>JARQTG010000241.1:586373-817121 GCA_030142615.1 Syrista parreyssii
GAGTTCGTAGTCCTCAAGAATCCGGCGATCACGATCATAGTGGTCATGATCATAGCGCACATGATCATAGTGGACATGATCATAGCGCACATGATCATAGCACACATGATCATAGCACACATGATCATAGTGGACATGATCATAGCGAACATGATCACGCTGGTCATAACCATGGACCCGTTGGTGCACCTCGTGGAGTTCGTAGTCCTCAAGGATACGGCAACCAGGGAGGACGTGGTGGATACATCGGTGAGCAAGGTGGTCCCCAAGGTGGCTACGGAGGATTCCAAGGACAACAAAGAGGTCCATCAGCATTCGGTAGGCCCCAACACAGCCGAGGTGGATATCATGGAAACCAAGGCGGCCCCGGAGGATTCAATGGACCCCAAGGCGGCTCCGGAGGATTCAATGGACCCCAAGGCGGCCAAGGAGGATTTAATGGACCGTACGGTGGCTCGGGAGGTTTTGGAGGACCACATGGCGGTCCTGATGGCCACCAAGGTGGATACCAACAACAAGGATATTAAAATAAATGTCAGAACATCTATGTATAAATTCACACCGTGTATACTGTCACATTTTTGTAAAGCATTAGTTAAATTGTCACTATTTTTAATAAACTAATATTGCAAAGCCTGAGGTGCCTACCCAATATTACATTGTCAATGCCATATCCATCTATTGTTATAATTTCGTGTGCTCCTCTGCACTACCAAACTTCCTTAAGTGAAACAGCTGCGTAATAATTCAATAGAATACAATCATCCTACGGATGTGTAGACATCCGGCGACCTTTCACACAACGTATAATAGATTCTCGAACTTTGTTCATTCGAGCATCACTGACATACCATCGTTAATAAAAAAGGACGGAGAACATCGTTATATTACGATCATCAGAAATTAAGAATTAACCGACGAAATAAGCTTAAGCAAAATTAAGAAAGTAACAGGTTCCACGAATTTGCTAGAATGTCGAGACATATTGAAGCAAAAAAAAAGATGCCAATACCATATTGATTACATTATATTCCACATGGATAATGTATAAATGAATACTCATAGCTGTTTTTTCTTGTATGTGCCGATATCAGCGTGCTGATTCGAGTTTGCATAAAAGGAGGTTACGGGCCTTTCCCCAATTCAGTACGTAAGCGCGACTATTGGTAGTAAGGTGTTACTCAGCTCTACTTCTGTTTCACCTATTAGTATCTCATTCTACTTCAGTCTGCTTCGTAATTCACATCTGACATAAACATGAAAATAATGTTCTGTGTATTTCTGATCTGCCTCTGGAATTTTTTACTGGTGTTGGCCTCGTCACCCGAGGTCGTGGTAAGTTTCGATAAAAATTGTATTAAATTTTCCAGAAAGCGCTCTAAAATCGCATCTGTAATCTTTCCTTTCAGAAACGCTCGGCCGAGGATTTTAACCCGAGGTTTCAAGGAAATTTTGACGGTTCTAACGATTATTATCACCACCGTTACCATCCTCATCATCATCTTCATCGCCATCCTCGTCCTCATTCAATATTACAACCGTATCTTCCAAGACCAACTGACCATAATATACCTCCAGAACGCGAAGGTTATCCGTGGAAGAGACCAGAATTTGAACCTCCTAGGAATGATCACTATACCGAACATTCTTTTGAAGAACCAACATGGAATCAAAATCCTTGGAATGGTCCTTCCGATACGTGGTCTTCGTCAACAGATTCTTCACCTGGAACACATGAGTATACTGACTTTGATAAGGAAGCTAAGGGCAATCAGGATAAAGAATATGTGCCAGACTGTCATTGTAAATTTGAAAATGTTGGAAGCAGAACGATTGTCACTGTATCTGTTAAAACAACGCCGACCATGACGACATCGCCGACTACAACTTCAACCTCGACCACAACCATGACCACAACCTCAATGACTCCGTCTACAAGTTCCACTAGCTCAACCACAGAATTTGACTGGAATACATACGTCGAAAAAGAACTAGCTGATGAGCTCAGTAAAACCAATTCTGCAGGCACTGGTGTAATTGACATCAGGCTCAAAAATTATAAATGAATTAATTAATCTGACTATGAATTATAATAAATCTACTTACAGTTGTCAATGTTTATAATCGATAATGTACCTATGTAATGTAAAAATATGTAGGAAAACAGTGTCGCAATAATGAATTTGTAATCAATATGTGGTCATTATAATGAAATGTACTCAGCCACACTGGACGGACCGATATAGCCTTGCTTAGCCGTGTGTGTTTATTACGCAAGAGGATTTAACGAGTCAACGGGAGTAATAACGTGAGCTGGCCTGAGAATTCGTCGAATGGTCGTTCATCCGACCGCAAGCTTGCACAACACTAACTGTAAACTGTAAGATGGATCCATCCTTCTCGTGGGCCGTAGCGACTATATAAGATGCACTCGAGACGGTAACTGTTCTCCAAAATATCTTTGCTCTTCGACGACTGCAACGCGTTCTATTCCAATTACGCTATGAAGTACTTATTAACCCTGGTAAATATTTTTAATATAATATTTTAACGAGCAGTATAGAATATTGACATTGTAATTAAATAAATATCGTGAATTATTAGTATAACTGATATACCATTTTTCTTATCCAGTTGCTGATATCGTGCCTCATGTATCATTTGGAATGTTTACCGACGGTTGGGCCCATTTCGAGGAGCTGGGGATTTAACCTGGGTACTAGTACAGGACCTGGTTGGGGTGGTGGAATTGGTGGCATCTATCCAGGACTCTCTGTATATCCAGGCTATCCAACTTATGCTGGTGGGTACGGAAGTGTATTCTCGCAGAGTCCCAGTTTTCCTGGATACGTTCCTGGGCTTTACGGTCAGGGCTATCTTGGCGTACGAGGTTAACTACTGAAATCTAAATACATATGTATATAAATCTCCATTTTAATTATGACTGATTCACGAAAAAAATAATTTTATACAATTTTTTATTAGACCTTGTGAAAAACACAATGCTTATAAAATAGTTTAAATATTGTATTCCGTACTCCGCAGTTCTATTAATTGTAAGTTCTTTATGGAAATAAATGTTCAAAATACAGTATACTCTTTTTTTAACTGTAACTTTAAATAATTTTAAACCCAAAATACATCCAATAAATTTCCAATAATAAGTACATAGTATCGTCTATTGTCGGTCAATGTTTCAGCAGGCATGTACGCTGGGTTGCATATAAACAGGCGCCCCCTTTCTATCCAAGATACTTGATAATACAAGATTCGAGTAATTTTAACAATATGAAGCGACGCGAAGCACGTAACACAATATAGTATAGTGTAAACGACAAAATTTAATAACTAGATACTTATAGCACACCTCTAGCGCCTTCACAGATGGTACTATTTAACCAAGCTCGTACGTGGTGATATTAAAAGCATTACAGTACATGTGCTTGCAAGCCACGCACGTTCATAGCTACGGACATTACGTAGACGTGTACCAAATACGATTTTTATTAAGTAATTTCGCGGCTCTTTTGATATTCTTTTTCAGTACACCAAAAGTAATAATTGATGAGTTATCTTCTACTAGTTATGGGTAGAGGTTATGCAAAGAATTCGACTACAATGGGTTGCTATCTTAATAATTTATGTTAGTTCCTGATACCTGTAGTTGGCAATAACAAGATAGACAGATGTAATACGTTCTCAATGGTTGACGGCCATCATGAATTTTCATAGTAACAGCCAATCGTCGTTATCTCTTTTCACTTCAACTGAGTGACGTTGCCCAGAAGTCTGGTAATATTCATGTTCTTTCACCTGGGACAAAGCCGATGACTAAAAGTAACCAGAACAGATTGCAAGTAGAAGCTTGAAATTTTTTATCATAGATGGCGTTTAATGTTTCAACAAAGGATGCTTACCGTTAAGCGGCAACATTTGGAACTATCTCGCTACGCTTGCTGTACTAGATACAAGTAACATCATTTAACACGCTGAATTGGAAAATGATGCTTGTTACTAATTACACAGTGATCAGAAAGACAAAAGTCACGTTATCGAAAGTATTCAAGTCAGAATAATGATTCCTTTCCGCTTGTCTTATAAAAGATTACGTCTTTAAAGAGAAACTATTTAAATAACGTGGAACGTCCGGAAGAATTTCATTTCTCCACTTTTCTCATACTGCTATGAAATCATTGCTTAACTACATTTTTTTCTCACAGAAATTGAACGTTAGGAAATTTCAAAATATATTCATCGTAGGACTGTTTCAGGAATGTCATACGTAGATAATATAATCTTTCTCGAACATTCCAAAGTAAATGAGAACTAAATTAAAATTTGAAAAACACAATCTCTTCGTATTATTATATCAATCTAATAAACTATCGAATTTCTCACGTTCACGTTCACGTGAGTCACCGAGTACTGCCGAAGAGTAACTTCATCTAATATAATAATTTGAATTGAACTCCAAGTAGTAATATCCCACGCGTCTTAAGAATCCATAACGCAAAGTTTTCTCCGAAGAATTTTCCAACAAACCCTGTGTGAAAATGTATAAAATGCTTTCGCGACATCTGCCTACTTGCGCAAATCAAAGTGGTTGGATAATCAAGCGAGAGTCGGTTGGCGTGAGCTCTATTTTATTTTCTCTCTTCGCTCTCATAGACATTCGCACCTTCACTCTCTTCCTCTCTTTGAATTTCAATAGCATTCCCGAGATGGTTACGTGAACTACGCATGGAAGTAGACGCGTAGCAAGTTGCACGGGTGCGGACTTCTCGAGAGGCGCAGGCAGCCGAGTTCTCCAAGCCGACGATTAACGAGCTGAAATTGAAGTCAGAGTGTGAACGAGGCCAATTGCGCAAGGAACTTACCGAGGTGGTTGGCCGCATTGCTCATTCTTGCTGAGAGCGCAAAAGTTATACTTTATGCCAAATGCCAGAGGATACAAATCTGTCACTTCCTCGATGCCGACATCTCCACACGACATTCGTCAATACAGGAAGTCATGATATTAGCAATAGTATCAAGACCCAGCTTATAGTGGATACTCTTGATGCACACGGCTGCAAATGAAGTCTGAGACTCATGAGAGAGATCATAGATTTTTCAGGACGCAATTAGCGCCGCAGGCCGACCTAGAGAACCGTACCTCTGACGTAAGGTGTACAAAGGAACGTCAGGGTGGAAGTGCAAAGTGGGACCAGGAGCACAGGTGTTCCAACTCTCGAAGAATTCCTACCTCAGGAGAAACACTTTGATTCAATAGGATAATCCGTAGGCGCGACGTAAGAGGCTTTCTCCACCTTCGGAATGTGACCACCGCTTATTCCCACCTATCGAATTTCCTACCGTTCCCCGCTGACGCTCGTGAGCTCCATGCCAGACCCTCTGGTCCCCACTGGTCCCCTTTCTCTACCAGCAAACAAAACTCCTCACCACGTTAGCGTTGCTTGTGTCGTACTATGCTGTTAGTAAAGTCCGCGAGAGTCACAGGAGAGGATCGGTATAGTGTGAGAGAAAGGGCCGGATCCAGTGGTCTCTAACAGTCCTAGTCAGACTACATAGTCAAGATAAACAACTGGCAAGAGTTTTCTACTCTGTGCTGGGTCTCCAGCTGTGACGTGTAGAGAAACGAAGGCTGGGCCGAAGTTAAACTCTCCCAAGGAAGGCATTCGAGTGACTAGAATAAGTCTGAGCATCGAAGTCTCCGTGTCTGGGCCGATCTAGCTGTGGCGCATGCGCCAGGTAATTTAGCTGGAGGAAAAAGAAGAAGAGGAAAACTTGTAGGAGGTGGTGAAAAGAGAGATAGAGAAGAACCAAAGTGAAGGAAGAGGAAGAAGGATAAAAAGGAGGGATTTGCGGGAAAAGACGTTACAGTGGTCCCCTTTTAGCCTCCCATCCTCAATGGAGGGGCACTTGGAGAACTTGTGAATATTTACGCCTAAGGCTATCGTCGCGATCCTCGACGGGTACGCGCACTCGTCACGAGCCAGTTTACAGGTACTCCTCCTCCTGAGAAGAACCTCACGACGTAGATAGACCCAGCAATAAGCGTCCTCCTGCGGAGGTTGGATACCAAAATGGCCGCGCCTTGAAGGATTTAACATGCGTTAGCAGTATCAGGTTGAGCATAAGAAAATAATCGCGTGAAGGACTTGTTGAGTGAAGTCCAATTGATTCGCTCAAGTGATTTTTCTCAAGGAAACGTGTGATTATGCCGATGCTACTCCAGTGTTGTTTCTAATTGAACAATATAAAAGTGTTGACAACTGGTAAACAATTAATTGTTGTCTTTTTACATCTATGATATTTAACAGAATCTCCTAGTCAAATAGAGAAACGATCGATAAGGTGCTGTGTGAGGTGTTTAATAAACTCGGGTGACATTTCCGAGACCTCATGACGGACCTACAACTGTCATAAGGTTAAACACAAATAAACTGACATTAACTAACAGCACAACCACTGGATGTACCAGAAGATGACACGGGTTCTCCAGTGTATTCTCTTGCTGGGCGTGGCTGTCTTGAAGGAAACTTCAAGCCACGTAGCACTCACGTTTCCCCGGGCAAGAAAGTATGATTTGGACTTCCTGGACAACGCCCGGACCCCCGGTCCCTGCGGCATGCCTCGAGGTAATCATTCCATTCAGGATGAAAAGAACTGTTTCTCTTGTAACATTGTCAGACATCGTCGGAATAATGAAAGAAAGAAATCGCACAGAAATATCCAATCAGGAACGGTGAGACGCGCACGTACGGCGCGTGTACAGGTTGTGGGAAAAGTGGTGTAAAAAATGGCAAAGCGAAGAGTCGGAGGTAAAAAAGGAAAGAAAATCCCATAGTAAGAAGCAAAGTGTACGCAGTGAGGAATCTGGTGGGGAGGGTTGAATTCGAAGCGACTTTCACTGTTGGGGTCCCGAGTTAACTTGACTCTTGGTACTCCCTCCGAGGCTCGAGAACTCGTGAATAACTTTTCTGCAATCATGCATTCTCTCATAATTAGTCAGTCCGATGAGTCTTGCGTATTAGAATGTCTAATAGTAATTCATCAAGAAAAGATTGATCTTATGCATGCCTTGGTTAGATGATTAGATAAATAGACAATCCTTAATTACATTCTACATGGTTCTCAACCGCGATGCAAAATATATAATTTTCATACTTTTCTTCTCTTCGAAATAACTTGCTTACTCGGTCTTTACACCATTCGGACTTTCCCTTAGTTAGCTCTCGCCTCTAATAAGTAACGACGTACATAATGTATGTATAAACGTTAGCGGCCCAGTTAAGCCTGTGCGAATGGAAAAGAGAGTCACGGGTGCAGAAAGTGTAAAAACACGTGAAACGGAACATAGAATAGATCGTCCCACGATCTTACGTATTCTTGTAAATTTCAAGTTACGATAGTTGATCAATCTGACACTGCATCTCCTAATTAGCTGTACCAGTGTCGATATTTTAGACGACACAACAATACCGTCATTGAGAAATGGTACCGTGACTCGGTCGAGGAACGGGAGCAAGGTAAACGCTAGAATGCCGAGCAGTAAATGAATCTGCAATGAGTAGAAAAAAGAAGTCAAGAACTAGTAGAGAAGATATAAATAAAACGATAGGTATAGTAGCGAGCGAAGTAGGATAAAAGGATGAAAAAAAAAAATGATTTTCTTACGATCGATTCGATTCGTTACGTTTTATTCCGAGTCGCGTGCCGTTCAGATGCGCGGCAGCCTTTTCCCTTTTTACCTCCTTCTTACTTCTTGTTCTTCTTATTCCTCTTCTTTGACTCAGCTTTACCTCTAAACCGTGCATTATGTTCTTTTAGGTGACGTCAAGACATCCTTTCTCAGCGGAAGTAGCTTCAACGTGACCTGGCATCTCGCATATGCTCATAGGGTAAGTTCAAACATTATTGGGTGTCCTTTTCTGTAATTACACCACTCTCTCTTTCTCTTTGACACTGCGCAAGAAGGGTAAAACAAAATAAAAGAGTTGCTGAATATAACGCGTGGTTGGGTCGTTGCTCTAGGAAACTTTGAAGACAATGCCAGTAGTCGACAGTAACGAATATAAAAGCTGTTGCCGGCTTCGTAACTTCCTGTGTTCTCATAAGGCAACACCGGAACTCTGGCATAACGCCTCTTCAGACCAGGATCGAGACGGCAAAGCTAAAAGAGACCATACTTTGACCTCTCTGTTGAGTATAGATAGACCACCTGCGTCTACCCGACACTGCTATGAATCATGATCACAGAGTCATCAGGTGGACGTCGGGTATCATAAAGAATGTCATGTAGGTCCGGTAACAGTAAGCTATGTGCGTAAGTCTAGAATATTTGCAGAGAGTTTGAGCGAGAGAGAATGAGAAGGAGAAATCCATTTAATGGTTATTACTAATCTTGTACGCTTCGACGTACTGCGCAATAACAAGACATTCCATATGAGTCCATTCGCCACTATATGAATTATTCCTTTGATCAGTCGAAACTTACTAGCTACTAGCAAGTTACTTTGATTACACTGACGCTTCGATACTTGCGACACGCTCTATTCAATCCATGCTTTACTATATAGCTAGGATAGGTAGGTAGAATCAAGGTAAAAGACGGGTTTGTCAAGACTGCGCAAGAACACATGGCGAGAGAGAATGAGAGGGATAAGGACGGATGGATACAGAATGATAAAGACAGAGAGAGAGAGAGAATCGAACGTCCTACACGCGTTCCGTTCAAGGCAGCGTGTTGAATTATTCACGAAAGAAGCCTTCGGTATTTAGCAAACGACCGCTACGCCAGATATACCGTACACTGGCACCATAAAAATGCCAATGACTTTCGAAACTATGGGTTCACGCCAAGGCCTCCGAGGACCAAGATCCGCTTATTTTTATTTCGACTATTTGTCTGATTCTACTTTTCGAATTCCTCCTTGAAGACAGTGTGAATTCTATTCCCTCTTGTATTTGTTTGCAGGGTGGCTTCAGGTTGCAAATACTCGACGCACTGGACAGACCTCTGGTAGATCTAACCCCTGTCACTCAGCAGAGTGAATTCGTTGAGGATGATGCCACGTTAGTATATTCTTTAGCAAAAAGAAATATCGATGATGTGTTTACGTTAAGACTTGTCTCGTGCTTGAGAATTTCCATCAGTGGATGGAATTCATTAATGAATAATTTTACAGGGCTCAGAGATTTCCGGTGGAACTTCCTCAGAACTTTACATGCAAGGACTGTACTATAAGGTTACTTCGAGAGGCTGATGAATGGGGCTCCACGTATAGATTTTGGTCCTGCGCAGATATCGATGTCAGTCAAACATCCTCTTGCCGGTCTAACCGGTTTTACTGCAATTCTCTACAGGACTTCTTCGGAATTATTAATCATACCAAAATAATTGTAGATCCTTGAGCGTAAAGCCTATCGCGAACAGTGCAGTGGACATGGAACTTATCTCCTAGGTAGATGTAGATGCGATAGGCTATATCATGGTACCAGGTGCGAATACAAAGAGGAATGTCTGGATGATTCGGACTGCGGTACGCAAGGCAATTGCGTGGATAACCAGGGAACTACGTCACCAACAAAATTATGCTATTGTAATGCTGGCTGGTTTGGTCCTGGATGTTCCAAGAGTGAGTTCAGCGAATGATTTACTATTCGATAATCGTTACAGACAAGATCTATTTGGTTTGGTGCTAAATTAGTTTGTTACTTAATATACATTCCAGGATCTGCCGTGAAAAGTACGGACATTGATTTCGATGCTTACACAATGAAACAATTTTCCGATGACTTTATCTTCTACTGGAGGATCCTTAAGGACAGTGCTGAGTTGGAAGGAGTGATTGTCGTTAATGGGACATCTTGGGTAGGGGTAGGATGGAGACCCGCAACCTTAACGGCGGCTTGTCGTTCCTTTCCGGTAATTCGAGATCCTCCTAGCGAGCCACTACCTCAACCGGAACCAAAATCAGAACCTGAACCGGAGCCAGAGTCTCACCATGCTCCAGAATCGGAACCGGCACCTGAACCTGCTGCTTCAGTGGCTGAGACTTCTATGGAATCTGAACGTACAAAATCCGCTGCTAAGAGGCGTTCACCAGCTGGGGAGGTTGACGTTACTCCAGCCGATACGGGTGTGACTGTACAAACTAGTGTAACTTACAGAGTCAGCACGAAACAAGGTATTATGAGTGCTTTGTTGAGTTTACAAGCACGTAAGGCGCCATACATTGTTCTGATTGTACATTATAATTTGGATTGGATTGCAGGACGAAAGAAGAGAGCGACGGAAGGGGGATCAGCCACGGCTGAACCAACTGGTAAATATCTTTATCTTTGTTTTATTCTTATGGGCTGTTCGAGTAAGGTATCGCCCTGGACGTGCTGTAGCTACATGAGAATATGCACGGAGGTATATCAGTAGAAGTAGTAGAGTCTGGTAGAGGATATATATAAAAATACCCACAATATCCTCAAGAGTATTTTATAGTTTCCCCTGCTGTATGATAGTTGTTTAAAGTAGAATACATTGGAGGATATGATATATAATATCAAAGGATTCCTATTGGAGCTTATTCTCTCCTTGTAGAATGTAATAGTCATGTGAGTCACTCGTATGATAATTATTTAGTACCTATATGCACATGGTGATGGTAATTAGTTGCATGTCGTTGTTGCTTTGTTGCACAGGAGAGCCTGTCGGCGAGCCTACGCACGGCACTGCTGAGCCTGAACCAAAATCCAAACCCGAACCTCAATCAGAGCCCGAACCTAAATCTGAACCTGAACCTCAATCAGAGCCTGAACCTAAATCTGAACCTGAACCTCAATCGGGGCCTGCACCTAAGTCAGAACCTGAACCTGAACCAAAATCGGAACCCGCACCTGAACCTACGTCTGAACCTGAACCGAAATCCGAACCAGAACCAAAGTCCAAATCCGAACCGAAATCCGAACCAGAACCAGAACCAAAGTCCGAACCCGAACCGAAATCAAAACCGGAACCAACCTCTGAACCAGAGCCTAAGTCTGAACCAGAACCAACCTCTGAACCAGAGCCTAAATCTGAACCAGAACCAATCTCTGAACCAGAGCCTAAATCTGAACCAGAATCAACCTCTGAACCAGAGCCTAAATCTGAACCAGAACCAACCTCTGAACCAGACCCTAAATCTGAACCAGAACCCAAGTCTGAACCTGAACCAAATACTGAACCAGAACCCAAATCCGAACCAGAACTAAAATCCGAACCGGAGCCACAGTCCGAGCCTGAACCTAACAACAAGTATGGATCAACTGAAGGTAACACTATCCAGATCTCGCTACAGAAAACCATAAATATAATTTTTGACTATGGACAAATATTCGTTAAACATAAGGAATGCCTATCTAACTATTAATTTTTTCATTACAAAGCCTCAGTGACAACAGCGGTTCACAAGTACACCCCCAAACATGATTTCAACCCTATGGATTGCACGGACATCATCATCGGTACAGCTAGGGGTAATACACATCGAGTAGGGGATTACTATACAAGAGACAGGTCAACTCCTCGTCAAGATAGTTTTTGGGGTGGAAAGGATAGTCTAACATCCGCCTTTGGTTTCGAACAAAACGGTCGTACGACGATAGTCTTCAGGAGGAAACTTGCCACGACTGATGTAACCGACCACGAGATCATCGACGGAAACATGCAAGTTATCTGGGCAAAAGGTCAAGAACCGGGCAAGTACATTCATAATCCTCCAAGTGGAGTGGAAAAAGGAAAGGTCTCCGTACCGCAGTTTTACAAAACGGATGAGCTTAAGTATCACGGCCACAAGAATCAAAGAGGAGTGGCTACCTTCAATTTCTTTGGTAAGTTCCGCTTTTTGTTTGCTTTCTTCCCACTTCATAGCCATATTGAATAACAAAGATACTCTACTTGTTGCAGAAGAGAAAAAAAAGGAATCCGGTGGTCAGACTCCTCTCCAAGGTGGCGGATGCGGTGGCGAGTGGCGTTATCCTAGAAAATGTTCAATGGAAAATGGTACCTGTGAATATGCTGTTCAATGGATCTACAAGAGTAAAAACGATCAACTATCCTTTACTATTAACTCCAATCATACGGATAAGTGGACCGGTATAGGATTTTCTAATGATCAGAAGATGGTAGGTGTGATGTTGACTCCAACTTCTTGGAAGAAGCAGAGTACTTGACGGCACTAACTGGATTCTTTTCCATAGTCACAAACGGATGCTGTGTTAGGATGGGTTGATAAAACAACAGGGAGAGCCTTCGTCATGGACATCTGGTTAAGTGGTTACAGTCCTCCTCTCCTGGATGCTTCTCAGGATATCTACAATGCCAGTGGTTATATTAAGGATGGTATCACCACATTACGATTCTCAAGGAAGAGGATTACCAAGGATAATCGTGATCTATCGTTCACCGACGACCACTGCCTCTACATGATGTTTCCAGTCAAGGGTGGAGTCTTTTATGCGGTCAATAAGAAGATCAGGAAGCATGAAACAGTCCCTATTGTATCCACGGACAGGATTTGCATAAGGTCCTGTGGGCCGGAAGGTGAGTGTTACAACGGAAATGAGGATTACTTACCCGAAGAATATTAAATACTCGCTGTCTATTGTAGACGAAGAGGATGAACTTACCACACCGGCACCGTCGAGACTATTTTACGACGTGGAAGTTAGACTGGTGAATCTCGGTGATGGATTCGAGGCTCCTATGCCTGGAAGTCCGGATTTTGAAGAGATATCCAACACCATCGCTGACAGTTTTGGACCCAGTCTCAGCAATAAGCTGCCAGGATATTACAGATTGAAACTAAACGAGCTGCAGAAGTAAGTATTTCAGTATAATAACGCAATACGCAATTGGACCGACATGAATGGATGATTGAATGGCTTAAATCCAGGAACAATGACGATAACGGTGTCATCGCGAAGATGAATTTGATCCTGGATAAGAACGAGGCCAAGGGTAGAGCCCTTAAACCAGAAGATACCGATGCTGTAGCCGAGGGTGCCTTTAGGGAGGCACTGAGCGCGGGAAGGGTTGGTTCCCTTACGGTGGATCCACAGTATCTTGTTATAAGAGCACCAAAAGGTACAGTACTCATCACCCTCTGCTTCTCTTCTGTTATCACTTTCTATCTGCTTACTCAATCTTTTCTACTCCGTGTTATAAACATTTCTATTAATTTTCCCTCATTGTTTGATTAAACAGTTAACGACGCTGGCGTCATAGATGATGGGGACGATCTGACGTCACCATCATCAACCGGTGTACTACTAAGTGCTACCAAGTTGTATATCGTGGTTGGTTGTGTTGCCGCTCTAGTTGCCCTGGCATTATTACAAGCTAGCTGCACGCTCTACAGGGCATCGAAACGGCGAACTACCAAGGTACAGTACTTACTTATAGTGTTAAAAACATTGAGAGAGAGAGAGAGAGAGAGAGAGAGAGAACAAGAGAAAGGGTTAGGCTATAGAATTTTCGATACTAGAACGCAATTTACGTCTTAGAGAGAGGCGAAAACAAAAGGAGAGAGGGATACCGAGAGAGTAAGAGAGAGAGAGTCCTAAATCGATTTCTCAAAGGAAATTCCTCCACATAATTACAGAGGATGAATCTTGTTGCTTTTTGCTTGTGTTGCATGATTCTTTGCATCTCTGCCATGGTATAGAGGGTGTACTCGCTGCCTTTGGTCTCTTCTTCTACCTCGGCCAACCCCATTCACCGATCGAGCGCGACCCGCTATCACCACCAAAATGATCATCATCGACATCTTCATCAGCAGCATGTTCCACCCAACATGCATCGACCCTCCCCGAACTGGTAGTCTTCTCGTCTCCCGAAGGTACATACTGCCTCTCACTCTACATGTAAGCATATATATCTCTCTCCCTTTTGAACAGAGTATAAGCAATATAAGGGGGAAGCATAGTAGCACACGCACTCTCTCGCTCGCTCTCTGCCAAGCACTCTCTCCTCCTCTCTCTCTCATTCAATGGTTATCGGTTAGCACGTATAAATAGAACATAGCGCATCCTAGTTGGTAGCAACCTAGTGTAATGATTAAGTAAGTTATTCAATTAATGATAAATAATCGAACGACTTGCAGGCAAAACGATCCTTACAAGATCAGTTAATAGCGAAGAACGCATGGAGGGACTACTCCTCGGGGGCCAATACCAATTATGCATTTGAGGCTTTTGAAACAGAGGAAAAGGCACCTCCGCCTGTATCGAGTTTACCAAGACCCAGAGACGTTCCCGACGGTCATCGGGTAGCTCTAAGCGCTGCGGGTGGTGGTGTAGCACCAGGTCCTCGCGCAACGTATAGTTTACCGCGAGCACCAGGTCCTAGACAGCCACCACCACCGCAGCCAGGATACTACACGCAGGATCGTAGAAATCAACGTTTCAAGGGTAGCAATACTAGTGCTAGTGGTCAGCCACAGCCAGACTTCTACTTCATGCCGAGTCAGAGGAAATATAGCGGGGAGGTGGTCCGTGTCTACGTGGATTACGGCAATCAGCCGAAGTAAGATTGGAGAACGTGTAATAAAATCCTGTAAATACATAGGCGACGACGCGGCGGGTCCTCGACGCCCTGAAACGCCCCGTTCATTGACATGGCCACCATCAGAATAACGACCAACCACCATCATCACCACCACCAAAGAGCAAACGGTGCCTCGGCGACGACGCCCGGCGTCGGCGCAAGCCTGTACATTCGCTTTGTCTTACACTAGTTAAGCTCTAAGTTAATCCGTACGCACTATTTATAAGATGAAATATAATAGTATAAATGAGGAAGAGCGGGAGCGCTAATGTTTGTAATAACAAATAAAGAAAACTATGAATGAGAGTAAAAGAAAGAGAAAGAGAAAATGAAAAAAAGGAAGAGAAAATGTATATCAAAGGGAAAAAGCACGGCGCGATGTAATAAAGTCTTTGTACAATCTTTTTTTAACCCAACGCCCCAGTACTTATTTTTTTGTCAACGTGTCAATATCGTTTATTCGACCGATCATCCAAGGCATAAGGCTTCGTCCGGTGACCGAGTATCCTTAATCGATCGATAATATTACAATGGTCCTTAGCTAGGTGTGTTTTTGGCGTCGGGACGCCTCACTCAGGGCAGTGGACGCGGACTCTTTTCTATATACGATATATATACGTAGAGTGGAAAAGTTGGATAGGAGCGTAGGTTAAGGCTAGAACGTAGCACGTGTCACGCATCACGTTCCACGTAAGGTTTACCTTAGATTACTCTATACTCTGCTGCACTGATAGTATGTATAGTATTTATAGTATTTATAGTATTTATAGTGTATATAGTCTGGCATGGTTAACGGTACGGGTGGGGTGCGTGCTTCGCGTGAGTAAAAATGATTAACAGCGGGCCGCGCCCGAGAATACGATACACTATTCGTTTCGCGAATGCCGATCGGGCCCCGTGTGACGGTAGCAATAACGAGAATAATATTAATAATGGTCGTAGTAATAACATTAATAATAATGGCAACGGTATCGCAAAGACAAGAGGCTTTAGAACGTTTTACATTGCGTAGCAGCCCGTTGAAAGAGTCTCGAGAATCGACGGGCTGTCATCGTTTTTGGCCTTTACAGCCATTGGATACGCGAGCATCGAGAATCGAGGCGCAAAGCAACGTACTGCGACGTTCACGCAACGTTGCGCTGTCACCCAGAATTCCTCCTGCTTACGCGACCCTCTAGATAGCCAATAACCTTCTTGTCCAATTCAGCTTCCCATCACCTTTATACTTCATTTTCAATCTGTTTTCTCATCCTGAGCACCACTTCCTCTTCTTCGCCTACTTATTAGGTGTTGGAATTAATTCGTAGCGTTCTACTAGAGGTGGCACAGGTAGTACACTATTTCGTTGTTACCTACATTAATGTATACATGACAAGCAGCTATCATAGGACGTCATTTGCCGTACATAACCTTTTTTCAAATCATAAATAACAACACTCTATAATTTATTGAATATGTCAAAATGTGTGCCAAATAAAGTGTTCTTGCGGGGAGTTTTGCTTCACTATTTTAATATGAACAAAAGTGCAGCTGAAGCTCACCGTATTTTAGTGAAAGTGTATGAAGTGAACATGCTCTAGCTGAGCAAACATGTCGGAAGTGGTTTGCACGCTTTAAAGCTGGTGATTTCGACTTGGATGACAAGGAGCGACCTGGTCAGCCGAAAAAATTTGAAGATAATGATTTGGGGGCATTGCTCAATAAAGACTCATGTCTTAAAAGTTTGGAAATGATCCAGAAGGAAGGACATTGGGTGCCACGTGAATTGAAACTAAGGGACATTGAGAGACGTTTTTTCACGTGCGAACTGCTATGCCAACGACAGGAAAGAAAAGGCTTTTTGCATCGAATTGTTACCGATGACAAAAAGTGGATCCATTATGACAATCCGAAGCGAAGAAAGTCATGGGTTAAGCCCGGTGAACCATCAACATCAGTGGCAAAGCCCAATATTCGTGGGTCAAAACTCCTGCTCTGTATTTGGTGGGATCAGAGGGGTGTCATTTATTACGAACTGCTAAAACCGCATGAAATCATAACTGGGGATCTCTACCGACTGCAACTGATGCGCTTGAACCGTGCATTGAAGGAAAAACGGTCGGAATACTTCGAAAAACACGAAAAAGTCATTTTGCTGCACGACAATGCTCGCCCACACGTTGCAAAACCGGTAAAAACATACCTGGAAACACTTAAATGGGAAGTGCTACCGCACCCGCCGTATTTCTCAGATATTGCTCCTAGTGACTACCACTTGTTTCGATCAATGGCTCATAGCTTGCGTGAGCAGAAGTTCACATCTTATGAAGATTGTAAAAAATGGGTCGATTCGTGGAATTCATGTAAAGACGAAAAGTTCTTCCAACGCGGTATTAGTTCACTGCCCGAAAGATGGTCAAAAGTAGTAGAAAGCGATGGGCAATACTTTAATTAATGTGTTTTTGATTTTCATGTGAAATAAATAATATTTTCTCATTAAAAAAACGCTACGAATTAATTCCAACACCTAATATTTATTCCATTAATTCTCTTGTTCATCTTCCTCTTCATCCAATTGTCCTCCTAATTGCGTCCTCTTCTTCCTCGTCCAACTCGACTTCCACGTACTCCTTACTTCCGCTGCCTGACGTCTGAGTCCTTGTTGGGCGTGGGCTTGCTGCATCCGAGGAAAACGAGAGAGAGCCAAAGTGGATAATCGAGAATAGACAAAAGAATTAGCAGTGCTATAGGATGTAACTGTATGGCGTCTACTTTAATGAGGATGCATCTTTATTTCGGAATGGAAAAATGATACGCGACTTTTTGTTAGGTCGACTTTTGATCATTTCTTGTTCTTTGTACTTGAAATTCCTGAAGAGATTCCAGGAGTTGCGGATCTTGAAGGGATGTTCCTACGAGTATCGTCCTTTGACAATTTTTCTACGGGAACGGTCTCAAGGATATCACCGGGATAGAGGGACTGCGATAGAGTAACTGATGGAGCAACGGGAAGCCTCGAGGAAGCTAAAGGACCTCTCAGGGATACGTAACTCTCCGGCAATATTCTGTGTTATGACAAGAACGTCAGGGGACGGTTTCTCTATCAGTATGAAAAGTCTCAAAGCAGTAGTGCAAATTGCCAAGTCACAGATAAGGTAGGAATGACGTTTGGCCTAACATATGGATAACGGGATGATTGATTCTTTGAATGGCATAGGATGGTACACTCACGTGTCAGGACTCTGGTCCGTGTCCGATTCCTCAAGCTCTGCCTTGTTACGCTTCTTCTCGTAGATGAGGATGATGGCGCAGAGTACAACAACCTCCGCGCAGATGCCTAGGAACGGCCACAGGGCAGCCAGTTTGTCTTTCACACGGAGAAGAATAATGGCCTTTGCGTGGTGACTCGCAATCGTATCAGACCAGTTGTACGAAACATAGCAAGAGATGTTGCCACGATCGGCCATAGTGATGCTCTCCACGTTCAGAACAGCCCCGTAGATGTCCCTCTCCTTATCGGTGCTCAGCTTAACACGTCCTGAACTCTGATTATAGATTTGATCACCGAGCTTCCACGCGACCTTTACTCCAGGACCATGTTTACCGTTACAGATCAGATGAAGCTTCTCACCCTCGATGACGGTCGTCGACACCGGGAGAACAGCTGTGGGCTTGGCTAGATTTCGATCCCAGGACAAGAACAAAAATAAATTATACATCGCATATAAAAACATAAAATGATTGCCTTGGCATTAACAATAAAATTCGTATTAAACTTACGAACAACTTTAAAATCCTGTGAAAAATTATTCCCCTTGCAAGAGTAGTTCCCTAAAACTTCGTCTATTTCCTTCATAATCACCAGGCCGGTCTCGTTTATCTTGATAGCATCTTGGAATTTTTTGAAATCCGTTGATGAGTTGTGCGTCGATAAGTCCAAGTTCTCCTTGTACCAGCGTACGCTTTCTTTGTTTGACTTGTTGTTACTACATTCAAGAGTCAGAGGAATGGACTCGTTGCTGAGCACTCTGAACGTGTAACCTGTTCCGGGAGTAGAGAATAAACATTAATGAGATAATCGTGAATGAAATAGGAGTGACAAGAGCAAGAAAGAAATGAGTATAGACAGAAAGCAAGGTGCCTCGACGGGAAAAAAAATAAGAGTATGAAAACGGAGACTATTCTTCTGCTGTTCTTCCTCAAAGTTCCTCCCAATTCCTGACACAGTTCCGTCCCACTTCTTCCGATTATTTCCTTTAACTCTTATCGTTAGTCACTTTTCGCTCGGGTCAGCGAATGCAAGCAGATTACTCGTCGGTAATTAAAGGCAAACTCATGGTAAATTACGGCCGGCAATTACCAGAGCGCATTTATACAGTGGGGACTCGCGGAGCCCATTTCTTCTTTCTTTATTTTCGACCTCCCGGCAAACTGGCCAAACCATCCCCCACTAAGCCCACCCCTAACTTTTTACTCGTTCCTTCTTTTATTTTTATTTGTTCGTTACCCCTTTCCATCTACTGTTACTACACTATTTTTTTTGCTTTATTTAATTCTTTTTTTACATGTAACTGGTAACTTATACCCCCACCTCTGCTTACGGATGGCAGAGCCATCCTCCCTCCCTCTCTCTAACTCTCTTTTTCTCTCTTACTCATTTGGTCTCGCGAAAAATGAAAAAGCAGCGTAGCTTGCACTTTTAACGACGAAGAAAGCTCTGGCTCTCGTTATCAGCGAGATACACTCGATCGTTTCGTTTCAGAATTATGATACCATACGAACACACACCCTTTGCACATGTACGGACATATAGTTGTTGGCTATTATCAGATCAAAATAACTACGTGGATGAACATCAGCGACACAAGCATCGTAGAAACGTTCACGCTTAAAGTACGAAACTTCGTAGTTTGAATTTCTCGTTGATTTTATTTATATTATTTTTCTTGCTCAATTTTTTATCTCTTTGCGAAATTATTAAAGACGCGGTGGGTAGAACGTTAAGCGTAAACAACCAAGTCGAAGACACTGTGAGAGTCGTGTTTTAGGCTGAAGTTGAGTAACAGAGGTAGAAAATATATACAAAAGATAATAAGCAAGCTCCAGAGAGTAAGCATTGTTTCTCGAAAGCCAATCAGCGATTAGGTAGCATCCGAGGGAAAAAAATGGAGTAAAAGAGACGAGAGAGTGAGGACTATCGATAAAGGTGATCTTTCATCTGTTGCTAGTGGAATCTAAGGTGGCGAGAGATCAAGCAAAGGACGTCAATCTTGTGTCTTCTGACTGATGAAAGGAAATGAGAGTGTTCACGGAATGAGGATAAAAGGGCCCTGGAACGAGTAAAAAGGAGCCCTGGTAAGCGCCTCAGGGAACTGTTAGCGGAATTCAAGAAGCGAGAAGGATCTACTACACTGGGTGGATTCCTTGCGTCTGCCTATGGGAGCCTGGGGCAAATTCTTCCATCAGGTTCTACGTCTTTCGAAAGTAAAGGAATAAAGAGAAAAAAAGGTAAAGCTTCTCGCCCTAGAAAGAACGGAAAAGTTTGCTCCCAGGAATCATCGATGTACAACCACGCTGTGTGGATCCATTGAGAATACGTAGAGAGATTGGTGGACGAGGGGAGAATAAAAGGTAAATGGAAAATGGCGAATGATATCGATATCTCTGCGGTTTCGAGATCCAACAAAACTATGGAAAATCTTCTACACTCCTCCTGGTGAATGGTTCGATATTGTACGAGATCCTGGAAAACTTTATCCCTCAACTCCTTTGCATTTTTCTCATCCGTATTCCCTTAAGTTAGTGGGGGGAAAAACGAGGAGGAGGAGGAAGAAGAAGAGATGGAGTAAGAGCAGCAAGATTAGGAAGAGGAGCAGCAAGGGGTGGATGGGCTTCGTATAACGATTATCCTAGGAGTATTTGCAATTGCGAATCAGCCTGTAGGAAGGTGAATCAAAGCTGGATAAATGGATTAGCGGTTTCCCTTTTTCCTCTTAACGCTTTCCAAGTGATACCACTCGGAAAATTGTAGACAACCACAGCCAACCACTGTCGACCACAGGCAGCCATATTTGACCGTGAAGGAGCGATTCGATTTCGAGGGATATTTTTTTTATCTAAGTTTTTACCAAGAAGAGATGGAAAAGGAAGGAAAACTGACAGCTGCCAGTAGGATCAAAGTTTTCCATTAAGTCAAGGGACGCTCACTCGATCGGGATGATATGGCGCAGCGGTGACGGCGAGCGTCCCACCGGCTTCTCGATTAGACTCTCAAATCGAGTTTCTGCTTAACTTTTACTTACCCTCTTTCTCAGTAGCGGAGCTACTTAATTCGAATTTTCACTCTGATTTTGTTAAGGGATATGGACGAAGTGCCAGATCGGAGGATAACGCGAAGGGGGATGATGATGATCCGAAGGATTTTCTGAAAATACGCATTCATCAGATATATGTAAGCCCACGGTTACGGGAGAAACCTTCAAGTTCGCGAAACTCCCGCGAGGTCCTTCCCGCCAGGGAGAAATCGGCTTCCGAGAGTGAGCCGGTATGTCGCGCTATTCCTGTCGCAGAAAGCCCGAGCGCCCGCCTAAATTTAGCCGTTCTAAAGGCGCCCCGAGAGAGTCTACCCGCCTGTGGCTGTCGACGCCTGTCGTCGTTTCTCGACACTCACCCGATATTTCTTTCAATCTTACAACCAACCCCTGACCCTAACGATTTGGATACTTTTTACCGTAGTTATCTCAGTCTCGTTAACCTTATATAATACGGTAAAATCTCAAGCAATGTGGCTCAAGGCAATTACAGGGAGTCGACGTCAATGTTTCATTATCTTTTGTATCTTTGTTACGAAAAACTTTTCTGCGCATGACGCGCGATAACGATTCGATATCAAAGAAAATTATTATTCAGATAAATATAGGTCTGCTACACGTGTCTTAGAGACAGATGAAAATACAATGTAACAACACAAGCACAGGAATCAGACTCGTTTAATTTCAATTCAAATAAATTTAGTTTCCTCATATCGCACTTTACCTACTTAAGACTGCTTACGTAAAAGGACTCAAGTATAATTGTGTTGTACGTGAGACAAAATGGTTTCTTTGTTTGTCACTCGAGCTATCGAAAATTTTATTTCGTCTATGACGGAATGATTATTACTGATATACGTAAGGATCACGTAGAATATGTATATTTGCAATCCACATATACATATATACTGATAAATCGATAATATCTTACTTCTTGCGCAATCAAGATTATTGACCGACTGATGACCGACTGATGACATCTACTATATCTTATTCTATGCTATCCCCGCTGGATATCTTACGTGTGAAACCAATTCAACGTTTAATCTAATGACCTATATAGTTATACGGCGAGAATGGCTGCTCATCAATCATTATCCGAAAATACTTTTTTTTAAAGATCTAGTCGTCCCTCGTGAATATTTCAGGAAGTTACACTAGGAGTTATTCTCAGAAAGGATACACCGTGCCCAGTTGACGCAGAATGAGAATGCGGAATAAAAGAGGAAAAAGTTCTGCAGAAATTGCGACATGCCACGTGTGCACGCGGCATATTAAGCTAGTTAATTTTACCACGGTAATTTACGGACCGGGACGACCTTAACCCAAGTAAATATTTGCCCGTTTTCGACTTGTATAAGTACGTAAACACAAGCCATCGGGAACTTTTCTAGATAGAGGAAAGGAGAAGGGAGGGGAAAGAAAACAAAAAGATGATGACGCAAAAGAAACGAATTCTCGCAAGGACGTCTCAAAACCATCCAGTATTTGTTGCCTCTGCCTCTCCCCCCTTCTGCTTTCTTTTTTTGCCTTCAATTCACGTAAATCTCTACGACGGCAATCCCGCATTCGCCTTGTCCCACCACCGCCGCCATGATGCTGGCTCAAGGACCAAGGACAAATGCGAGGAATTATACTAGGAATATCCTGAAATTCCTGCAGGCGTTTTAGGTACCCGCAGCAGCCCGAAAGACCCGGGAAAGGTAAAAGAGTAAGAAAGAAACTTGTAGAAAATATAGAAGCACGGAGGTAAGCTGAAACTAAGGGAATAAATAAGGAGTAAGGAGCAGCGAGGAGTAGGAAGTAAGAAATAAGGAGCAAAGAATAAGGAATGAGGCACTGAGCAAAAGGATCCCTCATAAATCTCGCTAATCCACGGCATTTTCGAATAAAATATCGCACGGCTAAGGCCAACCCACATCTCCGCCTAACGTGGCCTCGTTCTTTGATCCGTCGAATTTTCCACGAGGAAGGAAAGTTATTCGCCATACCCGTACCATCTGCTTGGCAAGCACACGGAGGAAAGAAAAGCGAATAAAAGAAAACGATGCTTCCTCCAAAGTCACTAAATGCAGAGTATCCGGTATACAAATAAAATTGCATCATATATGAATTATGAAGATGGAAAAGAAAAAATCAAAACGTCACGGGTACGATGGATTGTACGATATTGCGTAATATATTAAAATACCGAATTCAGTGGGATAGAGAGACGAACGAAATGGATGCTTGATATAGCATTTTCACGCAAGCACTCAAGCTTGTACATTACGGAATGTATGAACAGACAGGAGATCGTCTATTCCTTCGGCGCAGACACACAGGACAAACAGCAGAAACAAGCAGAGACAGACGAAGATAGAATGACAATAGCATGAAAGATTGAGAGACAAAGACGCCAATGTCTGTCTCTCGTTAGAGATATTGTTACTCCTGATAGACATACATGTTAAAGCATATATAATGTGTTGCATTCTATATCTCGGCTGGTGAAACTCTATAAGGGAGGCCATCTGGTAGGCGTTGGACAGATGATTCTGGTAGATTGTTGTACAAACCGATGTGAACACGGAGAGGGAAGGCGTCCGGGAAGTTATCAGTGCACTTGTAGTTGCCGGTGTGGTGACTGCGAGCCTTCGTGGCTGAAAGGCTGCTACTCGTCGATGCTCCGCTTTTCGTCACGACAATCAGCTCATCGTTCAAAATTTCCGAAGCGAGGGATTCACCGTCTCTGGTCCACCTGATTGTATCTTCAGGTCGGAGTTCGGTGCATTCTATATTCCAGGATTCATCCTCGAGGACGCGGGAAGGTCCTTCGTAGGAGACTTTCGTCACGTGGAACAAGAATCATTCAGTAGCGACATTTTGTTTTGCTTGTTTTTTGCTGTAGTATTTTTACTGTTTTTTTTTTTAACACAATCTCATTTTCTTTCTCTATAGACTACGAAAACCGTGCGTACTAACTATAGTCTTACTCATTCTCGTATGTATCTAGCATAAAACCGCAATATGCCGCACTCTCCCTCTACCTGATTTATAGCTTCTTTATTTACTTGTTTCTCGCTGGAGATGCAGCGATGCTCTCGGTGCCGGTATTTCGTGATAAGAGAAATCCAGGGACGCGTTGCATAGCGCGAGTAACGAAGAAAATATTTCAAAAAATGGCGTCGCGCATTCACTAGTAAAGCGAGAGAAAAACATCTCATACAAAGGGTCTTCTTAGCTTGGTGTCTACCGAGACTAATGTCTGCTTGCGAACAGCAAGGAAATTGAAAAGAAACAAGAACGAGGAAATGTGGAAAGAGAGAAAAACCATTCGATGAAATATCTAGTGTATACTCGATCAATGACTAATAAAAATGAGACACTCGAATTTCAATTGTGTAGCGAAGTGTATTTTCCCTATCCTTTCTAGTGTAGTCGCTTTTTATATAGCTCCGAGTCTCCATGTATTCCAACGTGAAAGTAATTCACTTGCGTGTAAAAAGTGACTACCATAAAAAGAATAGGAAATAACACACTTCGTTACACGCTTCTACTTGCAGTGCAGAAGTTAGGTATCTCGTAGAGTTCACGATACGCCTTTGAGGTTTTATATAAAAGACCGACCTCGAGAGCGGCCGTCATCAGAAGGCATAACACGCTCGATGAAACTGTTTAGCTGCTAATTCAATTCCAACGGATGAGACACACGTGTCTCGTCATCGTTCGTTTATAGTTGACTGTCAGATAGATGTACTGACTTCATATCCTAGCTAGTGATGACGACAATTATATCCTAGTAGAATTTACTTCTGGATACAAAGTGTATACTTTGCTTGCATATAATGAGTCAGCAAAGATGGAGGATACGTAAGAACTTGTCAATCTCGTGACTCAGTTCCAACGAGCAAACAGATAGACACAGAGAAAAGCCAGTGAAAAGAATTTGTAAGGAGCCAAGAATTCCATTGAATTCGCGAAGCTCTAATGTAAAGAACGAAAACGAATGAGTAAATAAATGACAAAGAGTCACGTGACGCTTATTGATTAGAAATATTAGTAGATAGACTAACTGACCAATACAGAAAATTCTGCGATAAATAATTCTCTCTTACTTTCATAGTCAAACTTTGAGTTTGAGTTGATGACTATTATGATGGTAACAACGATGACGACGTTGGCAGCAAGGACAACAGTGATTCTCGTACGTGCGAAAATACAATTGATATTCTCTAATTGTGAAACATGCAGAAGAACGTATCGTGCTTTTATTCCTGTTTAAGATCAAAATGCTGAACCTCTTTTACTAGACGGATATTGTGTCTTGCAGTTTGAGAATTAATGGAGGACATCTTCAGGCACTCTATTTCTCCATTAATCAGATGCGATACTAGAGACAAACAGAGAATACCCGTACCGCGCACACTCCTGTCATACCTTCAGGACTCTATGCGGAACTTGAGCGCCATGTTTGACGGCGTGCGCCAAAACTGAGACACCATTCTCTTTGCTCTTTTACAAAACTCGCAAAGCCTCCTCCGTCCTTGTCTTCTACTGTGCTTTTGACGTTTCTCGACGACTACGACACTCGCTCTACCAGATGATCTTTACGTTGGTACGTCTTCAAGAAATGGACACAATCAATCCCGATGATAATGCTTAGATACTAAACGTAAATGACACGAGTTTCTCCGTTACAAACACACTTAGGAAAAGTGACGTGACGTGTAGACTATCAGCGACGTGCGTTAATAAGCTATTTACTATGACGGTATAAAAAAGATATCGAAAATTTATTAAATGCGATATTCATGCTGGGCTCGAGGGTACGTAAGCGGTACATCTATAGGTAAATATCGTACGCATGTAACTTGCTTTTTTGTAGGCACTGCGCGAACATTGCGTGCAGTACAAAGATAAAATGCTATTGCTATACGACTAGTATCAATTCACGTAATTATAATAGTCTGAGAACGAGAACCGTTTCAACTGACAGTACTACATATTTCTATGACTACAGCCATTATTATTACAAATAATGCGAATCGTTTTCGCGATCCTAGACAGGGTTATGCCCAATTTTACGTTATAAGCACGATGTCTGATGTACTCACTTGCATGGACCGTGCTGGTAGCTAAGAATAGCAAGCTGAGCAGTGTGAAGGCACCACGTAGAGTCTCCATTGTTGTATCAGATTGTAACGATCGATTTGCTACGATTCGCTACGGACTCTCGAGAATTCTCGGGAGATCTGCTGTCTATCTCTAGGAGTCCTTACTCCCGTTTACGGAAGACTTTTTCTTCTTCTCCTTCTTTCTCTTTCCCTCTGATTTTCTTACTCTCGCACTCTCTTGCTGGTCCACTCCTCTCCACTCCACACCTCGCACTAGCCACACTTCTCCGATGTACTGGTATCAACTCGTTGTTGCCTCTTCTTGGAGTAGACGAGCTCTCAAACGAACACCCTCCGTGTCGACGAGGACGGTGACGACTGAGGTACCTTTTCTGAGGCCTCGGTACGTAGTACCGACTTACGTTATCGCCCTCTTATCGCACGGTCTAATCACCATCGGTCTTGATTCGTTTACCGAATCTTCGTTAGGAGCGACAAACACTCACAATGCACGAACGACCACAGGATCAACAACGGAAAATGGCCGCCTTCTGCTCGAGTTCTGCCCACTCCCTTGCCAGCGGACAGGGACGTACATACCACCAAGTCGAGCCGCGCTGACGTATACTGCAGTACGTTGACGCACGCAGCGTACTGGTTGACGTTCCCTCGTTCTAAGCCTTGATAAGGTGTCTATTACAACTGATTACCGTTGGATTAATTCAATGACTGAATTTGAGCTTTTATTTAGATGTTTGATAAAGAGGTGGAACCTGGGTGTTATACGTTTTACACTACCTTAGTGACAGCTGGTACGGATGAGAAACGATGATAGTCGTAAGGCGGACTGTAGCACTGTGATATTCTTCTCTGATAGAATACACAGGGGGTAGAGAGTGTATATTCGTTCGAAAGGGTTGTTACCGTTTTGGGCACCCTTTTCGTATACGCCACTGAGGCAGCAACACGGATGTGACGCAGCTTACGTAACGCTGTTGGAATCCGACGCAGGCGCTCAGGAACTCATGTGATTCGTATGTAATACACAGAGGCCGCGAGCAACGGCGGATTGATTTTAAAATACTGCAAACGAGGAGGACACGTCTCGAGGCCTTGGCTCCGTTAAAAAGAGGCCTAGATTTCTCCGCAATTCTACGGTTGAAAGACGCTAGTGGCTAGTAGCAGTTTCTCTCGTATCTGATAAAAAACATGGCGTCTCCTTCACAAGAGTCAAAAGCCAATAGGGTCTCTAGGAAAAATCCATCTGTCGATCTACGTGAGAACTCTATGTTTTACCATCGATCCACGCGATCGGGTATTTATCAGCAGGGTACCGAGCGATGATCGATCCGTTGAGTTGTCGAATTGAGATTCTAATTCCCGTAGAGCCTGCCGCGTTACTTCATAGAAGGCGCCAGTGTCGCATCCATGAAAATAAGTGGAACGAGTAGTAAAGCTACAAGCAAGCAGTACAGCCAACCTCAGCCAACCGGTTAGAAGAGCGAGAGAAATAGTCCGAAATTTAAGGAGTGAACGAGGAGGGAGATATGATCGGAATGAGAAGAGAGGAGAGTGTAGACAGGGAGAGAGGAGAGTTTGCGGGACATCGTGACGCCCGGCGTCGCGGCGCCGCCACGGCCCAGCATCCGGGCATCCCTTGTCTCCTGTTCGTTCCCGTGCTTCCCATTCCCGACCATCCCATATCGATTGGCTCACCCTTGAGGACTGGAGAGAGTGAAAATCAGTGGAACTAAGAGAAGGTAAGAAAGACGGAGAGAGAAAAAGAGAATTTCAGAAAGAGAAGGCTGGTTAGCTTCGCTGCCTTTTCATGGGCCGTCGCGACGTAGAAGCTGTGCCGTCGGCTCTGACAGCGGTCGAGCAAGGCACTGCCATACCTTACCACTTCAACAATAGATCCCAGAAGCCTGACTTACAATCAGGAACAACCAGATCCGTTTTCCAGGACGCTTGACACTTTAGCGACTGATAGTTGGCAATTTCTAAGCGTATCTTATATGTTCCTTCAGGATCCCTTTAAAGATCCCTCTTGAAGGTATACATTAGAAACGCTTATCCCGTGTCCTCGGACTCGATGAAATTCCACACTGCTGAGAAGACATTATTTCTTTTTATTGTGCCAGTCGGAATCTCTTGGATTGCTATTGGTATCGGTCTTCCATCGCTAGTGTTATACTACCACCACTATACTACCACTGGCAATAAAGTAAAGTCTCTTCCAGCTGCCTTCAAATTATTTGAAATGACAGAGAACGCCGAATCTCAAACA
This sequence comes from Syrista parreyssii, assembly GCA_030142615.1. Lineage (NCBI taxonomy): Eukaryota > Metazoa > Arthropoda > Insecta > Hymenoptera > Cephidae > Syrista > Syrista parreyssii. Next base: position 614,634 of record JARQTG010000241.1, read on the forward strand.
TACAAGCGAATGTTGGTTGTCCCTTTATGTTTATGCTTTGTGGAGAAATCGAGGGTAAAAAATAAGGGACGTCCTTAAGGATGCTCGATAAAAGCCACCCTTAGGGGACGTATTGTCTAGCGTCTTGTATATTCCACGTGAAATAGCCCAGAGACCGAGAGTGAATCGTTTGTTTTCACAGGGCTCGTTGTGAAAACGGTACAGACGTTAAAAATGCTGAAAATGGTGAAGATAGCGAAAATATTGAAATCGATAAAAATAGTAAAAACGGAGACGAGGCGCCAGAGAAGTGACGATCAAAGGTAAGGAAATAGAAATGAAAAATCTCAATAGTTGCATTGGCGACGCGTAAAGAAGATGAGAGAAGCAGCACAAGTATATAAGAAACAGACGGAGAAAGAGAAAGAGGTCTGGCCTTACTCAATTTTCTCCAACATTGAGATATCAAAATAAGGAAGCAATAAATATTAAGTACACCTTTCGCAACGTACATACAAGGTTCAATATTCATAAAGCGAAAGAACGATCGTAACAACAGTAGAATTCGCTTAGGTCCTTGTACATTCCGAGTTCTGTAGTTTCCTTTGCCACCTTTCTATTTATCTGTTTATCTGTTCTCTTCCCTCCCGCACAACCACATTCCTCTTGATTTCTCTTCGCGCTCCTTAAACGTCGATTCGACAAGATCCTTGATAAATTAGACCGGCAACGGATTTATGTACCTAAAACTTCATCCCTGGTCATAAAACTAATAGTTAATTACATAAGATTTTTATTAAGTTATCGGGAATGTCTTATCACTTATACCTGCTGTTACTATCCACTATTTAATGTAATACACGTTACGTGCCAATGAGAACGAATATTAGTCTTGTTGCTTACTGAGATTTCCCGAAGAAAAATTCATAGAAGTAAAAGTAAGAGAGATACAGAGAGAAATAAATAGAAAGTAAGAAAAGCAAAGTATAGACATACAAAAGTACTAGAAAATTCAAGTCAGCAATGGCGGCTGTAAATGTCGAGGAAGCTCGAGGATGAAGATGATGCCACGTTCATGCCAAGGGAATCCTTACATGCTTATCGCAATCGATTAAATCATCCCAGCAGCTATTATGGGCACCACCTACTTCACTACTTGGGGAAACTCGCTAACGTGAGGCTGGCTACCCGCGACAGAGGGGAGCCGTCGAAACGCCAAATATGACTGTACCTAAGTGTTCGCGAGTACCGCCCAAGGAGTCAGCCACCCAAGAACCAAAGACCCAGTCATCATTCCCATCCTCAAGGACCATTCTAGGTAAGTGTTAAACGACGTCGACGTCCTTGAATGTAACACAGAGCAGTGACTCAGCTCGTCTCCTCTCTCCAACTGTCCACCCCGGGACTTTTCAATTACGCGAGACGAGTGCTCGGATAAATCGGCTGTCAATCTCGATAGCGTTCAAAATTCCTCAGGAGTAACGATAGGACTTAAGCCAGACTTACCGTTCTCCACTTGTGTAACCTTTTGGTATCCGCCAGACTAGTATATACTATCGTATGAACTATGATGGGTACCATTCTGCCAATAGGTTCCCGACGCAAAGGAGATCCTAAGTAATTACTCTGCTACGCATGGCTAGGTGACATCATAGCTTGACTACAAGCTTTGAAAATGATAGAATTTCACATAAATTTACATCCTTCTCTTCCGTTACGTACAGTCATAGTATCGGCCTCCCACGGCCGTCATTACTCTGCTGGGTTGCCCTTTGACGTAACAAGTCCACTGTTAATTACTCGGGATGAAAACACATTAGCCCACGCTCAAGGTGGACGAAAGCCTGTAACAGAACGATACGCCCAAGTAATCTTACTCTCCCAACCCTTCCAGACCCTGAAGAGGATTTTCTTTTGAAAGGACTCCAAGGATACGCTGTGATTAATACAGTCAGATCCTACCTCTTTGCGATTCTATGGTGTCCAAGGTGTCTAATGGAGTATACAACATTTCAATGGACGCTCGAGTGCATATACCTATACTCCTGGAGAAACAAGAACAAATTTACGCTCGTCGATGAATGCTAGTAGCAGCTGCTACTAACCATTTTCAAGTTATCGCTAGTACACCAATTGAACGAGACTCTATTAGCTGAGAGTTTGCATCGCGGAGCCATGACGTTGCTCGGGGACACAGTGGGGGTTAAGACGAGGTAAAGGTGCACTGGCCTAAAATGAAGCAGTCTATAGGGAGCAATAGCAGCAGAGCCGTAGAATGAAAAGGTATAGTGGAACTGGAAGGTGGTCGTAGATGTAAGAGTGCCTTGTAGAAGATTCAGTCATTATTCAAGAGGACATAGCTGGTAGCTTCCAGCTGTAAGCTGTAAGCCCCAGGGCTCGCCGACGCAGCCAACGGGACCGGCGTATTCAGTCGCTGATTTCTATGAGTAGACAGAGAAGCGTGAAGAGTAGTCGGCACAGGTGTGGAAAACTGAAAAGGAAGTCGCGAAGCGCGAGAACCGGGGAATTTTCAGAATTTTACACCTATCCTCCAGGGACGAGCTTTAGGGGTAGGAGAGAGCTATACGTGCGCGCGTTTTGTATGTGAGGCTGTTTTACAGAAGGAACGTTAGAGAGAGAGAGAGAGAGAGAGAGAGAGAGAGAGAGAGAGAGAGAGAGAGAGAGAGAGAGGGAGGCAGAGAGAGTATGCCTGGCGCCGAAGCGAGATAATGAAACGAGGGTCTTTTTTTACCGGGGTTTCTGCGTGGGAATAAAAAAGATGAGGTCAAACAGGAAAAAAAACATACAGTCCCACCGGATGAGAGAGCGAAAAAAAATGAAGTCAAGAAAATAGAGAAGAGGAAGAGGTACGTCAGCTTCGGAAACTCTTCGACTTCACGACGGTGAATGCCGGGATAAAGCCAGCTCCCTATCGTGGGACTAACCAGCGGGTGAAGCGTCGCGGAGAAAATGTGAACTAAAATGAAAAAAAGAATTAAGAGAGAGAGAGAGAGAGAGAGACAGAGAAAGTGAGATGTAAAAAATAGAAAAAAAACAAGGTTGAATAAGAAGGCATGGATTCGAATGGAAAGGGAAGAAAAGGAGGAGAAAACTGGAATCGGCACGCATTCTCACCACAGCTAACGACTCCCCCCTGACCCTTCGTGTCTTTTCGTGTCTTCGCACGTAGCAACGTCCTGTTCTCAACCCTGTAAACGAAAAGGACCTTTTAGTGTCCCTAGATGGGTGGTTAGACCTCTAGCAGAAGGACAGACCCGTACACCGAGGCTTGGGCTAACTCGCACCCTTCCCAAGTTAATAATCTCGAGAAAGAGCCAGGACCCCCGCATAGCCCCACCCCCTTTCCCAGGGGATACACGAAGACAATAGAAGCGAAACTACGGCATTTAGGCGCCGGTCCTACAGCCATTTAGATGAACAAGAGATAATCCACGAGGCCAGAGAGTTTGAGGGCGACAGCGAGAGGGAGGGACAGGGGTGGATTTTGGCAAAATAACACGAGAGCATTAAGGCTCCAGGGCGGACGTTCAAGACGTAGCTAGTACTTGATTGCACTATTTCTGATCCTACTGAATACTTCGGTACTGCTTCGGGATACTCTAGGATAAAAGAGAACAAGTTGCTATCCAGAAAAGGCTTTACCCTCGGGGAAATCTGCATGAATGCCCGCAATCAGAATTGCATTTCTAGTGCCGCGCGCGTCTGCCAGACCGCTTCCTTCGATTTCCACTTTACAGACTGTTTCCTTCGTGACTGCCGTCGCTCCAGACTTCTTCGCTACCTTGGTCGATCGTCCGCACGTTCACGGGCGTTCCTCGCGTCTCGCAGCAGCAGCAGCTGCTGTATACCTTTATCTCGGCAGCACCATGTCATCCGGTTCTGTCCTTTCATCCCTAACAGATGCTGTGAAAGAGCGGACGATGCTGCTGGTGCTTCTATTGAGTTTCCAACGGATCCTTTAGACTGTCTTTACAACCCAGGGACGCCTGTTGCCTTCCTCGAGGAATCTTGGTATCTCTTGGTGGTTGTCCGGTTGGCTGATTCTTCGGTTAGCTGGTTGTGTCATTTCGAAAAGGATACAGAAGATGCAAAAGCCCATAACCTTATTACGTCTTGTTCCGTGTACGAGAATATAACTGCTACCTCAAGATTTTTTATTTCCTGTCTGCTCCTGTCTCATCCTTTGTCGTCACCAGGAAGACGCATTCCCTCTGCGACATGTACGTAACTCACGAGGAAATTTGCTTTTGTCCAAATAGAATTGACGTAGATTTTCCGAATTGCTCTTGCAGCTTCCACAGAGCTAAAAAGGAATTCAACGGAATGGCCTGGAATGGCCGGGAACAACCGGGATCAAGCGGGATTCGGTCCTCCTTAATCCCTCGAGGCTTTTTCGGTGGTCAAACTTTTCGAATGAAATTTCCGCAGTAGACCGCCGGACGACACACGTGTTTAGTTTTACCTAGTTGAACCGAGTGCTGTCTCCTAGTCAAGTTACTTTGTTCAGAAATCTAACTCGATCATCCTATTATGCCACATACAGTGAATCGACGAATTGAAGAATTATTGCCGTTTTACAAATTTAAAAATATTTATATGGATGGAGCAGTCATTAGCAAATGGAACACGTATAAAAATAATGCGACAGATGGAACTCGGATAGATGAATACAATACTTTTTTTTTATGGTACCATTTGCCTGGCCTTTTTACCAGTGCAGATATACGAGCAGTTACAACGAAACCCATTAAAATTCGATATTGCAATTTAATTCCCTGAAATACAAAAATTTAGTAATTTCACTCGACACAACAGTTACAGATTAGGAAAATATTTATATGCACGCTGAGCCTCGTTAATTTTTAACTAGGTAATCATGTTAATAAATATCATAGCCACTCTCTTGTTATTATAACATGTAATGAAGAATGATGCGATTAAGGTATAAGGGTAGTAGTCCTAATGTCGGAACCAGGAGTCGTAAGGCTAACCCGACTCATGTGCACCCTGCCACCTTTTTCCCCAAGGTCCTAAGCCAACAGTATTCGTGGGTGAAATGCCGAACTTTGTCGAAGGGTCGCCACGAACCTTGAAAAAGCTCCAAACACGAATCGCAGAAACTCTTACTGTCCCCCCTCGTGACCGTTTCAGCATCCCTCACTTTTTACGATCATACTCGTACAAAAGCACGCTCGTACGTAATACGAGTGTAAGGGAGAGAGGGAGATTGGGGGGAAAGAGAAGAAAAATTACAAACAGATCTCAGAGCATAAATCATATTCCGCTAGAGAGAACCATGCCATATTGTTCTATGGAAGCCGGCGGTACCCTATCTCACCCTCCAGCACCCTCGGTCTCTTTTACTTCGACTCTAGTCGTGCTCGCGCATTATTATAATCATCCACCAATTGACGCGGCGAAACCGTGCCAGCCGGGTAAACTTCGATTATTCAAACTTTCCCGTTCCAGGAAGTCTTGGTAAAGTGGTAGGCGAGAGGATGAGGGATGCCTTCTTCGTATTCGCACCCTCCCAATTCCTGGTCGGCGTACCTCGAGTGAAACCACGGGAAGGGATGAAAGAGTAAGAGAGAGAGAGAGAGAGAGAGAGAGAGAGACCGAAGAACTGGGTAATCGAAATTTCGATTCGCGAGAGTCTCTAAACCCTCGGGGACTCTTCAGGGACTCGTCCAGGCCCAATTAAAATAGCAGACACGACCCCTCGGGGCTAATGAACTATCTACCAGTGCCATTCACCACCATCCATTCCCATCATCGCCAACGTCACAGTCACTACGGGCAGTGAGTTTCTCTTGTACTATATATGTTATATGTATATACATATATAACGTCCTGCAAGCAATGCCAACAGTCAAGCGTCTCCTGGGAGATGACTTGGGTGAATATATTTTCTTTTCCTTCTATTTGCTATTCTCAGAATCTTTCTGCTGCGGCCATATTTCTCAGGGTGGCCGCCGGGTAATATTGAATATCTTATCGAGGCCGCGAGGGTCGTATAGCCATAACCCCTTTTGCCAAAGAACACGCAAACAAGGGAGGAGTCCTTTTTCGGGTTGGTTCAGGAGGTTCGAAGCATGATAAATCATAAGACGATCGACGAGTCAATTCGATCTTTCCCGTGGTCTTGGCTGTGCGACCCTCCGCATTCTCTCACCCCCGTCCTCTATTCACAGGAAACCCCTAATATTCTGTTGAACCGATCTTTATTACAGGGCGACAGCCCCTAATACATATAACTTATCCGTTAGGGCACAGGGTCATGCCAAGTTACCTCAAAATATGACGAGACACGACTAATGCTAATTTATGGAGCAATTACATGTACAATTAGCCTACTGCCAGGTCATCCCATTCATCCTATTAAGTGGAAACTATACAGTTGGACTCTTGTAATCCATTTCTACGTGATTTTACGGGAGGACTAGAAAGACCGCCGCTATTTTTATTTACCTGCTCCACCTTTAAATACCAGTAAGATTAGTACATTTTCAAGACACCAGAGGGCTACGTGCCGAATGCGCAGCGAATTATGAAAATGGAAAAATGGCCAGACGGCTTTAAAACTAACGTGGAATTAGGCGGCGTAGCATTCTAGGCATGGAGTTGAATGGGCGAGAGGGTGAAAGGACATACGGAAAGGGGTAGAGCCGCGGGCATTCTGGGTAATTAAAAAAGCCTAGCAGCGCGTGACGTCAGCTTCAATGTTCCAGCTTTTCTTTTTCTCCATTTTTTTTTATCCCGGCCCTCCTTTCTTCTTCACTCGAGTGCTCAGCGTCTCGCGAGAATCGCGAGTCGGTTGTCCAAGTGACCGAAGGATTCTTGAAGGACAATGAAAATCCCGAAAGAATTGAAATACTCCGGAGGCTCGAGACGTTCTAAAACAAGGAAGTAAAAGGAAAGCGAAAGACCTACATACATACATATATATCGAAGTGCGAATCATAAAAAAAAAAGTATAGGAGAAGGTAAGGCTGCAAAAGAAAGCTATTTTATCTGTTGAATTGTCTCGATTGATAAAATTCCTTCACGTTCTCAGACCCCGACAATGAGTTCTCGTTTCAGTCCGTGTACGGTCGGGCATCGTACCTTTGTTGGCTCCAAGAGAAATCCTGGGGATCGGGTATGATCATCCTGGAGAATTTATACGATAAAAACCATTCTGTGGAAGAGGGACAGCTGTGCGGTAGAATGAATATTCGCGAGACAAGAAAAGGACGAGAGAGCGTGCGCGCGCGCGAGAGAGATAGAGATAAAAAGAGAAGACAACCCGCACGTTACGTAAGCGTAAGCGAGGACACGTGATTCTGCATGGCGGAGCTTTCGGACACGATTTGGCAGGGAACCGCAGGGAACTCACTGCCAGGGTAAATGGGTTTGCGGCTGCTGACGCCGGGACAAGAAATACTTTATTGATATTCAGTGGGGGATGCCCGAATTTCATCCATTGCATACCTTCCCACTGGTACCATCCTCCCTCTCACTTTACTTCCCTTATATCACGCGATTCCCTTACCATTTCTAACAGTCCTCTTTCCACGTCAATCCTGTCTCTGACAGGATATATCGTAACCGTGAAAATCATCGTCACAGTCATCGGCAAATAATTACAGGCTTAATTGTCTCGAAGAGGCTTCCAAGTACGCACTGACTTAACGAACTTTAAAACTCGATATAAAATTGATTAAAGTTGCGCCAGAAGGCGCGCCATGCGTTCTCCCAAACGCCATTAAAGACTTGGGTTAGGTTTGGGTTAAATCGTGGAACATTAAACTAGTGTCGGTCCGCCTCCCAAGCTCATTAGCCATTTGCATTCATTTAACATTCAGCATTCGTCAGCGTGATAGGTCCGGTAAGGAGTAGACGCTTTTGGTATTTCGCATTTCACGAATCCTGTTTATTTAACGGGATAAGCCCACGTCTCCCTATCGTTAGGTTTCCGCCGTTCCTCCTCCCTATCTATCTGACCCATCGAGGCTAACTTTCCGATATATATGTGTATATATATATATAGTTCATGGGACCAACTCCTACGAAAAAGGGGTCAGGAGGTCATCGCGAGCAAATCTGCCGTGGGGTCCCGCCTCGGAGGACTAGAGTGCGCGTTCCGGTAATCTCCTTCGAATCTCCGATTCTCCCTTCAGCTTTATATACGTATAGCAAACTGGAGATATACTATAACCTCAAATTAACTCCTATCCTCGGTCTGCTTTGCCGTTCTCCTTCACAAGTCGGTGAGCGAGAGAGAGAGAGAGAGAGAGAGAGGGTGGAGCTAAAAGAGGAAGTGAGAATTCAGTGAAGAGCTTTTTAAGAGGGAATGGGAAACTACGTGAGACATGTACGAGAGACTCGCTTGCTCGATGATAAAATAGAGAAAAAGGTAGATTGTGAGAGATAGAGAGAGTGCGAGAATGTGTGCAATAGGAAAGATAGCGAAGACAGGACTCTGGCTCGCGGAAAGCTACACAACGGTAACGAGATGATGTTGGAGGCGAGAGGGTAGTTGTTGAGACAAAGTTAAAGCGAGAGCAAAGGAGAACGACAAACAAAGAGAAAGACAATGGATTTGAGAAAGTGAGAGAAAATGAGAGAATGAGCGCAAGAGTCGGACAGAGAGGTTAGAGCGTGGTTGAGTTATCCTGGGAATGGATGGGAAAACAAGGAGATCCCTGGAGAGAATTAGAGCGGAATACTGTCCCGAAGGAGAACTTTCCTTTAAACACCGCCACGTCGTACCGACTAACTGGATTTTAATGCGTTTGCCCTTTTTCTTGAAGGCGAGACAACTGGAAGGACTACGACGAGAAGAATCTGTTTTCCTATGCAAGGAACTAACCTAGAAACATGAGAGATCATCGTCACAGGCAGCTTCCTGGAGATCCATCGGTTTTAGAAGTACACTGAGTAGTCAGCATGGATAATCCTCAGGGATAACTACTCTTCCAACTTCTCGACTCTCGTGAAGCCTCCACGTCCTCAACCTCATCCACCTCTGAAACCGTTCACCGAGTTCCTGACCATCGCGTGGAATTACCGTACGAGTCGTGGCAAAAGTTCACTCTTATAAACGCGCCAGCGAACTTGTGCTTGAAAGCTCCTTCAAAGAGAATGATAGGGAGAGAGAGAGAGAGAGAGAGAGAGAGTGGGATAAAAATGTAACAGAGAAAAAAGCGCTGAGACCACCTGATACTCCTCGTCTACATCCTCGTAACTTCTTTTATTTCGTTCTCTAATATTTCTCTGGTCTTTTTTGTTTTTTACTCCCTCTTTATCGTAGACTAGACACGGAATCACCTTCGCGTACGACGATAATGATGAGGATTTTCTAGACCTTACGAGACTTGTACCTCAGTTATGGTATATTCCGAGAATAATGTCTACCTGCCTGTCTACCTATATTCAGTGTTGGCAACCCTGCGAAAACACACTCTACCCCTCTGCCCACTACAACCACCCCATTTAGTCGACATGCCTCTCGGTGCTGTGCTATTCCGTGTAAATCATATTTTTTGTGCTCCTTTCATAAAATATCATATATTCAGTGGCATTTTACTAATAGTATTAAAAGTTTGAGTGCAACATGAGATATTTTCTCTAATGCAATGGTATACGTATAATATACATTTAGTTAGAAGGGTCAAACGTCATCGAGAGTACATAACCTTACATTATCCGAGTAGACGGCTAATAGCTCTTAGTAGATTTCTAAAAGAAAGTTTCGAGCAGGGGTCTCTCGTGCCAAGTGGAAAATCACCTGGTGCGCTGTAACGAGAGCGGAACATCGAAGGACTTTGTTCGAAGGACGAAAGGTGGTATGGATGAAAGTAGGGGAGAACGGAAACAAGGGAAAGTTTATAAAGGTAGTTGGAGATGTGAGGTTAGAAGAGAAATTTGCTTGGTACACGTCTGAGAAATTAATTTGAGAAATTTTCGTTAGATGGCGGTCTTACATCCATGTCACGTGACTTGTTACATGGGCACTCGAAGATCACGTGACTTGCTTTAATAGTGACGTAATTACCAAGTCCCCACAGAGACGTTTCTGGGCTAAGTACAGAGAGGAATTAAAAATAGCTAAATATCTTTATCTATGAAAAACCGGTGGGTCAGCGCGCGAGGAAACCCGAGTACTGAATGACACTTGACGTACTGGTATCGATATTATAACTGGTATGGGTACCAGTGTCCGTATTGGTATTAGTACTAGTACTGGTTTGAGCAGTGGGACAGGATAGCAGAAAAATTGCATTTTCACATTAATAATTCGAATCGCGCGTGTACGGGACGCATCCACTAGTCTCCTTTTGATACGTTCAACGATATTTCACGGTTCGAGCCTCGATTTATGCTCGTTTTCTGCTTCTCTCTTCCCGCGATACCCCGTTCAATGGCTCTCACGTTCCGCCCCGTCGCCATTTTCGTCCTTTTACCTTTTTTGATTCATCCCTTTCTGTACGTACCCTTAAATACGTGCCCACGAGGTATCCGGATAAATCTTGACTAGCAGGAGACCATCGGAGCAGGAGACTCTGGTGAGAGGAGTTGAATTTTAAAGAAGATACGTGAATTTCTTAGCGTCTGTCTTACTCACTCGTTCTTTCTCTTTCTATCTCTCTTGATTTCATTATTTCTCGTGGCTTGAATCGTTCTGCGAATTCTAAATGAACTAAACGTCAAAGGATACAGACGAAGGGTTCGTTCACTCCGTCCTTCCGTCGCTGTCCTTCATGGCATAAGTTAATCTCTATCTTTTCATATCTTTCTTCGTTGAAGGACATCGAGCCATGTACACACGTACACGTGCGCACGCACACACAGTCTTGCGTAAAGATTCTTGCGAGAGAAGATAAGTAAATAGAGTTAAGGTACATCCTTATCTATAAATTGAGATCGTTGTGAATTTCAGGCCTGTTATACATACCGTGAGATATACACTAAGGGCTATAGATGCTTTCTTACACCATTGAAAGTCTTACTATACTCGTGTGTGTATATACATAGTTCCGAAATGCTTGAAAGGAGTCTAGTGCAATCGAAAGTCCTGCTCCTATAAATCCTCCTAAAGTCTCGCGAACAATCGGTTAAACTTATCCTACATGAGTTCAAACAAATCCTAAAGTCCTTCCCAATCCAAGATCAGAGGTTAGAAAACTTTCCTCCCTTCTCTCTTACATGTATCCCATTTTCGCTTGATAAAGGTGCGAACAGAAGCGACTTCCGTTAGCAATCGAGAACTCTGGCCGTGAGTAAATTTTTTGGTGTTTAAATAAAGTTGACAGGGTCCAGGAGGCGCAGGCTGGAATTCTTGAGAAGAAGCAGATCCTATCAGGAAAGGATAGTCCTGCCTTTCCTAACAAGAGGAAGTCCCGTGGGATAGCCACGTGTTGAAAGTCCTCGAAAACTTTCAGAGGCATACCCACCCCCTCTGTCTCCCTCAGCCACGGCATCCACGCAGTGTGTTCAGCCAGCCAAAGGTAGGTTGGTATACTCGTCGTGTATTTCTCAGCAGGAGCAGGGAGGACTCGAGCCAAGGCGTGCCCAATAAAATTAGCCGTGGGGAAATGCCCCGTCACAAATAGAGAAAAATGTTTTTCTCGTAACCGTAATAAATGCGAGACTTGTGTTCTGAAACGGGATTGGGACCGGAAGGGTAGGGGTTGCCATACTCTTACCGTTACCATACCTAAAGGTAGAACTAGTATATAGCTCCTAATATTCCTAGATGGTTCAGAGCAGCAAAGCATCAGAGCACATGTAACCTATTTCCAGAGAGTCAGAGAGACGATAGAAGCCAGTCACGAGTAAAAATCTCAATCCAATAAAGTGTGTCCGACTGTAGCCCTGGTCGGCTGTCCCCGTCTTTTCAACGAGGAATGACGCGAGAGAAAGAGAAGGGAGAGAAGAAGCAGCGGCAATATCGGCAACTCGCGTCCTATGCTTGCCGCTCGAACTTATCGATGGAGAAAGAGAAAAGGAAAAAATGAAGAAATAAACGAGAGAAAGAAAGGACAGAGGGTTGGGGAAAGGGTATACGTATATGGGGGTAAAATATGAAGGGTGAGGAGAAAAGTATAGAAAAAGGAATGGTGCACTATTTTGCGAAAAAATCCGAGATTGCTCGCATTGTGTTCCCGCGAAGGAGTTTTTCTCCCTCAGGGTAAATTGCTAAGGTCATATATATAGTACAAGGGTATAGGATCTCTACATCGTTATATCCGTACTTCCACTACTTCCTACTTCTCTCTCACTTCTTCGTCTCTAGCTCAGTCTCTGTCTCTCTCGCTCTCTCTTCTGTTTTTTCCTTCCGCCCAAAACTAGGCTGACCGAAGAACGTCGATACGTTGAGAAAACAGAAAGAATTAATATTCACCCGTTAGACAAACAACGATACGGGTACTGGAGACTACACGCCAGTTAGGCACCAGGGAATGACTGGTAGTTTAACGCGAAGTTGTTGAAGGTGCGAGTGTGACTGACAGTGAGGGAAAAAGCGGGTAAAAGAAGGATGAGAAAGTGGGTTAAATAAAATGGGGGAGATTAGATACTCTGCGCTGATGCCGGCACTCCCGAATCTGGAGGGTTTTCACGAAGCCCTTTGGCTCGTAAAACGCGCACGGTGGATATTCGCTTTGCGGGAATTCCTGCGTGCTAGATTTTTCCCTAATGACCAGTCACCGCAGAACGGCGCTCGTTCCACTTTTGGGGTGGTTCACCCTCTTTACTGTGTACCGGGATGGGATGGAAAAATGTTTTTCTTCGAGAGCGCTAAGCACACATGACTCATCCCTTCACCTCGCCCTGTCTACACTCGACTCACTGCTCTACACTCTCTTTACCCACTTTGTCTATATGTATGTATATACACACACATATATATATATATATACATACATGTATAATCTGCATCTCTCTTTACTCTCATCGATTCTCTATCCCGTTAAAATTCACACATAATCCCCGGATCAACCAAACGACTGCCGTCGTGTTTGAGCGGTGTACTCTGAGCACTTTTTTAATGCACTATCGACAATATATTAAATTGTGTCTCGTATTATCGATAATACACAAGGTGGCTGGGAAATAAAAGTAAAAAAATATGTTTGAAGAAGAAATAATGTTTTGGATTTTTTCTCACTCGTTGAAAGCCTTTTCGCTTGTAATGCAAATTCATGCTTCGACTTTTAGTGGACGATGGTTGGTGTTACGTACCTATAACGGTAACGCTTGATTTCCAATTAATTATTTTTAATTTTAGTATAATTCCACAATCCCTACCCTTCCCTTCGATCCTTCGCCTATCGCAGACGCAGCTTGCTCCGTACGCGTCTTAACTTTCCAAGTTGAAAATAATCTCTTTCTTTATGTAGAGAATCACATAAGTGTTAATATACTGCAAATATTGTGGGACTCAATGCTAATTAAACCATCGCACAGATCATCACACCAACGCCCTGCACTCCAATAGCTTGTAGTGTAGGATAGTTTGCTCGCTGTCTTTGGTAACAAACAGTTGGTTTACTATTTTTCCATTCGTTTTACCCTCCGCGACGCAACTGTTCAGAAATCGTCAGTCATATTTATCTGTTTGCAACTTTTTGGAACGTTTCTAAAAGTTTTCACATTCAAAACCATCATGAGTATAACGAGCATAAACTGTTACAGGGTAGCTACGATGTGTGTCAAACAATTTAGAAATTACGGCTTCCCAAACTTTAGACAGGATCACGCAATTGGGGAAAATGACTCGATTCAAACACAACTTTTCGTCAAAAAGTTTTAAGCGGTTGAAACTATTTGGATCGTATAAAAGCAAAATTTTTTTTCCAACGACCGTTCGGCTCCGCTAGAGTACAGTCCGTGGCAGTAATCGAGGAACGAATTATCACGAATGAAAAAAAAAAAAAAAAGTACATCTATTATAAATAGTTGCTCGACCGTCGGGTCAGGATGGGGAATTTGAGCCTAGGGATATTCGCGGTAGGTAAAGCTATCACGACTCTAGGTGAATAAAAAGACATGACACTCGTTCTCTGGTATCAACACGTACGTACCTCGATTTATTTCATATGAGCATCTCTCACGTAGCATCACCCCCGCCACGTAGCTACAACACCCCCATGGCAATAATCGTCATCAGGGATGAACAGAGCAGGAGGTGGTACGGACATTGTGACATTGCGACACTGTGACCGGGGATAAAATGTGTCGCTCTTCTTTAAAGCTACGCATATACACACTTCTCTTCGCTAGGTTCAATAAATACGTCATAATCTTCCAGCGAATATTACATACATAATCTGTTAGTTCTGTCCCCTTTTACAATCTTGCGCAGTCTCGTATTTACAATTCGTTATTACAGTTTCCCTCCTTTTCATTCCGTTATGCTTGCCTCTTCATACATACAAATATATATACGTACATGCATACAGATTCTCTCTCGCTCTCTCATAGCTTACATTCTCTCCATCCATCTTTAGTTCTCGAAACGTCTCGTTCTCCCAAGAACGAGTAGTCTGCTAATGGTCTTACAGATACCAATCCTAGTTCTAGTGGTACAGCCGTTGGCGTAGCTGCTGCTGGCTCTGGTCGCGATGGCAATGGTGATGGCGATGCTGATGCTGATGGTGATGATAGAGCCTAGTGGCGGTCAAATAAAAGGTACGAATACGAGGGTAGATAAGAAGATGTATGAGTGAGACAGAAAAGTAGCGCCAAAAGGGTGCGCTAGTTGTATGGGGTTGCGGATGGGTTACAGCAGGTAGGTAATGCAGGAGGGAGAAGGTGAGTGGGGTGGTGAGAAGGTTCGGGGAGGGTATGAAGGGTAGTAGCTCCTAATGGGAAGAAATTGTAATGCCAGGCATTATGCTTTAAACTGCACTTAAATCTGGATTTATGTCTACGAGTCTATTAAGTATACAGGATAGCGTGCAAAGGTAACCTTCCATCTCCTCGAGCGCCCTCTACTATCTGACTGGAGGGTGCCTGGGTACGGACGTGTTACTAAAGGGGTTGACTCTCCCAAGAGGAAACACATCTAGGGGTGCGGTGTATATCGCGTGTACCGACCACCCCTACACGTTGACACCCTCGATATTGAGGAATGCATCACACCTCAGCCTTCGAGTAGAATGTACACAGCAGGACGTGTACTATCCAAGGTACGGATTTGCCATGTCTGTTGTACACGAGATCGTCCAGACACCCTCGAGTCAAAATATGTACATTACCCCGTTGACGCTTACTCTGACTCCGTACTCTTGCACCCTTGGCACACCCTCGTGTTCCCGTGCCCAGCATTGTTCGTACGTATGGAAATAGGTACTTCAGGGCTTGCAAAGATTTGAGATTGTCCAGGAGCAGTAAACGGAAGATAAAGGAGCGTGCTTGGTTGGTTGGATAGTTGGTTTAATGGTTGTATGGTTGGTTAGGTGCGCGTGTAGGAGCTGAGGGACTTCTAGTGGAAACCAAGGGTAGAGGCCTGAACCGTGGACTGCGTGAGCGTCGGATAGGCGTTCTAAGCTCAAGAAGAGGGGATTGATAAAAACAGCCCGTGTCTTATCGGTACTTGAAGGGCGGCCTTATCATCCGCTTAAAATTCCACCCTGTCGTCCCTATCTTTCTCCCTTGCGCGAGCTTTCCAGCAACCCTTCTTCGCCGTCGCACCACGACGTCTACACGTCGCTCAACGATGATTGAGAAACGTCAGGGAGATTGCCAAGAGGATGACAAAAGGTGGGTTTGCTAGTCTCAACTGTCCACCATGTTGCATGGCAGCCGGATGCTCCCCTATACAGAACAAACACGTACACGTATATATTAAAGATAACCTCCTTGTCGTTAAGTTTTCGAAGGCAGGTTATAAACTGTATCCAGTAACTTTGTAGGAGGTCAGGAACCTTAGGTCACGAAAGAAATAGAAGGACATACCATTTAGCACGTGAACCGAGACTGCTTCCGTGTTGGCGTTACTCGGATGACACGTGTACTGTCCACTGTCCGCTGGTTGAGCACGCTGCACGAGGAGGTATGAGGTCGTAATCTCACCCTTTTCTGTGATAACCGACACGCCACCTCGTGGACTGTCGTAATTGATTTCCTGAGGGTTCAGAAATATCATTACACCCACTGGCATACGTATGCACACCATATCTTACTTTTCGCAAAGGCCACTGCCCGTCACTGCCAGTGTCTTTTAATCTCCGTCTTTTTTTCTGGCAATGGCGTAGCAGTGGAAATAGAATAAGCAATGAAGAGACATATATAAAGAGAAATATGAAAAAAGGGACCTCGTTGTTGTGCGTCCAGTAAATCGCCGGGGGTGGCTCAGGGCTGTGCCTCACGACACAGGTCAGATTCATGGTACTACCCCTATTTATGTATATATCCGGTCCTCCGATGATGGTCGTGATGGGCTCTATGGGCAGATATACAGGCGAAAATACATAGGACAGGTCACACATGTACACCTCAACGTCTTAAACCGCTCAATTTCTATGCTACGAATCGACGAAAATTTACTCTTCTAGTACAAAGGGTGCCCTGGAAGATAGAACCTCAAGGTAAAGGCAAACGAAGTGGAGGTCACGTTGCCTTTTTACGAGCTAGCTAACCTCCATGGGCCCCATTCCCTGGCGTATACTATACGTTCTTTGTCTGCGTGTTTCTTAACGTCAGTTACTTCACCAAGAAGATGCCTTACCATCATGTGGATGCGGGTCAGGAATACTACCATGAGTACTGGAATACTAACTAGGAATGCCTTTCCATTTCTAACAGCGTCATCACGTTTGCGCCATCTACAACGACTACGTGGGACTGTCTCTCTCTCTCTCTCTCTCTCCCTCTCCCCCACCCCCTCTCTCTCGCTCTCTCTTTGTCTCTGTGTTTGCTATCAATTTTACAATGGCATTATTACGTATCATCGATTTATCTTGATGCACGTGATTTCCTGATTGACGAATTGATCGGTAAACCCACTACTCGTCACTCAAACCTGAAATTATCTTCAAGATATATAGACTCTCTCCCATTCTCTCTCGCTATGTTATGCATAGAGTTTAACCAAGAGATTAATCGGTAACGACAGCTAAGCGATATTGGACTTTAGTAGAATCTGAAACGGGGCCCTGGACAATAATGGGAGGTCTCCGGGACTTCAAGTCAACTTAACTAACTCTGGCCAATACTCACCCTCGGCTACATCCCCGTAAATTCAGAGAAATCTAGACGTAAACTTTCCAGGACACAATCAAATCATTCTCGTAGCGTCCCTCGCTTCTAGTCGATTATTTCAAACATCGCTTGCACTACCGTCCTGGCTCTTCAACATCTTAATCCTTCAGACACCCTTCTCTGTCCCTCTCTCTCTCTCTCTCTCTCTCTCTCTTCAAGGGAATCTCCGCCAGCGGAAAATCTCTCCCCTATTATCCTATTAAATATTTATCCCTTAGCTTGAATCCCCCTCGAGTTACCGGCAGTTCAATCGTCACGGACAACCCTCCTTAAATCTGACTCCAGTCAAAAAGTAGTAGCCCTATTGCGTAACTTTGCATGCCAATCCTGATGGTTCTATCAGCAGAGTGCACTTCCGCTTAGCATAATAATTTACACAGCCGTTTAGTGAAGCATAAATGAAAAGTGAATGTGAAAGATAAAGCAGCTTAAAAATTAATCAGAGATGGATGGATATGTAGAAGGAACTAACCGACAACCGAGAGAATCATAGAATGACCAATAGGTGGTGTGGTTGAGATTTGGCACTCGTAGATACCAGAATCACGACGCTGCGAATACTTGACTTGCAAGGTCCAGTCCTCAGTCCTGGGATAGTGGGAAGCGATGAATCTCTGGTCCGAGGTGTAGGTGTCGATGCCGACGGTCAGCAGGTGAATGTCCCGATGTCTCACCCAGGATACCTGATTGTCAGAGGATTCGGCCATTCAGATAGAGATAAAGATAGTGATACCAGGTCATCCCTCTATCTCTATCTCCCTCGAAAGGGTTATCTCGCTCACAGAGATAAATGGATACTTTGCGAGTGAGTTCAGCACGCGGGGTTCACCTCGAAATACGTTTTCCTGGCTATTCATCACGTAAAAGGCTTGTCTCGTGGCGGCCATAGCTGCTCTCTTCTCCCTTTTATTTTTCACGAGATCCGGTCTCCCCGACTGTCCTAAGGGATTTCTAATCTAAGGCGCGACCGTCATTCTCGTTACTATCGATCATTTATTCGCTCCTATTCCGTTCCGGAAGTCATGCATACCTACTTCAGCCAATGAGCGGCAAGGACAAGGCTACTTCACCGTACAAAAGAAGGAAGGGCTGAAAAGTTTTTTTTATCAATGCTCAAACTACCCCTGTACCCAGTGCTGATGTCTGTGGTGGTAGTCGCAGTATTGCCTGAGATATAGTATAGAAGAGGAACGAGTCGAAATGAATCGTCGAAACTGGAAATGAACTGGAAACTGTCCGAGGGAAGAATTGCAAAAGTTTCTTCGATATCTTCCACTTCCCTTTTTCCTCTATTCTATTCCCTTTCCCAACTCTTGTGCTCTATACTCCCTTTTCTTTGTCTATTATCTGGAAAAACTATTCTACGGTATTTTATCGAATTGTTAACCGTTTCTCGTAACGAACCTTCACCGACTTCATCTATTTCCTTCCTTCCTTCCTTCCTTCCTTCCTTCCTCCTGGCGGCCAATTTTTCTCGCAGACCATAAAACATACGCAGGCGAAGCGTCCAGCCGACGGCACGAAAACAAGTGTTCACTGCTTGACTCCTTGGCTGCTTCACTCACTGACTACTTCAACGCTAGCTTCACTCCCTTCAGTTCCTCACTCTCATAGGAACTCAGAGTTTCTCGCTGACTAGAGCAAGGAAGCTTATGAATTTTCTCACCGGACAGCTTGAATTAATCTTTTCTAATTTTTCCATCTTTTTTTATCCTCCCGCCTCTTAATTAATATAAATTTCCTCATTTTTTCGCGCCAACTCGACAAGCCAACCAACCAACCAACCAACCAATCCGGCGCCAGAGTTTTAAGCCATAACTCGAACAATATAGTAATAGCAGCACGCTCTTCTTATGATAAATAATATAATCATTCGAACAACCGGGTCGTTAATATATTCAGTAGAATATACAATGTAATGATTCAATGGTATACAG
Organism: Syrista parreyssii; assembly: GCA_030142615.1. Lineage (NCBI taxonomy): Eukaryota > Metazoa > Arthropoda > Insecta > Hymenoptera > Cephidae > Syrista > Syrista parreyssii. Next base: position 633,818 of record JARQTG010000241.1, read on the forward strand.
TACAGCACAGTACAGTACTTGTACCTTCTACTCTGGTACTTATAGGTACAGTTATCTACGTACCGTACGATCACCCAAATTTCGTACACGGCAATTGAGCACAGCCGTTTTGCCAACGAGCGCCGTGACGTTGTGCGACGCCGAGACGTCAAAATATGGTCCCCGATTTAAAGGTTCCAGTTCAGGATCCTCGTGATTATCGTCATCCGTCGTGCAGCGAGCAGGTCCTTTTTTTATAAATTATATATAACTTTATTATTGTGTCACGAGACTGTACCAATTAGCAGAGATAGAGTATCTCTTTGTATTGTCACTACCAGCAAAGATAGAAGTTTTGAAGTAATCCAGTATGCTGGTACTGGATTGTTTTTTCTCTTTCGTTTTATTTTACTAGCGAAAATCATTTAACGCGGAGCAAGGATGTTTCATGGTTCATGAAATTCTTCCAGCGAATAACACTTCAAGTTATTCCCTCATAGAATGAAATTAGTCGACTTACCAGCGAATAGGAGCCCCAGTGCCAACAGTAAGCCCTTCATTTTCTATTCTTCTTATTCTCCGCTTCTCCGCTTATTCTTACTCGCCTTCTTACTCTTCTATGCTTCTCTCTTTTTCTTGATTAAAGATTTCTGAGAAATCTCGATCGATCTGTCTGCCGTGAAATTTGTAATACGTCAACTAGGCTATTACACATTACAGATGATTAAGACAGCCGCAGATAAGCATATGATAAATAGGTTTGTGACATTTAATTTCTTCAAGATCATTGACTGTTCTTTACCCGTTATATATTTAACGTCAAATTAAATAATTGAATATAATTCACTGTGTTCTCTGTTGTATCTGCTTATACTTGTAGCTGGTCTATGATGACGCTGTCTCTCTTTTGCAAGAATCGTATTCTCTTCTCCCTTTGTTCTTCTCCCTTGGTGAAGTAGTCGCGAGTCCTCAAAGGGGGACTGGCCCGAAAGAGCCCGTCCCCGGACTCCACCTAGAAAGTCCCATTTTTCGTAGGATTCATACACTCACGCACAGCCGAGTATAACAGCGCACCGTTCCGTGACACAGCCCTACTTTACAAAGGACTCCGATCTTAAATTATGTCACCAGTTTTAAAGAGTATTTCTTACTGCAGGAACGACATTACAATTGTTCTCATATCCTTAAGTTTGCAGGTCTTTAGTTCTTTAATTGTTTATCCTTAAGTTGTCATCATTTCATAAGACTGTGTTAAGAGAAACGACCAGCCGACGGACAAACTCTTGCTCAACTTTCACTACGTATAACACCACAGGTTTTAAGGACTATTGTGAAGAATAAAAGGACCTGGGGAAATATGAAAATTGACTGGAATTAGGAGACTTTGAATGGTAGGATTAAGGTGATTTAAAAAAAGCGGGAAACTCGAAGAACGCGACACGCACCTTGCGGAACGGACAAAGCTTCGAGTATATAAATTTTCAGAGTAAAAGCACGGAATCAAGTCACGTTTCCGGTTGAAGACGGAAGGGAGACGTGAATGAATAAAGTAGAACCTTCCTCGTGTTCCATTGTCCTCTGTCTCCCAAGACGGAGGAAGGTTCGATCAGTAATAACTGGGCGTTTACTACAGAATCATTCAAAGCCGGAGGATGATGAGTTTAAATTCTTCGGGATTGTTGTTCGAGAATAGTTGCTGATGGGACGCACCAGGAATTCCGGTTCTGGGACAATAGTTAATAAAAGGATAGGTATGTACTAAGCTTTGAAGATGATCAAGTTGACAAATACGTAGGCAGGCAGGTACATAAGGTTGAGGTAAGAGAGAACGAGGATAGGGTGGAGAGAGTAACCGCGAGGATTAGTCGATTACGAATCCTCGGACAGCCTTCCGTTCCTGAAGGACACTCGAATAAGACTGCCGTGCGAGAAGCGAACCAACCCCGCGATATTCGCGCAAGCGTATCGTATCGGTCGCCACCATTCCCGTGAAATATAGAGGACATGGGGGTAGATTGGACACGTATACGTCTACCATCGTTTCCGACCGCTTCGAACGCCTTCCTGAGTTTCACCGCCAACCACGGTCGGCGCACCAGGACTATCACCCTCGACATTACCAACACCATCCTAGTACAACCACCACCTGTGTCTACCATCTGTGGCCTTGGCTATGCTCCCCTACATAGAGAGGATGACGGGATGAATCTGAAACAACAAGGTGGTTAAGTCTCTATTGGTGGATAGCATTCAGGCTGCAAATCTGGAGGGTATGGGTAGATAAATTCTTTTTATAAAACTGTACCGGGATAGTCCTTCAATGAATATCGAAGAAGGTCCTGAGATATATTCTTAGAATGGAAAATTAAATTTGGACCAGGGCGTGGAGTGATCTTGGATAAATATCGATCTTGATACTCCTACCATCTACAGGAGAATCGCTCAAACTGTATATGATTTAGAATGACCAGGTAATTATCTTCCAGTGGTAGCGCAGAATCTTCTATTAGTTTACCCTGGATGGCAGCTGATTTATCTGTTTCTTTAGGTTAGACTGTAGTTATGACATTGCAATATAACGTGTAGACAATATATCGCGAATTTAAGAAGCATTGCCGTCCATATAAAACATTCTTCAAGTATTCGCAATGACTAATTTAAAACGTTATGTGGATCTACTACGAGAGAACAGCGAAAACATCTACAAGGAGGCTAAAAAAATTCTTTCTATTCTTTGTAAAAACGTAATTGACAATCCTCAGGAAGAAAAGTATCGTAAAGTACGTTTAAGTAATTCAACTGTAGTAGAGAAAATTCTACCTGCTGCTGGAGCCATAGAATGTCTATTTGAAATTGGATTTATAGAGGTAATCTTCCCAGGCACTATAGATTTTGTAGGATATATTAGGAGATATTTAATGTATTGAATACATTTTAGAAAGATGATCACCTTTTTCTACCTAAAGACGCACCCTTGGCTAAGATCTATGAGTTGCGTCAGTTGCTTTCGAGCTCAGATATTAAAGCACAGCAACAAGAATCTATGACACAGCCAAGCATACAACCGACTGTACCTAAATCCTCAGTAATGTCAATAGCATTTCTAGATAAAATTAGATCAGAATTCAAGGATGTTTTGAAATATGAGAATTCTACTTTGCAAGCAAAAGCCAAATCTATTGTGCCGTTGATAAGATTACAAATTGGAGCCATTGAGACACTAAGATCTATTCAGAGGTACTTTTCATGCTTTCCAATTCTTGTTTATCCTCAATCTGCATGACTTCTATTACAATTGACTATATTTCTTTACAGGAATATAAAGGTAAATGGAAATGAAGGACATACTGAAGAAGATATCACCATGGAAGATTTACTACTAGCAGAGTTGTTGCGATGGTTTAAATTGGAATTTTTCCGATGGGTAGACAGTCCTGCTTGCTATGCATGTTCTGGGCCATGCACATTCTCATCCATTGTAGAGTCAAAAGATCCAAGAATATCACGAATTGAAATACACAGGTAGAATATTGGGGGAGGGGGGGGGGGGGGCTATGCTAATTATATATTATAAAATGAATATTTCATTAACAAATTTCATGATATTACCTTTAGATGTGGTAGCTGTGGAACTCAAGTGGAATTTCCCAGGTATGCTGATCCTCAGATACTTTTAATCACTAGACAAGGACGATGCGGGGAATGGGCTAATGTATTTACATTAATTTGTCGATCATTGGGATACGATGCAAGGCTTGTTTGGGATAAAACTGATCATGTTTGGACCGAGGTTCGTACCACGAATTAAGCCATTTCAATTAAATTGAATGGACGACAGTCTAATCCAACAAATCTAATCTAGGAATGGAAATACTAGAATTAATGAAAAGAGAATGATAGAGCAAAGAGATAAAAATTGATTGTACCTGACTGTTTCAGGTGTGGTCTCCAGGAACAGGTAGATGGATACATGCAGATCCTTGTGAAAACGTCATGGACCGTCCATTGATGTACGAAAAAGGATGGGGAAAAAAACTAACTTACATTATCGCTTTCTCCAGAGATGAAGTTCAAGATGTAACCTGGAGATACACGATGGATCAAGAATCCGTGATGAAGCGCCGAACACTCTGCTCCGAAGAGACTTTAATTTCATTTATCAGAAAGCTCAACCTAGAACGACAAACTGTACCAGGATACAGCGAGGTCCGTAGACAGTATGTGGTAAAGCGGAATCTCCTAGAACTCGTCGAGATGTTACCTGCTCCTCCTGGCAAAGAGAAGCCTCACGTAGATGAAGACTATCAAGGACGAAGTTCAGGCTCTCTTGCTTGGAGAATATCACGTGGTGAAGTCAGAAACTCCACTATAGACGAATCGTATTCCTGGAAGATTCCAAAGGACCTTCGGCAATATGAATTATGTTACTATGCTGTTAAAGATATCTACCATGTCAGAGGAAAGGATGGCAGTGTTTTGGAGCAGAGAAACGGATGGCAGAAGGGAGTCCATGCAACAAAAGGTGGTATCTTCAGGAAGGTAGAAGAAGATTGGAAGATGGTTTACTTGGCTCGTTCACCAGGTGCACAATCTGGTCTTGTCAAATGGTCCTTTGAGGTCCTTGACACGTGCCTACGAATTAACTCTTTCAGTTTTCAAGTAATCACCAAAGTTTTTCACGACGCAAAGATACAATGGATACTCGAAGCTTTTTATCAGAATGCTGGAAGTAAAATATTGTGCCTTAGTGACTGTAACAATACCTTCACTACTAACAACGATATTAAAGGCGCCATTAAGGTCATTTTGAGTGCCACCCTTATAGGTGGCAAGGACGATCTCGCTTGGCAGCACGCTCAATTGTTCAGACAGAGTCTGCACTCTCAGGAACATTCCCTTCTCATTCAAATTAGACTCGTTGAATACACGTAACAAAAGGTAGAACAGTTTTATGTTGTTTTATATTCAAAGATGCCAATATGTGCTCACGAGTTGTTATCAATACTTATCAAAGAATATACATAAAATATACAATGGGAAATTGTTGTTCTCGGTGAGTTACGAGTCACATCCGAACTTTGATGGGAATATGATACTAAAACATTAAGTAATAAAAGAACGATAATCATCCCTTAAGAATCATGAGTAGTTATAGTCGGACTGTGACATCAGACTCCCAATTATGACAGATGGAGCATAACCTATTTTCGACATTTTACCAGATGCAGTCTAACTATAGAAATAAGTATCTTGTCCTACCAAAAAATATTCCACTGAATTTGAATTGAGTATACTTAGATTAATTAGAACAATGTTAGATGTTTTATATTTAATTTTGTTCACGAAGTTTGGAATCTAATGTCACGTCCCGACTATACCTTGTGCGATAGTCTGTACAAATTCTTGGACACTGTATGATGTGGTGAAGTACCTATATGGTTTTGCAACTGGGTTTAATATTGGGATATCAGGTCTCTAATGTCGTTGCACAGGGTAGTAAAGTCAGGTCGCTGTTGACTATGTAGATGCCAGCAGGGATACATTAGTTTTACGTAGACAGCCTGGGGACAGGTTGGCGGGCAGGGTAACCGGGAGCCTCTCTCGAGAGCAGCCAACAATTCAGCACCACCTTCTTCCGGCTCTCCATTTGGTCCAGTACCCATTCCTGGTAATTTGGGATCCTCTCCAAAGCTGAACGTCTCGTACATCGTTACACCGAATGACCAAACGTCCGATCTTGGTGAAAACTTACCATCGCTTAAACTCTCTGGGGCATACCTTAAAAAGATAAATAAAAACAGGGGATGTCCTTAGTAAAATTATGTTAATTTTGTAAATATTTATATATTTGTACACTTACCATTTAATTGGAAGATCCCTGTTGGTCTGAAGGATATAATAGTCGTTTTTTCCAGTAACCTGGGCCAATCCAAAATCACTTATTTTCACACGATTCTCATCAGCAACAAGAATATTCCTGGCGGCCAAATCTCGATGTACTATACTCTTGCGCCCAAGATATTCCATACCTGTAGCAATGTCTAAAGCAAATCCTAGAAGTCGTTTGTGTGTTAGGTTCTCCCTATGAATGGCCAAGTAGCTTTGGAGAGAACCGTGCTTGACAAATTCCATAACTAAGCATACTTCAGGTTCTGATATAACACCAAGGATTTCCACAACATTTGGATGTTTCAAAGTCTAAAAACCGAGCAAAAAATATATATATGTGATATTTTAATTAATTTATTCTTCATTTGTTTATTAATTTACCTTCATTATCGAGATCTCTCTTTCGAAATCCCTCAAATCAGCATCCAATGCCCTTGTTTTCAGCTTCTTTACTGCGACCAACTGTGGTTCAGCATCCTTATTGTTTTCCCTCTCTAGAGTACCACGATAAACCTCTCCATAAAATCCCTGCCCTATTTTTCCTTGAAAGATAACGTTGCAGTCTGTATCGAGTTCGAATATTCCTTGCATTTGTCCCAAGGGACCGCCTTCGTTATTTCCAGCTTCCGCCAACCAGCCTAGATAAGCTGACAATTCTTCTTCAGCTTCCTGATAAGCTAAACCTCCACCACCTTGGAGCATCAGAGATAATATAATAAATATTAAATTTTAGTTTTCAATTATTTAACAATACGATAGGAATACTAACTATCTTCACCGTCGTCCCAAGGTAAACTAGTTTTGTCAGTAAAAAGGCTGCTCGCCCTGGATTCGCAGTCTGATGAGTCGTTGTCTTTTTCATCATCCCCAACAATGTGTTCCGTGTCATTAAACAGTTTTGGAAATACAGTAGAATAAGCATGAATCCGTCTAGAGTTATAAACTTGATATAAAATTTGATTGATATCTCTCATGATAGCCTGGGGATGTTTTCGTGCACCACCTGCTTCACCCCAACACTCATTCATGAGCTTATAGACTTCGGTTGGACACCCAACAGGCATTGGCAAACGTTTACCACTGCTATAGTACTGTTAAATGAAGTAAATGTATAAACATCATCTCAAGTACAGTATAAGGGTATATACGCAAGCAATATGCACCTTTTTTACGGCGTTGATGTCTTGATGGATAGGCAACGGAGCTGCTCTAGAAAATATCTGCCATATAGTGGTGGCTAAAGCCCAGACGTCAGCTTGAGGACTTCGTCTGGCCAATTCAGGATTTCCAAAACACTCAGGTGGCAGCCAGTGGACGCTATTTATAAATATATAGTATAGAAGCTTTTCACTTCAATAATTCATTCTAAATCGACTTACTCGGCTTGAGTGTAACTAAAAAGTCCAGGATCAGTTAATTTGACCACGAAACTATTAGCTGTGTGAGCATGAACTAATAATTTACGGCATCTAATGTTACCGTGAACTACGCCATTCTCCTCCTGCATGAAGAAGAGATCAAATTGGCATTAAGAATTTTATACGGTATTTGTGGAGAAGGAAGCAAGAAACTTACTAAATGCCATAGGGCTGTCGCAAGACAAGCAGAAGCCTCGACCATGTCGACTGTCTTAATAGAATCCGGAGGAGTATTCTTCAGGTAAGCATCCAGCGGTCCCAATTTGACTAATTCCAGTAAGATCCCCAGTGCAGGAGCTACAGTTAAGCCATATAACCTAATTTTTTTTATAACAGGAAAACAAATTAGATAAAGTCCAAGAGAAGCCACAGACACCTTAGAGATTAGGAGAAATACTTGTTTTTCCACTTTTACCTAACCAGAGCACCGGAACGTAACTGTCCCCACTTTCCAGCAAGCTCCAAAAATTCTTTGGTGCATCTCACTTCATCATCTTTCAGGACCTTTATTGCTGCTTCCAGTTTTTTTCCTTTAGCTACCCTCCACATCGCCCTGTAGAGAGTCGTCGATGGAGTTCTTGCTTCGATACTCTCCACACTCTTGGGAAAGGGTTGGGCTTTATATACTTGTAACTGCTGTGGTGGAATACAACGAGGACCTCCTTCAAGAAGAGCGGATATAATTTCTTCATCGACAGTCACATCATTTCCTACACCCTCAACAGCACAGATTAACAACGGCGATTTGTCTGGAACATGATTAGACGATGTTACATTTCTATGAGGTATATTTTCTTTTTGATTTCTTTTTCTCTATTCTACCGTATTCTGACGGTGGTAGACATTCCCTGAGGTACAACTGTCCCTCAGGATCTTGATGCGTGGAAATAAGCTGTGGTAAGGATCTGTAACGCTGCACGCAATCTGAAAGTATAAAGTCATCTGACCCAAGTTGTTCAATCTTCCGCGTTCTTGGTTTGCCATCCTTCCCGCAGATGTCCAAATAATATACATTGTACTTTGTTTCGCTCTCACGTAGAATATAAGATCCAATACGATTTCCACGCTTTTCCTCAAGCTTCGCGTAAGAGAATTCACCACTGAAAATATACTGATATTAGAATCGATATAATTTATTAAAAGAATAGTAATGAGTAGCAAGAGTATTTTTTACTCACCCAACAGGACCATGACACTTGAGTTTATGCAGCTTTTGCAAACTTGGGGTCACAGCATCACGACAAAGATTAAAAGTCCACTTGATGGTTAACCTATAGTAACCATCTAAGCCGGAAACAAAGGACATCAAGAGAGCATTCGTCGCGAATTTTAAATAGGATGGTATTCCATTTTTTCGAGATATCTCGACAGTACTGTCCTGCCTTTGAAGAAACAGAAAAAGAAAAAAATATTTTTTTACAGAATCGTTCTTTGTCCCATACAATTTTATACATCTCTGATTTTATCTCTTTCTAGATAGAATACCTTATAGAAATGAAACAGAGATCTTCTATGGCACATAAAGTAATCCAGTGGTTGTTTTCTACGTCACAATACTTCACTTCTGCAGCATTCACTCTTAGGAGAACTCTCAAGGGTGGATTTGGTGTCCCACGATCCATGAGTGCTTTATATTCTTCACATAAATAATTTGGTGCCATGCTTTCAAACTGATTTAGGTACTGTTCTTTAACATAGGATGCGTCATGTCCTGATATTCTACTAAGAGCATTATGAATTGGTTTTTTGATGAAAAAGGAATGCCGTTTTATGCACTCTTTGGGAATATATTTCTTATAATCCGACTGAATAATTTCTCTTGGTATATCTTTCTCAAGCATTACTCTGTAATAATAGTTATATAGTTTATTATAATTATCCAATATTAGTTAATAGAGCTATTTACACAACATTTACCTGTACATATCGCTGACACCTAATCCTATAAGTTCTCGTCTATGCCTTTCAAAAACAATGTCAGGTACATTACTGTCAAGTACATCATTCCGTGCTTGTTGAAAATAGTAATCATACGCCTTGATATCTAATTGTTTCAGTCTTTGTAAACTCGATGGCTTAAAACGAACTCGAAAGTCAAACTTTGTTTTTTCTTTGCCTTCAAACTTATGTCCTAGAGGATACCAATGTTTAGAGGAACGGTTACGGAGGGCAAAAAGATGCCTTGCCACAGGACCAATGCCCAGCTGTTTGCAGATCTGAAACAAATAAAACAATAAGACGGGATATAATTTCATACGTACTTGTAATTAAGACTTTATTCGGGGAACTCAAAATAGTGAGATAAAACACTAGAGTAGATTACTTTGACACATAGATCCTCTGCTGTTGTTCCAGCGGTGAATGTTACGCTTATTACTTTTGTATCAGTAGCTAAATTAATTATTGCTACTCGATCTTCTTCCATCATACAATTTGCAAGAATAATAGTTTATTATTTATTTGTTTTTCACTTCCATCGTTGGAGTTAAATTGGTTAAATTTATCCGTCAAACCAACAAACCTACAAACATTGCCGCCATCTCGCAACAGAAATGGGAACCGACGGTTCACTTATTATCTATGGTGTATTGTCAAACTTACTACCAGTAGTAGTACCACGAATATCATCGCGTCTCTGTTTACCTACATGCAATTGAGTGAGACAGTCATACCCGTAGTGGGTTTAGAATACACCCCTAATATAAAAAAGTCTCCCATAATTAAATAAATTCAATTTGATGATTACAGTTAAGTACTAAGAAAGTCACTACTGAACAAAATATAATAAAAGAAATAATTTGCATCGTTCACAAATTCATGTAAGGTGAATGGCGCAATTATCGGGTATGTACCAGTAATCGTCAGTTGTATTAAAATACTGTAGATTTCGCTATAGTCAAAGCACACACTGACGATTACTGGTATATGGCCGATGACTGGGCCATCCACCCTATACCTAGAAATTCGTATAAAGAATTATTTTAATGAAGCCATGAGAAAATATTTGTAAAATTTCTACCATGTATGTCACACTGTAAATTATTTATCAAGAAGGTTAGACAAGTTTCGCGTCAATAAGGTGTATATTTTCATTCTCTAATTAGACGATGTAAAGAAATGCACTTCATTAGTGACACTAATAGGGGCACTAATGTATAGCTAATTATACCTCATATAATAATTAGATATGAATATACTCCAGTAAATGATATACTATATATATATATACTGGATGGTCAAATGAAAGGAAATGGAACCCACAGGAGGCAGTTCACGCTAGTAACACAATCCTCCGCTGGACCGACTACTCGAACCCTTATTGATAATAAGTAATGGTATCTAATACGCGCTGTTGCCACAAAATTTTAAACAATACGAGACAGAATAAATTTGTTTGGGCCAATGAATCATCACTTCTTTTATTAAGGGTCACGTTCTCAGAGTTTAATAAACTGTTTTGGACGAACTGCCACAGCAGCAGCAGGACATTAAGAGCCAGAAAATACCCAAAAGAGTCAGTGCGCATCCCCCGATAATAAGACCCCATTGGATAATTGTTAATGTTTGTAACACATCAAATAAACTTGTTTGCAGCTCCTCAATAAGTTCATCATTCAATTCCATCCCCTAGAATTAAAAAATAAAGTACAGTGTAATCAATATAGATCCAATCCATCAGTCACGACATAAATCATGCCATTACCTCTTCATTTGTATGTTCAGTTTATAATTATCGATATACTAATACGATTATCAAAGCAAACTGCATCACAAGCAATATCACTATTACTCAAATAACATTATTGAGTAGCATCATTATTACTAATGCTCATAGAATAATTATTGTAGCGAGACAAATAGGAATAAACTAAACATTATAATAAAACCTGATTACCTCGTCGATCCAAAAAATGGGCATAAGTACTGTATTCAAGTTTGCTGTCAATGTAATTCTGTCAACTGTTCTTAAAAAAATATTAAATTGGACCCTCTTACTTCCACGCAGCGGCATCCCGGTATACTGCAAATCAAAGGAAGCACTTTAACACGGATACTTCTTTAATTCTGTATTAAATTTAAAATAACGACGTCCTTCTGTATCTTGAAGTCATTGAGTTACACTCAAAAAGAAATGCAATTCAATTAAACGACATTTATAGAAATCCACATCCTTGAATAACAATGTCTGTCAAACCTCACTAATGTTTACTTGGAGATAGCACAAACTTTAAAAATAACCGTATATACGTTTACATACACATTGGGGCTTCCACAAATTTGATAAAATTTAACAAATAATTCAAGAGGATGTCCCGGACTTGTTTTCCATCTCTAGTGATATTATTCCACAGTTCTCCAATTTTATTTTATGTTTTTTAATCAACAATACTCACGGGCTCCAAATCAATGAATATTCGATGAAGGGAAGCATTTGGATTCAGTCCATTAACACCACTTTGGTATTGTCCATCAGCGAAAAGAAAATGTGGTAGCGATAATACTACAGGCGCCCCTGTAACGATACAAAAGCAAATGAATAAGGTTTAAATCAACAAAACCTACACACTGTATTGCCATTACTCCATAATGTATTACCTTGACAATCCCAAAGTTCCATTGTGCCATCCAACAAGCATCCATCATCCCCACGAATACCTTCTGTCTTGTTCAAACAGAAGCACTCATTATCCGGATTTTTGGTGGGTGATTCGAACATACTTTCCTCCCCGACGTATCTATGTCCAATTATACCAGCCAATGTAGTATCCTCCATATATTCCAGCTGAACCACACGACAAATATCCGTGTTAAAGATGTTCAAATCAGATTCAGGAGTCCGAAATGGTGGAAAGATACTTGAATCAGATCCGTATATGTTGTTGCATGTGCTATTCTCTGTCCAGATATCCATCGTGGTAGAATTTTCCCAGGAAAGAATTTCACCAAGCAGTGAGACATTGTCGACTCCACTGTTTATAGAATAGCGGCCATCGTTACTGTTGTTTTTCTGTTGATAATACAACGTTGTGCAATTGTAATAAAGGTTATTAATGCTAACGAACAAGAGACTAAAAGGCTCTAGGAATAACAGAGAGTCCTTTTATTATACATAAATATTGTATATTAATGAAGATTCAATATTAGTGACAGTGCCTAGCGGTGAGGTCCTTATCGTGGAATTTGCTGTAATCTTATCATTTAAAATTGTTTACGTGCTCCAGTACTATTTTGTGGCCCCTCATAAAGCAGCTGCCACTACAATTTCTTCAATATGAAACAATTTACTATTTATGTCGTTCGTTCGATAAAATTGATACGATTCATACTGACTGATATCGTAATACTTGAGATAAAATTCAATGAATAAAAGTTACATAAACTTACATGATCAAATAGTGAAAATCTAAAGCGTCCATCACTCAGTCTTGGCATAGTAACAGGTGCATACTGTTCAATACGGTTGCAAACGATTCTTGTAATAATGGCAAGAACAGATGTATTGCACATTAGGTAAATGCCATCAAATAAAAAATCCCTTGGCGTTGTTTCTATGAAGACGTTACTAGGATTACTGAAGATTGTATTGATAGCTGAATTCAAAGTAGTTAATTGAGTGTACGAGGAACCAGCATTATATTCCGCAACAGTAATCACAGACTGAAAAATTTAATTTCATCAAATGAATCAATAAATTTTCCAATTATTTCTTTTTTTTTCCATAAAATTACCATCAGAGGTAAATTGACAATGGTTATACCATCGAATTCAGTCAGAGGATAAGAGGCATTTTCATCGAATTCATAAACTGCATTTTGATAATAAGAAAGTACATCAGAATCGTCTTGAGTGATGTTTGCTTTAGATCTGTATTGACTGAAAAAAAAAAGATATTATTCTAATCACTAATAAATCCAACTTGCACCGTTGTCTAGAAGCAAAATCAGGGCGATTATTTTGTCCGTTACTCGTATAAAATACAATCGAATATTTGACGTCACCGTACATAAATGTCCGATGAAATTAATTAATCAATAATTCCATTTCATTGTTTGTTACTGTATAATCGTAATGTCATGACAAAAATTCATTCGTTACTTGTATATTTTACTTTTTCTTTACTCTTTACTTGTATATATACGGTCCAATTTCCGTAACGTTCGGTATTCCTCCTTCGTGGACTTCTTCGGGATTTGACACGTTAAAGAAATATACCTTAAACACAATTGGTATTGGTAATTCTTCCCATCTTTCGTAAGCATCTGTCCCTGCGATCAATTTCACCGACTGTAACAAACGAATGGATATAAATTGAAGATAAATTAAGAATGAAGAATTTGCATCGCTAGTATACTATAAATCTATAGTATTTGTTTAATGGAAGCTCTGATATTACATTAAACTAATCATACATACCTCAGTGACTTGTTGCTCGACTAACAATGGGAAAAGCCAATATCCCAAAAGTGCACCAGCACCTGCCACAAGTATTCCAATTGTTGAAACGATAATAGCAGCACACGAAACCATTTTCGAAATGGAAAAATTCACAATCCATCAAACGAAAAAGAAATCTATAGCAGAACAGACGAAAATGAAAATGGAAGTGTGTAAAGGAGTAACGTCTTTTGTCGTAAGGTCCCACTTTTAAAATGTTACATGGATTAATCTCAAAAACAAAGCAACGTTATCAATAATACTGATAGAGGTGGAATGAACAGAGATATATATATATATATATATGAAAAGTCCTAAGGAGTAATAATCAGAATGTAATGATTGAATTACTTTCGTAGCTGCTCTGTCAAGATAAAGAAAAATGAATAACAATGTAAGGTTCCATAACAACATTTTCGATTGGCAATGCTTCATCAGAGGAAATCAATAGAAAACCATTCATTAGCTTTAGCAAAAGATCATTGGCAATAAGACAATTTTACTACGGGATAATATTACCTCAATTAACCCGGCGTGGGTATCGCGTGTGTATATATATATATATATATCTTAGATGTGTCGGACGAACAATGACTTAAGACTCACCCTTTTTTATGTATGCTGTATAAGGTACAGTGATATGAACAGAATTATTACTCATAAGTAGGAGTTCGATTCTGTGGACACGTTCAGTAGAAATTTCATGTCTAACCATGGCACGATTAACATGTGACAAGCGTACGTTACGTAAGATTTGTACGTTATCCATGCGAGGAATATAATTCAATCTGAAATACATAATATAGTCAACGTAGGAATGGCTTTACTCCCAGGACATCGTCGTAGTTTTTGGAGTTTCAGAGTTCCACGCTGTAGTTTTGAGAACCTTTGCCATGCTCGCTGTTACTTTTTCTCAAGATTACAGCTATGAACTCTGTAACTCCAAAGACTACGATGAGGAATCCAGGATTTTGAATAGCGCAGCAAGGAACTCGTTGATCCTTTGCCGGATAATGTACGGGGAAAAGTACAGTAGAATATACGAGAAAAAGTATTGTATAATGCACAGGAAAGATATACAGGATGATGTGCAGGGAAAAGTACATAACAATGTACGTTAATAGAATCAAACTTTGTAGCGAGACGAATTTCTTTGGATCTAAAAGAAATAATTTCTATCTGAGCATATTTAACAGTAATTAAGTATAAATAAAATGATCATAGTTATTGTAAAATTTAGGATGAAATTGAGCTCTGATTAGACGAACCACCTAAAGGTTGAGGTCTAAGTTCAGGTCAAATGCATTGTAAGTATAAATAGTAGGTATACGAATGGTAGACTATGCGCCTGTCGTCCTGTTACGTTCTTACAATCAGCGCCACAACCACAAGCTGATTTCACATGTCACGTATAGGAAAGATAACGATATAGTTGGTAGTATAAGTATATAAGAGAAGTTGAAGGCGTCGGAATTTCAGTAAGCGTGAAAACTTTGAAGCGACGTGATCTCATAGAGATCCACAACTTGAGGAATAAGAACGATTTGAAATTCATTCAAAATGGCATCAAGTGGACAATCATTTGATTCGAATTGCATGACCTTAACGAGGTTCGTTCTCGCTGAGCAGAAAAAGATTCCAACAGCTACGGGCGACCTGACGCAGCTACTAAACAGCATTCAGACAGCTGTGAAAGCTGTGAGCTCAGCCGTAAGGAAAGCTGGCATCGCCAACATGTGAGTTTTGCCTAGAAACTGAAAATAGATACAGCTTTTTCTTACTACATGTGCATTAGTATTAATGGGTGCGAATTTGTATTCATATTCATTCTTCTGGAATAACATTCGTCTATTACTTGTACATTAATTACTTATATAATTTATTTATTTCGGTTTAATTGAATCTAGTTTATTTAATCAATCATAACAGGTGGGACACTGTCGTTATCTGCTACTATATATGATACACGTTTTTGGCATTTACCGGCTGCTACGTTTAGTTGACTATTACTTCAACTAGTATACATAATTATAAATAAAGATAAGAACGTTAATTAGAGTCGCCTAGAAATATTTTAGCAAAAGACAGTTAATGATTTTGATTTGAAACGGGGAAGGTATTGATTATGTATAGAAAAATGATGCGTTATATAAAATATTAAAGAAACCTGCTGAAAAATTTAGTAATAGACAGCGAGGGTCGTTCGAAAGATAACCCGATCAGAGTGTATCTCCGGAGAAGTGCTCGAAGATAGTTAATTTAGCGGTGGGCCCGTCAATTGAGAAACCAATGACCTGACTCGTACGAATTGTTGACACAAGTATTTTATCGGGTTACGTAAAATAGAGAAGCATTAAGATAATATTTAAAATAGCTAATCAGTTAAAACGGATTAGAATTACGTTATCGTAGAGATTGGCACGAAATTGCAAGTGATTGTGTAAGAGCAGTTGCGTAATGTGATGTTTCAAAAAAAGATAAAATTTTCAAAATTAGCTCAATCAAATATAATTTTCAAATATATAATTAGTAACGACTCTAGGAGAAAGTAATCGTAAATTATATGATAAATCCTGATAAGATTATCGTGTCTTTCACGAAAATATTGTACGTTTTGAAATACTGGCACAACTATACTTAGTGTCTATGAAATTCTTTAATAAATCCTCTTGCCTTTAATTAAAGCACATCACCAAGATAAGCCGCGTTACACACACAAGGAAATTCCTGTAATATTCATGCCAATCTACGTGTAATACTACACTACAGTCAGTAGTTCATAATTGATATTTAATGTCGTGAGGATTAATGATAATTTAATGAAGAAACTAATTAGTATAGAAAATTGAATGAAGGTATCCGGTATTATGCTTTAATGAAGTATTATGAGAAGAAAAACAAAATGATATGATAAGAATAAAGAATAAAATTCTAATATCAGGTACGGCATAGCTGGGACAACTAACGTCCAGGGAGAAGAAGTGAAGAAACTCGACGTTCTAAGTAACGAACTCTTCGTCAACATGTTAAGTTCCTCATACACGACCTGCCTCCTGATCAGCGAGGAGAATCAAACGGCTATAGAGGTCGAGACAGAACAGCATGGAAAATATATAGTCTGTTTTGACCCTCTCGATGGTTCCTCAAATATTGATTGCTTGGTATCCATTGGTTCGATTTTTGGAATTTATAAGAAGCAGGAAAATTCCGAGAGACCATCGGCATCCGACGCTCTGCAGACAGGAAGAAATCTCGTTGCCGCTGGCTATGCTCTCTATGGTTCTGCCACGATGATGGTTCTGTCGACAGGACAAGGCGTTAATGGATTCACGTATGATCCAGCTATCGGAGAGTTCATTCTTACTGAAAGAAATATGCGTGTACCTTCCAGAGGAAAGATATACAGGTAATACTTGGATTGATTAGGATCCTTTTCTCTTACCTTGACCATGTACAACATGGTCTTATGGTTTATCTGATGCAGTATTAACGAAGGATACGAGAATAAGTGGGATGATGCTGTGAAGGAATATGTGCACTCCAAAAAATACCCTACGACCGGGAACGCCTATGGTGCTCGTTATGTCGGTTCCATGGTGGCTGATGTTCACAGAACAATTAAGTATGGTGGAATATTTATATACCCAGCTACTACTGACAATCCGAATGGCAAGGTAGATAGACTGGAAAAATGTATATTTTTTTTAGAGAAAGGAACATTAGCTATGAAATCGTTATGAGAATAAGTTAAATCTTTCTTATAGCTTCGTTTGCTATACGAGTGCATCCCAATGGCTTACATACTGACACAAGCTGGAGGGTTGGCGTCCACTGGAGAAATTGATATTCTCGATGTTGTACCAGTATCCATTCATCAAAGATGTCCCATTTTCCTGGGATCCACCGAAGACGTTCAAGATGTTCTGCGAATTATTAAGAAGCATAAGAATCTGTAAGCGAAAAAGCAATGAGAGTATTTAGAATCTGTACACTACTTTGGAATCAATTTGTGCATTTAATGCGAAAGACTGTGTGTAGATTAGTTGAGCTTAGGCGGCATGACATTTAGACTAATTATGTTATTATATCTTATTAGAATGTATGAAAAATCATATCGTTATATCTCGTTTAGAAATAATGTTAATCTGACAGAACGTACCTGGATAATTGGGCCTCAGATTTACAGACAATAAACGATAATAGAAATAATCTGGATATTTTTTTACCGGAACGTCCATAAGACCATCAATCCAGCAAATATTGCTCTTAAACATTCTTCAGTAGACAAGTTTAGTATGCGGTAATAAAATATATTATAAAGTAAATAAACTTCTAAAGTATATATATGTAATTAATAATTACTAAGAGGTATCGATGTATTCAAATGCCTCGGAAAAGATGTGAATTACACGAGAACTTGGAATTCCAAGATCAAGCATAATTGTATATAGTCGATTTATAAGTAAAATCTGAAGATTAGCTGACTCTTTTACATTAATTATTATCATAAGAAACTGATAGTTTCAAAACATATTTTACTCATGTACGGATTATTATTTATCCTCGCCAAATTTAATTTTGTTTGACTCTATTGGCATTGTAACGACATCTTTGAATAAACTGTTTCAACGTATAAAATTATTAATTCAATTTCTCAGATATCATAAAGATTATACAATATGAATGTGTACCGCCCACAGCATACTGCATTAAATAATGTTTAAAATAATTCATAAAATTTTTTCCATACTTCGACTTGTTGGTATGTAAAATGAATTCACTGTTTCCTTTATCGTTTAGGTTTACCGTACATTCTTTTAATATCTAAATTTAGACACATTGGCCCATATTCATACTTCGCATTTTAGACCACTTTTAACTAAAAGCTAACAACCAGTTTTTTGGTTGCTCTTAGTTAAAAATCGTATAATAGGTGATATGAATACGGATTATACTACTTTTTTTATAATCAACTTTAGATAATAAATCATTTTTAATTGATTTAATCAATTAAAAAATGATTCTAAATCAAAATTTATATAAACAAGGATATGTGTATATACTATATATTATAAAAATCAAGTGAAATTAATACTACATATAGCTTGCGCAGTGTGCAATAAAAATGTGTTTTATCTATCGTACATAGGACATCATTTATTTCTTCCTTATTTATTTTCTCCTGTCGTTAAGACATAAGTCGTAAAGCTATTATGACCAACACGCCAGTACCAAAATTTCCAATGATCCCGATGCGTAAAATAATAAAGGATAATTCCTGTTACGTCAAAATACGACATATGCCACATAGCTGAGTCTTGTACGACTACGATATAATATAATAACGTATCTAATATTAGATAATGACAATAACACAAATTCGTTTCGTATCGACCTCACATGTCCACAACTGCTATATTGCATAGCGCACCGAGAAAAATATCTGCACTATCATTATATGTTGAGGATAGAAAAAAAATTCACAAAAATTGAATGTAACTGTGCACGACTGTGCACTTGTGAAAAAAAAGTGTAAGATTATTGTGACACAGTCTTTTTGCAACTTCGCAGTTGTTGAGTGTCAGGAACGAGTCACAATTAATATATAATACGGAAATTTATGAAAGTTTTCTTTTTATCGACAGAAGAATGTCTTGGATCTTCAAAATCGTCATTAAATAATCCGGATAACTTACGCCCGCAGTGATACGAATTGATGAAAAACGTCCAAAATGTGTGGATCCAAATCCGGAGTAAAAAGAAGCGTCTCCAGAGTCGACGAGTACTTTTGTACTTGTTCATGATGCTAAAAAGAAAGTTATTTTAACTCTATTAGCATTTTTCACTTGCTATCAAATAAAATTGTCAATAAAACTTAATATAATGACAAGTAATTGAAAACTCACCGATAGAAAAACCTGCTGCAGCCTTCCGATTGTCCAGCGATACCAATGAGTATTGTAGTCAACTCCGTCGGTGTCGCATCTCACTAAGTGTTCTGAGAGTATCATTATAAATCGCTAGAAAAAGCAACAATGTAAACAATCTTACCATATATATGACGAATCAGACAAAGTTTTTGAACTATGTTTATACCTGGAATATAATGAGGAATAAATTTTTCTGATCGGCTTGTGCTGCTTCTAACTTCTCTTCCATTCTTTCTACGACGTCCTCCGAAGGTCTTTCACCACCTTTTTCCTTATTAGCATCTTCGTCCTCCGAAGACGATCCTGACCTACTCTCAGCTCTCCTTAACTTCTCCCTGGCTTCGACTAGCTCCGTGTTTAATTTTATTACATGTTTATTTTTCTTACGAATAGTGAGATGTAATATTTCCCATATGTACAATCTGAAAGGAAACGGTATATGCATATGCTCAATGAAAAAAAGAACATCAACCTGTTACTCTAAACAAAGAAATATTAACTTTGTAAATTCTGATGCCATCTCACGTGAGAATATCCAATTAGCAATAGCACTGCATTCGATGATACCAGTTTTAAGAAGCTTATCAGTGAGAACGACCATCATTTGATAATGATTTTTCCATAACGCATACATATTTCGTAATATACATATTTGCGCTTCTTCTGACTCTGCGAGAACCTATTAATTATGCATCACAATTATACATCAGTATTTTTATGAATTATCCTAATGACAGCACTCACGAGTCTCACCTTGAAGACATAATGAAATTTACTTATAGCTGCGAAGCTATGGCTAAAACTCTTCGAGCCAAGATTCAGTAAAGTTTGCACGAAGACATCAATCTTCAGAGGATTGAAAGTATTTGATTCCTCGTTCTCGCCAGGTCCCGGTAATGTGTTCAGGACATTAAGAACTTCCTCCGGGGTGCATTTACGCCTTATCGACACAACCAACTCATGGGCAGCAGCGGTGCCAGGAAGGGAGCCTGTTAAAATATTAGAGAACATTTGTTTAAACGCGCTATTCATTTTGTTTGAACGCACTTGGCAGGGAGTGGTAGGGAATATGTTATCGTAGTCCTCCTCGCCTAACAATAGGTCTCAGTTTTCACGGAGACTTCATGCGTGAAATATGACTTCATCTAAGCAGCACTGCTTTGCCCTTTCTTGTATCTTATTGGTAAGAATCATTTATTTCTCTAGATTTCTCTAAATTAACACACATTTTACTTCATATTTTATCACAATACAAGAAATTAAAATAATGCTATTGAGCTTAGAGTCTGTCGAACAATTGCCTGAGACCGATCACAGCGCTTCAACTGTTCTAAGATGTTTCTGATTTAAACTAATGGGGAATGCAAACGTATGACTCTGATATCATGAATTAGTGTTCAATGTTAAAAAAACTAATGATACAGATACTTGAGATAAAAAATTGAGCAGGATTAAACAGTATAATATATTATATGAAGTGAAGAATAAAGTTCTAATGACCTTTTTTTTTTAATTAACAAAAAGGTACTAGCATCGATTCAATCCATAACCCAAGGGAATGCATTCTCTCCCATCGTTGATCAAGTTCATTCTACTGTTGAAAGCAAGTATTTGACAAATAAAGTAAGTGAGGGTCTTTCGTTTTCGAATGGCTATTGGACCGAAAAGCTGAAGGAAAGCATTTTCAAGACAATATCAGCAGGACCATCGTTCAATGAAGATATTTATAAGGCAATTTTTACTGCTCCATTTTATGGGAAACCTATTTATTCAATGGATTCTGGTGGGGATACTGTGAAACTCTCATCTGGTGATTTGAGGATAAATGAAAATGGTTCCTGGTTTTTCTGTCAAGAGAATTGTATGGAGTGTCCTGCCTGTCGAGAAGATTCTGGAAGAAGAGTAAAATGGAGTGTGAGAAGAATACGAGAATACAATACCGATAAGAAGGAAGGACTGTTTCGTTACAATTTACAATTTAGTATTATTCCATTTAAGGATGCTCAATTAGTAAATACAATAAATAGAAGGTACACAGGACACGTGTACACCATCAAAGATCCTCAGCCACCAACAAAAGATCCTATTATTCAAAAGGATTATATTTTAAATATTGAAGATTATGATGCTCAGGAATCTGCAGAAAATTATGGATATGGACCACCTCATGATAATCATCAAATTGGAAGACAAACGAGAACAGAGAATTCCTTCGATTCTTTCGATCATCCTAGGATTCATCATCATTCTATTCGAGAAAAACCCCGTGCAAATACGGAACGGAATCGTACAAATTTTCCGGATTATTATAACTTAATATATAATGAAGTATTACAGGCTGTTCGGTCAGATAATGAATTATGGAAATCTGTACTTGGTAAAAATTCAAGCAAAAGTAATCATCATGATATTCCCAGAGATATAAATGGCTTGACGGAACGGAAACAGAATGATTCTACCTGGTATTTGAAGAACCAAGTGCGTCTACCCGAACAAACTGCTGTTGTGGAGACACAGAAGAATTCTCAGACCACTATTTCGCATACAGTAGATGTCAGCTCAACAAATTATGAAAAATTGAATAATGGGAAGAGCGTACAAGAAAAACAATCAGAGATGATTTATACACCGAAAACACAAGCAACTGTTATTTTGACAAATATTGGTATAAACCAAGATCAGGAGCAAAATGATTCAGAAAATCAATATTTATCACCTAGGGTATTACCACAGAATAAAACTGATCAAGAGACAATGAATACAAGAAACATATCTGTTCATGAAATAGCGCCGTTTCTAGATAAGGAAGATACAACAAAATTTAATGACAGGACTAAAGTGGATAAACAGTCCAGTCTGCTCGAGCCATTGAAAGAAACAAAATTTGAGACAGTTAATGAACTGAAACTTTATAAGGACTTGTTAAGACAGCTGGCACTTTCAGTGATAACGGGATCAAAAAATTTGAAACAAAATCCTCAAAATTAATTGGATACAATTAATGAATACAAACCTAAAAATCAAGGGTCTTCAATAAAAATTGAAAATGTAAGCCACTGAAAGGGCTAGAACCTCCATTAACTGCTTAATGGTATAAAATCTTGTGTACTTACTCGCTCCTTCAGAAGTGTACTTGTAAATTGGTTCTGGAGTCAAAGGAATTAATTCAGCATAAGTCTCTGGCATCATATCACGAATTCTTTGATAATATGATAACCTGAAAGAAGAGAAGAAGAGAAAATGGGGACGACTGTAACTATTTATATGGAAAAAAAAATAGAATTCTAGTAAAGGAATAAGATATAAAAGTAATATCTACCGAAGAGCTTTGAGTAGAACTTCACGAATGAATTTTGGCCGAGGATGTTCAGAATCTCTTTGTAAACATGAGTCCCAGTCTTCCCAGGACCAACGAAACTGGAAATTGCTTAAGTGATAGGCAAACCACCACACAAATCTGTCAAAAGCCGCAGCAGCCATACTATCTATTCGTCGGAACAGAATTTCCGTAGCTTGTGCGAGTACCTTTATTAAGTATAGAAAAATGAAATATTACACAGGGCAATGAACTATTTTATAATGGAATTGTAAAAATGTATTCTTACCTGTGGCATTGTTGAAGGCTGTAGTTTGCATAATTCAATGAGAATTGATCCATAAGAAATTTCCAAATGCTTCGGCGATGGAAGTCTGAATAACTCACCAAACATCACTTCAACAATACAATAATCTAATGGAATTTTAGCTTTGTATGGAAAATTTAGCAAATGTGCTGCGCTGAAAATATTATAAGCTGAGCAGACGGAGTAATATTTAATTATTTAGTTGCTAAAGAAGCATTAGAAGATACGCGAATATTTATTATTTTGAAAATTTACCAATCTTTCCTTTCAAAGTAATGATTATCAATAATTTGCCTCAAATGCTCCTCAATGAGAAATCTTTCAATTGCATGACTGCCAGGCAGCAATGGTCCCTCTGCTGGACAATCTGTATAATCGAACATGCGAAAGACAACTGTAGGCAAAGGGTAAAGATAAGACTCATGATGTGGTGGAGGCACTAAGGCTGGTAAGTTATGTTGCAAGGCTTCACAAAGAATAGAATCAAAGGCTAGATAAGGCCTTGGAATATGCTTCTCTGCCCAGTTATCTTGCCTGAGCTTACGAACTTGAGCCCAAAGACAATCCAAGTATTCTTCTTGTGGATGCGGAGTATCACTTGACCATACTCTGAGAGCAGGCTGATGTTTCTTGCTGCGTTTATTTAAAAATATTTCAATTGTAACCATTAAATGGTCCAATTCCTGTTCCTTCTTCTCATATAGTTCTCTGCCAACCCATGGCAACGTTGATAGGACAGCGAAAACATACCTAAAAATGCGATCAATTATAAAATGAACTGTAAAATCAAACTTCCTGGTTTATAGTATTAAAACGAATTTGTACCAATCACGTCTCACTTGTGGGACACTGTCTTCATTAGCAGCATCCAGCATATTGTCAAATAACTGCATTAACGAACCACATGACAACACATGGCAGTTAACTAAGTCAGCAAGGAATCTAAGAGAATATCTGGCAGCATCCCATTTACAAGCTTTCAGCGAATCTTTAAAATTCTTCACCATATAATCAACAAATTCTCCACCAAAGTTAAAATTCTTTGCATTAAGTAATCCAACCAATGTAGTATAAATTGTACATTTCTCAGGCATTTTAATTGCACAGTCTGTTAGGATTCTGAGAATCTTGCCCCGAAATACACCAAGATCAGCTTCAAGAACAGAGGCCAATCCCTCCAAATTACTTTCCAACGATGACGTTGATTTTTCTCCAACTCGTAGTATAAGAGATTCCAACCGATCTTCAATCTCTTGATTTTCTGATACCCGTCTACGTTTTTTGTATACACGTTCTGAAAAAAATTCATTATAAATTGAATAATTATAGATAAATAAATATTGAATTTACAGAAGAATGGTAAAAATAAGTATATTAAAACATTGAGAAGCAGTTGGTACAAACCATATCCATCATCATCATCGTGTACTCTTCTACGACTCATTTTCACAGAATTCTCGTGGAATAATTAATTCAGAGGTTTCTTAGAAAGACAACAATTCACCCTAAATTTCTAGGGTTGCATGCGTCACAAGACTCTATACAGTCCTTCAAGAATCCTTCGTGAAAAATGCCGATTGTAGTCAATTGCTCTAACCACAAAACCAAAGTACTTATTCGGAATACGAAGCCGCTTCGACGAATATTCTCAAGGCGAACTTTGTGGACTTTTTCACTGAGAAATGATGACGCCTTGAAAACGCTGCCATTTTGTAATCGATATATCGAATAGCGACATATATACTAAAATTCGAAAAATCATTCACATTTTTTACTTAGAAATAAAAATTACAAGAAAAAAATGTTATTTCTAAAATTACTGTGACGTCATAAAAAATCACATTATGTATTTAAAAACCACCCGTAGGCTCTCGATTCGCGAGATTTGGTGGTGTCGTGAACAGGCAAGTTTTACGAAAAGGTTCGTTAAAATTATATATTTCAGCACGAGCCTTTAAATTTCCTTTGTCCATTTGCTGTTTATAATAAGTATTAATGGCTCCACCATATAATGGGTATTTTAAATAATTCTGTAAACCAAAAACATATCTTAAATTATTAAACAGAGAGAACAAGAAATATCTCAAATGCGAACCTACTTCAGTATTGTATTGAAAACGATCCAAGATCGGAATAAATTCTGGATCACAATATTTATCTACATATTCTGTAGGTAATAGAGGTTCAATTGGTGGATCTGCTGTCAGTTCCTTATATGTTTGCTGTGATACATGAAGATCAAAAAATTTCTTCACTATTTCTCTGCGGCGACCTACTCCATTGAAAATCAGTACAAATTCAGTGATTTTATAAAATTCAGGTTCGTTGATCAATCGACATACCAATTGTGCGTCCTTTTACAAATTTCGGTGGTACAAACGAATCGTCAGTCACAGTCTTCCATCTTTCCTCATCTAATAAGTTTTTACATGAGGGCAATGTTGAATTTGCGTGTAAGTTTTCCGTTTCTGATTTGTTCTCCATATTTTAAATAAACGCTATGATGCTACATGTTTAGCTCTAAATACAAACAACCTTTAAATAAAGGTATTAAATCGAAATTCATTCGTTTCTATGGGAACTCTTAATCCAATCTAGGAGCTGTCATTTTTTAAACAAATGACGCTTTTATGAAGAACTCGCCTTGAGGCGATAGTAGACAACGGCGGCTCAATGAAAACCCCAAGATTTCATAATGGAGACCAGTACATTACGAAGTTGTAGATTGGAGTCCTTCAGTCAAGGAAATGGCGTCGGCAGCAAAAGTTGGACCTCAAGATTTACCACCAAGTGGAGGATATGGCCCTGTGCAAATTGAGCGAATTAAACTACGCCAGATCTTAACAAGTAATATAAATAATTCCTCAACATAAGTTTTTGCTTTCTTGATTGTATATAAATGATTACGTAAAAGAATCACATCGTTATTAAGGTTATTTCTCCTCTTCAAAACAGCCAAACCTATCTTGCTTACATATACTGCTTTGACGGGTATTGGAATCTTTGTAATGTTCCACGAGTACCGCCAAATTAGACGACAGAGAATAGAGCAGTTGAGTGCGCGATTTGCAATGCAAGCTCAGTTGCAGGCTGAGAGGGATCGACAGTATGACACATTCTTTCTATTATTTTATTTTGCCTTTCTAATAGATACAATCAACTTTTTTATTGTTATGCAGGTACCTTTTACAGGTTCGACGTAATCGAGATATAGAAGCTGAGCTTATGAAGGATTACCCTGGTTGGGTAGTTGGAAAACTCTTTGATCAACCTCGGTACTTGGGTGATGATCCAGATACGTATACATATCAAGGCTCAGGAGAATATTTAGCTCATTGCGAAATTAATCAGCATCCTGTTAAGCACTTCTTGAGTGGTAATATTAGATGGTAAATTGTATATGTGATTTTAAAAAGTCATAGTAGTCAGCTAAGAATGCAAATCAATGTTATATTTGTGTTCTAATAAAAACTTATGAACTAAAAAACCTAGTCACGTATTTTTAAATTCTTTTTATACTGATTTCTATTGTTAATTTTACTGTATTGATGCAGTCAGTGTCAATAGTTTTTTGTAGAAAACAATTTCTAAAATTAATATTCCATTTCCGTATTGACTTTATTCCCCTTGTATGAGGATTAAGTTCCACGAAATTCTTTCATTTCCTTTTGACTTCCTTTTCCAATGAACAGATGTGTCAGTACCAGAAAATACGTTATATTGTTTTAATTAATTTAATAAAATAAAGGCCCGTATTCATAGTCGATACTTATTTTTAAGACCGCCTTAAGGATGGTCTTGAGACGCCATCTAGGATCAGACACCAAACAAGGTGGCTTTAAGACAGAAGCACTCTGAGTCCTTCCTTGCAGAAGACGATCTTGTTTCAGTACGTTTCAAATGAATCAAATTTGGTTTCATGATTACTTATATTAGTTCAAGATTTTTTCGACAGGGTGCGCCAAATGACAATGTAAATTAAAGAATATTGGCTGCTCTCAACTACGTTGTCTGTTCTGTGGACAAACTTCGTTCTTTGCTTCCCACTAGTACACGCGCAAACATGGCAGAGGTATGGTTTAAAACAAATTATCAAGAAATCCATTGAAATATCATCAATCCCTAGTACAAACTAAAAATAGATGCTAGTAAAGTATTTCTATTTGTTTTAGTGTATATTGAGTATATTATTTTTGGATTTGAATGGCTTACTCCTATATAGGGGACTGATTTTGAGATTCTCATATTATGTTACATTAATGTCAATTTTATCTACAGGCTGATGAAATTCAAAAGAAGAAGAGGACGTTCAGGAAGTTCACCTTCCGTGGCGTCGATCTCGATCAACTCCTCGACATGCCAAAGTAATTATATTTATTCTAACCTTACATTCTTTCTGACGAGTGCAATTTCTGTATGTTAGCATATTTATTGTTAAGCTGTCTGTTTTGAATGATAAAAATGGGAGTTCATTATACTCTTTTGTTTCTTAGTGAGCAGCTTATGGAGTTGCTACATGCCCGTGCACGCAGGCGATTTTCTCATGGACTGAAGCGCAGACCAATGGCACTGGTTAAGAAATTGCGTAAAGCCAAGAAGGAGGCACCACCAAATGAGAAACCTGAGATTGTCAAAACTCATCTCCGCAACATGATCATTGTCCCAGAAATGGTTGGTTCAATCATTGGTGTTTATAATGGAAAGACCTTTAATCAGGTTGAAATTAAGCCAGAAATGATTGGCCATTATTTAGGTGAATTCTCAGTAACCTACAAACCAGTCAAGCACGGTAGGCCTGGTATTGGTGCAACTCATTCTTCTCGGTTCATTCCTCTGAAGTAAATATTTTCTGTATCAATAAAATGACATAAACATCATTTCTGGTTTTTAAATCGTTCACTATTCCTCCATGAAGTAATGAACTTTTAATTTAAAGTAAAAATCACATGAGAATGTAGGTATAAAAATAAGAAGCTTTATTTCATTGCATACATCATAGTTCTATGAATAAAATTCAGAATCACGAACGACACGTTAATATTCTAGAATCAATGAGTAACACTTATTTCCACACGTAGCGTAGATATCGCTTGACTACTCTAAGTTCTTAAGAAAAAAATAAAAGCAACTCAGTAAAATCTTAATTATAACTTTTAATAAAATGTCTTTATGATAAAAGTAATACTTAAGATGTCTATTTCATCCTTTCAAATAAAAAATAATCAAAGATTATCAATTGCACATACATGAAATAAAAAACAAACTGAGAAAACTGAAAACCTATTTAAATATTCAACGATCATTCTCTAATAATGTCAAAGCATTATGGCTCATCATTAGGTACGAATTTTCAAAGTTATAAATTTATCGAGCTCCTCATGGAAAACCAAGGCCGTCTCCTACTTATTATCTTATGATAATCCTTGAAGGAATTACAGCCAATTGATTATCATTTACTCAGGACTCTCACAGGATTCACGTTTTACTAAACAGAGAAGAGGAAAGAAAGAATAAGTCTACAGTAGGAAAAAGGAAATCTGAGAGATTACATTTGAGGATCTCATAATGAGATACGTTAAAACCCTCTTAGGAGTTGTTCTTGGTGTTATACTTTGTTATGTTAAGATTACCATTCCTTTCAATCATCATTAGTCCTTTTTTTTTTGTTAATTTTGACTAGGATCCTCGTTCTTTTCGCTATCTGATGCGTTATTAATTTCTTCTTCGTCCTCGTCCAGTTCTTCTTCCTTAATTTCCTGTTTTACGGAAAATGTCTTCTTCTCCGTCTTAATCTTCTTTGTATAGTCAACTCTTTCTCTCTCATACATGAATGTTTTTCGTTTTCTCTTG
Organism: Syrista parreyssii; assembly: GCA_030142615.1. NCBI lineage: Eukaryota > Metazoa > Arthropoda > Insecta > Hymenoptera > Cephidae > Syrista > Syrista parreyssii. The sequence continues at coordinate 662,942 of JARQTG010000241.1, forward strand.
ATCGGTTTGCATACCTTCTTATACAGTATTTTCATTTCTTTTATACGGCTCAGTGGGATTGTCCAGTCCATTTCACTCGATGTCATGTCGGAATTTCGCGTCGGATCTTGATCGCTTCTATACTCTGGAATCTCTAGACCCAATTTCTTCATTACACTGACAATTACACTGTCAACGTTACCGTTTATCACCAGGTCGGCTTTCTTATCCTGAAAATGTAACATTTTGTATTATATCCCTCCAAGTAAAATCTATTTCAATTATCACTTTAGTGTAGTCTTACGTGTTTTGTTGGCTGCAAATTGCATATTACAAGACGTCCGCCATACTTTTTAGTATACAATGGTAAATTACCACTTGGTATTATTTGTAGAGTTGTCCCTAGGCATATACTTAAGTCTGCCACACTGAAATTTTACAGATTATTAAGGATTCAGATTCTAAATGAATTTAGAAGATTAAAACATGCTTTAGACAGTTCGTTAACCTGGAGTGAAGATCTGATAGAGCCAAATCGTTATCAGGTAAATTGTGTTCCCAATCCAGTATGGTATCGTGCATACGACCTCGACAAGGACGTCCGCCAATCCTTTCAGATCGGCAAACAGTTTCAAGACACTTCTTCCCAACGCTTTTAGTCGCAAAATTGCGAATGAATTGTCTAAAATATGAAATATTATACTTCGTAGATTTTTTTTACGATTAATTACAATGACGAAGTACAATGGTGCAACTACCTTCCACATTTATCGCATTGCTCCACAAACATATTTCCATGAAGTTCTGCAAGATGAGACCTTTGAATACCAGATCGTAGATGAAGTCCATCGATGTTTTGACTTATGATAAATTTGATTTTCTCTACAATACACAGGTAAAATCAATAATGAAAAACGTTAGGCCATGCGTGTGTTCCAAAACGTGGTGTGACTACTGCGAATATTGTTGTATCTTTCCGAGATACATGACAAAATAAGAGATAGAGTGATATTCGCAGTACTTACAATAAAAATTGGAACACACCTCATATATTTAATAAAAAAACATACTATTCTCAACAAGTTTCTTTAATGCCATGTGTGTCTTTGTAGGTATTGCCTCATCAAAAGAAATATTCATATCAGGTTTTAGGCCCTTTTGTTCTAAAGTCCACACTCCGTTTGGCCCTCTGTAAAAAAGAAAAACGACAATAGTAAAGTAATGAAAAAGAAATATTGCGACTACGAAGCTTTGCGATAGAGTTTCAAATTCAATCAGTAAAAAAACCTTCAGAGCTTTTTCGGAATAATCATACTTTGTCTGAAAACTCGAAAAACTACTTTTGATTGGTCAATAAAAATATACGAGTGAGAATTGGAAATAATCGGAGATCTGATTTTGTTTGTCGTATTATTGGTTCGAGAAAGCTGTACGGCGCTCTACAAGGCGGACATATTTGAATTTGTTCGCGCGCAATAGAACTGGCGGGTATACAGTATTTTAAATCGATGAAACGCGTCGATTAGGATTGCCCACCAAAGCGGCAATCTATTTTTGTCCGTAATAAACAAAGAGAACGCAGTCGTAGTAGATCTCGCACACGCCTTTACAGTGCGCGAACACGTGAAGAAGAGAACAAAGAAGAAAAAAAATAGCACGAAAAAGCAAAGGAAGATGGACGCGAATAAAAAAAAGAGCGCTTAAACAAGAGAGACAGTAAGCAGCGGAATGCAGTAGCTCTCGTACCGAAAATCTGGAATTCCAGCAGCAGTGCTTATACCAGCTCCGGTATGAACAACAACATGTCTGGCCGCCTGGATCCAATCGGCAAGCAGTCCACATTTCAATCGCAGAGTTTCGTCGCTGTCGAACTTCTGGAATAAATAAAAGAGAGTAGCAAGAAAGGAGTGAAGATGCAACGGGGGTGGTGGAGGAGGTGAAGGTGGTAGAGCGAGGGCGCCATTGTTTGTATGGTATCGATTTCGGCCTGGCGACCCATGGAAGAGACCAGAAGGGACTTTTTACCTCTTCCAGACCCAGCTGGCCCTTGTTCTCGTAAGGCGAGAGCCCATCAGCATAGCTGCATGACATTTTGCCGCTTTCCTGTGCTGATTTTTATTTCCCGTAAAATATTCTTGGGAAGTTCAATGTCTCTCTTGCGAATGAGGGAAAATAAACAGAGATAAAAGATAGGGATCGAGAGAGACTATATTTCGCGGGCGGGTGAAATAGAGCGGCGATCGTTTTCGCGTAGGTTCGTGCGTTTCCGTCGAGGTTCGGGCCGTCGCTCACCCCGTTATTAACATATAAACAAATTTTTAAATCACGATCAGGAGCGTTCTTATCTTTCGTCCCTGTTATCACTAATCCTTTTACTAATGTGAGACACAACACCATAAACGGCACCACTATCCACACATTTTACCATCTGCGAACGAACTAGCATCTACTAACGAACAGCACCCGAACGCAGAACGAGATAATAAAACTACTTTGCGCAAAGTACTTGCGCGCTAGGGTCTCTCTAGCAACGGGTGACTGGCGCCACGGACAGTCTGATCGCCTGAAGGGCAAGGAGATTCGAATTGAAGTGAGGAAGAAGGACCGTTTCAGATTCTAGTGTAAAAAGTCTACTGATGTCCCAGACTATCCCAGGCTATCAAGCATATCCTCTACTCTCTCTTCTCATGTGTATATGCTTGACAGCGAGGACGTTGCTGATTCAGTTTCTCGTTGTTCCCCATGATGGCAGCATCTTCTACCTACAATCCTGCCATCTGTTTGCTACCTCTGTAAATGTCATGCAAAATGGTTATAGATCATGGCGCGACATTAGAACTGGTTGCACCATTCGTTCGGTCGGTGTGAAGCTGTAACGTGTGCTATTTTATTTAGTATCAGAGAGCGTTATACAATTTTGTTGAATGTATTTAAACTTTGGATAAAATTGAACGTTATTCAATAGATTGGGATTAGCAGGAATGTTAATGAAAGTGAGCAACGTCCTCTGAGTACGGCAGTGGTTGCAGAAGTGACCGGAAGCCGGGATTCTGGTGCCACGGCGAGGAACTAGCAAGAGGTACGAGGCGCTCGAATAAATAAGCGGCGATATCAGCAAGGCAGCGAGGAAAAGGAATCGGTCATTGTGATTTGGTTGCATCCTTGGTTGGGGTAGGAAGGATAACTCGTCCCCTTGGTCGGGGATTAGGAAGGTGTGAATCTATTGGTAAATTTTTGGAGGAAACGGCCGCAGAGCGAGCTAAAAGAAAAGTCGGCCATACTCAAACAACCGCCGAGCGAGGGTGCGCGACACGGAGATGAGGCAACGATAAAACACGAGAGGAAAAGGGCCGAGCCGTGTGTAACCAGGAGTCTAGACGGAGAGCTACCCGGAACGAAGAACCACCGGGAAGACCAGAACGAGTCGGCCATGAGTACGAAAACCGATGTGAACAGGCGAGTCCTCGCGATTCAGGCCAAGAAGAAGCGCCACAAGCCCGGCAAGCGTAAGGGTAAAGGCGGCTCACAACCAGATCCCGAAAATTCTGGCCCACAGTGCTCTAAATCCAATGCTCCTACCACTCGTCAATCCAGTGGGTTTTATCAGGATGCAACTGTACAGAAACCCTTTTCCAGTGGCAATGGTAACAGGTAAGAGTATACCTGTAACTATTAGAGCCGATAAGCCAATGAGTCAAATGAATACTTGCAAAGATTTTGGTATCGATATCTCTGTGAACTGAGGTTGGAATCAGACTGTTATATACTTATTGATAAAATTTGATTGTTAGGGTATTTACTTTCTATATAATATTATTCTGGATTTTGTATAGTGATTACTGAGGAATAATTAGTCATTTATGTATTAATTAGATTGGAGCCATGTCACAGCTCAAGCAATGAGACCATTGAAGATGATGATGAGGTTTACAGTAGTGATGACGAAGAACAGGAAGATAGCAGTGATTATTGCAAGGGTGGTTATCATCCTGTGAAAATTGGAGACCTTTTTCTTAGCAGGTATCATGTAACGCGTAAGCTTGGCTGGGGACATTTTTCCACGGTTTGGCTCTGCTGGGATTTGCAGGTAAACTTTATAATTTATTATTACACAACAATTACCTCTTTATTGTCAGAATAAAACTGAATGCTTACTGCTTTCAGGATAAGCGCTTTGTTGCCCTGAAAGTGGTGAAATCTGCATCCCATTTCACAGAGACTGCATTGGATGAAATTAAACTTCTAAAAGATGTGCGAGATACAGACCCCAGTGATCCTAAGCGTAATAAAACAGTCCAACTGTTAAACGATTTTAAAATCAGTGGTATAAATGGTCTCCATGTTTGCATGGTTTTTGAGGTCCTAGGGCACAACCTTCTTAAACTCATTATTAAGTCAAACTACCGCGGCATCCCCAGGAATAATGTGAAGCGCATAATCAGACAAGTACTCGAAGGCCTGGACTATCTTCATAATAAGTGTAAGTATCCACAGTTGCCATTATCTACCGGGAAACCATATTTGTTACTGACCGTATACGGATCTAAAGTCACGTCTGGCATGTTTATGAAGGCTCAATTCACATTACACTAGACAGATACCGCCACAAGTAACCCATGATTATAGAGATGAATTCATCAGACAATTTTCAGGTAAGATAATTCATACGGATATCAAGCCGGAGAACGTTTTGATATGCGTTGATGAGATGTACATAAGAAAGTTAGCGTCCGAGGCGACAGAACTGCATTCTCTCGGTCTGAAACTTCCTGTGTCCTTGATCTCGACCGCACCTAAGGAATTCCAGGAACCAACGGCGAACGCGAAGATGTCGAAGAACAAAAAGAAGAAACTGAAAAAGAAAGCCAAACGGCAAAACGAGCTGCTTAAAAAGCAGATGGAGCAGATTGAGGAGATTGAAGAGCAGAGTAAACTGGCAAACAACAGTCGAGAGAATGGTGAGCCCGAAACGAACAGTCCTGATCAGGAGGTTAACACTGAGAGTATCGAGGATAATACTGAGAGTAAAGGCTCACCGGATATTTTGGAGCCTTCAGTACCGGCACTCCACGTTAATGGAGTCGATGGTCTAGCAGGCGGTGAGAAAGTTGAAAATCAATCTATGGAGGAGTTCCAGAAATTAGAGAACGTCACTCTCTGCGACGTAGAGAAGAGTTGTGGCGAGGGTATTTTACCTCCAGATCCTGAAGACACTGACGAGTGCAGTGAAGGTACTATAAATCTTGACTTTACAACACAAGAATATATTATTAACCCTGGACAAATTCTAGGTCGAAATGCTAATCCTCCAGAGACAAAGCAGCAGAAGCGAGCTTCAGTGGCTCCACTGGATCCAGCCATCGTAGACTGCGATGTGGAAGTGAAGATAGCGGATTTAGGAAATGCATGCTGGGTGCATAAGAAATTTACAGAGGATATTCAAACACGGCAATATAGGTCATTGGAAGTCCTCCTAGGTGCAGGATACAACACTTCTGCAGATATCTGGTCAACAGCATGTATGGCCTTCGAATTGGCGACCGGTGATTATCTCTTCGAACCTCACAGTGGTGAAGACTATTGCAGGTAATAAATTTGATCTTCATTTATAGTATTTTGATCTCTTATATAGCCTTGGTAAACATATCGTATTATTTTATATTAATTACAGAGACGAAGATCACTTGGCTCACATCATAGAACTCCTTGGGGAAATTCCACGGCGTATAGCCCTATCAGGGCAACACTCTAAGATATTCTTCACCAAAAAAGGAGAGCTTAGGCACATTACGGGTCTGAAACCCTGGGGGTTGTACGACGTACTCACGGAGAAGTACGACTGGTCGCCGAGCGAAGCGCGCGAGTTCGCTGAGTTCCTAACGCCGATGCTAGAGTTCGACCCGAGTACACGTGTAACGGCAGCCCAGTGCCTCAAGCATCCATGGCTACAAATCAAGTGATCGCTTATTGTTTTCATTTTTTAACGCCGTTTTACCCATCTGGTTTTAAATTACTCTCAGTCCCACTGGTTCCAGTCGTACGAAACTAACGAAGGAAAACAAAGAAAAGAAATGAAATGAAATAAACCTCCCTTCGATATTAATCGCCAAGTCGAGTGAGTAAGCAACTAGTGTGTGAATGTACGCGTAAGTGCGCTAGGATTCGAGCAAGAACCAGGTAGGAATAATGTATTCAGGTGGGCCTTGTTCTTCACGCTGTACAGAAAATTCGATTAACGTGAGTTGTTACCGCGTGGCGCGTTCGCGGGCCGAGGCTCACCACGTATCTCGAAATAAATTTGCGGCGGCACCTCGAGAATGTTTTGACCTCGGATTCAAAGTGAGATTTCTCACATCCGCCGGACCTGGTCACTCTTTTCCTAACGTTCGTTGACCTCGCTGTAAATCGACACGACACTTTATATTTATGATTTTTATTATTAATCTTTAAAGTCTCGTTCTTTGAACTCCAATCACTCTGTCTTTTTCCTGGTACTTTTTCCCTCTATGTAACTTCCTCTTCCGATTATTTTAACTCTCGTGTATGTGTGTATATATATGCACAAATTTCTCTCTCGAAAACGTTTAGCTATGATTGTTTAAGTGAAATCTATTAGTACTTTATTATTATGACTCCCGATTTTGTACGTTATGTTTCTCTTGATTTAATTCTTTCTCTATTTCTAGTTTGTTATACATATATACACGGACAGTATCTGCCAAGAGTCGCAGAAGATCTGGTTGAGCGATCTTCTTTGTCAGAGAGACAAATAAAACATTGATAAATACTCATCATAAGTGGCCAGGCATGAAGACCTGTCTCTTTCGGCTCGTGTGTTAAGAATACTTGTGGATTCATCAAGACTCTTGATATAGCTTCTTCTAGATATCTTGCGGGCTGCTTGCTTGCCCCTGCCCCTTGGGTTAGATTATTTTCCTTTCTTTTGTTCTCTCATTCGCCCACCTTACATCCTCCCACATCGTCCCACGTTCTGATAATTCCACTACCAGTAGTATCTAAGGGGTTGAGCCGTGATGACAAAAATATTGACGGTCTCCCTTCTGCGTCCAGACAGATAGTTGTGACTGATAATCGCAATTTTCAAACGGAGGTAGACCGATAAAATGATAATGAATTTTATAACGAGGTCCCTTTTCATTTTCCCATTTCCGTCGTTCTTCTCTCCTCTAGAATTCTGTTAAAACTCTCTTAGTTCTTACAAGACAGCCACCGTTCCTCGAATTGTTCATTTAATCTTATTAATATTATAATTAATTATATTTACACCCATGACTCTGCTTCTTTTTTTTTTTTATTATTTATATGCTACATTTGTTATTCCTCTCATTCTCTCTGTATCTTTAACTCTCCCCCTTATCCCTCTCTCGATACCACTGAATTAGATACGTTTGTAGTAGCAACTCCGATGAAATGAATGTCGACGACGTTGAAATCGTTGCGATTTTTGTACAGTACGTAAATTTAGCGAATGCCAATATTATTTCTTGAGACATGGTCACTGCACTCCAGAGGCAAATTAAATAAATTAAATATATTTCCTTTTTTGTGTCAACAACGTTCGAGTGTCGATAAACGATCATTCCTAACACTGTGTTCAGCAAGGATACTTGAACGGATTTTCTAACAAACAGTGAAAATAATACAAACGACGATAAGAGGAAAATAACGCGCGACTGGATTCCAGTGATCAGTTTCTCCCATGTAGTCCGCACATTACGATAAACATACTAATTAATAATAATAAATTATATAGTTATTAACTAGTAGGTCTGATCGCTGCTTTGGATCTGGACCTGTATTCAAATTTATCCGTTGTCCCCATTATCCCCACGTCAAAATTAGCTTAGATGAACATTTAGTGCATATAGATATATATATATATCTTTATTATAATGCTATAGGCCTAGCTTTACGGTTGAAGTTTAAGTAAAGGTTTAGTTAAATTCAACGATTGAACGATTATGATTGGTCACCTCGAACGACATAAGTCAATCTAAAATGAGTTTTGCTAAGCTCAGGCTAAAACTTAAACGGTAAAACTCGAACCTTAGAGGTACCTGTAAGGTTAGTGATAAATCTGAATACAGGACCTAGGATAGCTAGGAGGAAAATAATAATGGTAATGTGTATAGTTCGATGTCCTGATAAGAGAGAAAAGGAAGCGATGAGAAAAAGGAAAGACGTCCGAAAAAAAGGAATACGAGATGAACAGGAATGAACGAAAAACAAAAGAAGATAAAGACGAATTTCCATGGAGCATTACTCGTTCGAGGGCAGGCACTACCCGATGCGACATAGAAAATACGAAATGATTGTTTAATCACTGTGAATGTTACCTCGAGTCACGGGGATTGGATATGTTTCATATCACACATGTTTCATTGGAAATTCAATGAAAATAATAGTCAATAATATGGCGACATACTCGTGAACCGATTGTGACGTTCTACGTATAATTGACGTGTATCGGATATGTGGTCTTTCTAGAAGAAGGATGTTTAGTCACGAAAGAGGCAGGCATTGATAAAATGATAATATGATAATGGAATGAAACTCGACCAAGGTCATTGGTACACGACCCTAGGGGTCGTAGAATATAGACACATATAATCTGCATGCTTAGCTGATTCGAAGGAAGTGCGAATAATCGAATAATAAAGAGAGACCTTTGCAGTCTCTCTCACTCTCTCTTGTTTCAATTTCTCTTTCTTTTTTCCTCGCAATAAGCGACTAAGAGAATGACTGATCATCGTGTCAATCATTATCGCTATATCTGGACCATTGTGAGATATAGATGATAATTGAGTTAAAAATGGTCAAGATTATGATACTCGTTCAGTTTAGCTTTTAGACACTATTATTTGACTTATCAAATAATTGTCTCACGAGTACAGCAATTATATCGTTAATACACAGTACTCAGGCATTAAAGACTAGAAACTCGTTCGAGATATCGATTAATCTTTTTGTCTATTCTTTCATAATGAGTGATACGTTATCGATGACTATCGACTATGCAGTCTCATATGATCTTTCTTTCTCTCTCTTTCTCTGGACTTCCATTAACAAATGCATCTTGTTCAGCGCCAAGAACTATTGCCAGTACTATACCAACCAGCATTGTCATTGTCATCATTATCATCATCACCAAGCATCGTTGTGGATTGCTGTATTTTTTACCTACCATTGCCCGTATCCCATTATTATCTATACGCGTTTGCCGTTTGCCAGGATACCGGAAAGTGTTCATACGCGCTTGGGACGACCTGTATCCATAACAACAGACACGATCGACGTGCGAGGCAAACGTTAGAGATACATAGAGGATTATTCATAGATAACGATAATATCAGAAAACAATGGAAGTCGAACGAATAAATGGATTTGATGTTTAGATGCTGCCTCCGTATGTGCCCTGCCGTCATAATGAAAATACGTACATCCAAACCAGAATGAAATTCGTAGAAAAATACGTTTAACGCGAGAAATCCATGTAGTCCCATCCTGCTGGAGGACGTAAGATCAAATAAATTCGCAATAAAACAAATATCCATACCTCTTTTATTTTATTAGATAATGAATTATGCGTATAGACAACCGTGCGCTTTAGGTTCCTATAATATCAGTAATAAGAAAATAAGTGGTATATTTATTGAGGATTTAAATGAATGGTTAGACGATAGATAATACGTATACAAACTAGCACCTTTATTGTCCATAAACACATATTCGTTCTGTGTCATGTGCAGAAATTTTCGGTCTAGAAAATTCTCGTATATAAATTTGCAAACGAATTGTAATCAAATATAATACAGCGAATGAGTTTTTCGTAGAAATTAGTAATATAAATTAAGGCAAAGAAATACTGGAAATGTTAACGAGTACTCGACGTTGCTTATGACTCGAGGTACTATAACTGCAAAAGGAAATTGAAGAGGTGTAACGAGATATCCTTCTTCTTCTGTGTATTTATTTTTCTATATTTTCTTTCATTGACAGTCTGGCTCACTGATAATAGTGATAGTGCTAAGGGACAACGACACGCAATCGCAAGCGTATCGACTTCCGTGAATAGCGAGACTATCATGCTTTTCTTTATCGAGCCTAACCTTGTCTATTCTGGTCAGGACAATGAACTCGCATCAAAGATGCTTAAATGACTTAGAATTTGGAATCGTTCGTTTATCCTTCGAGAGAGAAAAAGATTGAATTTATACGAGTCGATCATATCTTGGTTTTGTCGAACAGACAAATGTCAAATGATTATCAATTGTTTAATTAAAACTAAGTTAGGAATCTGGTGAGATAAGCGAGCGGATCATCTGCTAGTAGAAGAAGAAGAGCTATTGACGTGAGTAACTGTTTGCCCCTAGAGCCAAGTGCTGTGAATTTGCGTCAATGTTAATCAGACCAATCCTCGTAGATTCTGTAAATGAATTAGCTTTATTAGATTGCTAAATAGAGAGTGGCGTTTCTGGATTAATCGTATGTTATCGAAACCCATCACCAGAAGCAGTAGGACGTATCTGATAGTTTATCGATTAAGCAAAATGTCGTAAATCAATTGAACTAGTAAGTAAACAGGTACGCGTGTATCAAGTACATTTAAGAGGAAGCGATACGAAACATTTGTAGTATTAAGATAAATATATGTACAGTGTATGGATTGTGCTTGCACGTTATAGCCTGTCTCTCCATCATGTGTTAAATACTTGAATGCGTTGAAGAGTGCTCATGTTTTGTTAAAAATATTCGTAATAATAAACAGGGAGCTATAATATGATAACCAGACTCAGATAATCGTACTAGAAAAAAATTCTGTTAATACTATTATTATGGAGAAACTGAAAATTGGCTAAGTGAGGCAGATCTAGAACATGAAAACTTTCGCCCAGTTGACACTATACTTCTACAGGATACGTTGCTCCTGGAGAACAAGACTGTGGACGAAAATTGAACCGCTTGTCTGGCCTTCAAGTAAACGCGAATTACAGAGCAGACATTAAGGACGGATGACATAAAATAAACTAAATGCTTAATATAGACCCATGACTAGGACGTCCTTTCTTCGATTTTCCATGTGACTCGCTTTGCGTCTCCATGTTCACGTTAAGCTGTGCTGTGGAGGCTGTAGTCATCGCTTCTTCATCAGACTCTATTGGACTAATCCTGATGGCTTGATACCATTGATTGGTCAAGTCTGTCATTTGCGATTTACAATCCTTTAATTCCTGCTGGGTAAATCTTCTTGTGAAGAATGGTATAAAGAACTTTAGATCCCATCGAGCGAATCCACGAATCCTTGACTGTAGGAAGGACACCTCCATTTCCTCCTCTGTCAATTCTGACAAATGTTCAGAGTCGATTGTTTGTCCCTGCAGAAGATTTAATTAGTTGGTTCTCAGAAGAGATAGTTAAATAATTTGAAAAGGAAGAAGTACTTACCCATTCGCGAGTTTTACTAAGGGATACTTCCTTGTCCCGTTTCTTGCGACGACTACTTTTGGTTTTTTTCTCGGCCCGCAAGAACTTTAGAAGAGGCATCGTCGAGCCACCGAATATTAAGGTGGTGAACAGGACAATTATTAGGGTTGTTGTGATGATTACGTGCCGGGTCTCATCACTGAAATCTAAGTGAAGAGACAGAGCATAGGATATGGCACCTCGGAGACCGCTAAACCACATTATGAACATCATTTTCTTGGTAATCTGATGTTCGCGGAACCGATTCACGAGTAGAGCCAGTGGGAAAATGTTCGCTGCTCTCCCAATTAGGCACAGAATTATGGACCAGATTACTAGAGCAGGTTCCACCTGATGAACAAAAATGTTTTTGTCATGTATAGCATTTTTTAGGAATTCATTTTTTAAAGTATTGTATGGATGAATTTTATTACCCTGTGTCTAAAGCTGAAGAGTGCTAAGCCTAGGTATGCAAAGACGCACGTCTCTGCTATGAAGGCTAACGTTCTCATTGTTTGCTGCATCGTTATCTGTGTTACTGTTGATAAGTTGAAATGAGTGTAGTGAGACATGACTATTCCATTAAATAAGATTGCCATAATTCCTGAAACATGACAGAAGTCCTTGATAATAAAACTGTTTAAATATTAGTGGACTATTTGTAGATATTGAATTCTTTCTTACCAGACAAATGAATTCCTTCAGCTAGGACATATGGAGCATACGTGAAGACCAGCATAATTCCAAACTCCAAAGAAGGATTCTTTCTGAGATCTACATGCTTTAATAAAAGAGCACTGATCAAAGCAAAGACAACGCCGATACCGGCTGATGCAAAGAACATTAGGCAAAATCGATTAATTCCCAATATAATAGCTTCGCTGGTAGTTGCTGCATTGTTAGACTCCAGGACAGAAGTGGTCAGCACAATAGAGATGGCATCATTCAAGATAGATTCTCCAAAAACCAACATATTGAGTACTGGATCAACATCAAGAGCATGGAAAATGGCAACAGTTGCAACTGGATCTACTGCAGAAATTAGTGAACCAAATGCAAAGCTTTCAACGAAGCTTAATTTGTAGGCAACTTGTGCAAGGCCCAAGAGATAAATACCAGCACCAATAACGAAAGCTGATATTGCAGTACCAAGTATTGCAAAAACCATAATACTTCCAATATTTTGAAAGAAATTGCCCTTATGCAAATTGTATCCTGATTCAAATATGATTGGTGGTAGCAGTACCAAGAAAAAAGCTGTAGGAGAAAATGCTTCTTCCTTTCTCCAGTTTGCTATATTCTGATGAGACATCAGATTTATCACCATACCAATAGCTCCACCCAAGAAAACGATGACCACAGACTCTGGTAGATATTGAAAGTTGGTTTGTAGCATCAAATGAATTAGTAATATTCCCAATGCCAGTACGCATAGTACGAAGAAAATAGACATTGAGCTGTTGTGTTCTTCCTCTGCAGATCCTTTATCAGGTAATACTGGTTCAGCTGGAGCAACAGTTGTGGTACTTATATTGGTTGCATTAATTATATCAGTACTTGCAGTAGTAATCAAAGGGTCTATAGAGTTTCCAGTTTTCTCAGTTGATGAATTATCATTTGGTATACTTTTCTCTATGATAGTTTTTTTACTAGTATCATGCAGTGTAGTTGTCGTAGCAGCAACTGAACCCTGTGGTTTAGTAGTGGTCGGTTGAATTGAGTCATCCTTTACCTTAAGGGTTGTTGTGTTTAAATCCGTGTGCTTGTCACTAGTTTTTATAGTATCTATGGAGACTGGAGCGGTATTAGCAGATACATCTTTTAAAGTAGTATTTGAAGTTTTTTGGGTAGAATTATCAGCTAGATTTGAAGGACTATTTGTCAAGTTACTTGTACCCAATGGCAATACGACTGCAGGAAGTAGTAACAATATGGTTAACAAGAACCAGATCCATTTATGAAGATTACGATGCAATACGAATATATTCATCTTCGTTGCACTTCACATTATTCTTTAAAACCGGATAATAAATATTCCGTCAAAACCTTGACGTTTCACAGCTATGATCGTCTGCTAGAACCTTCTGCTTGAGTAATGCTGACAACAGGTATCATCATCTCACTAAATATAGTATGATTCCAATATGATCCTATACCTGTTTTTGTAATATCACGTGAAATTAATATAGAGTATAGGATAATAGTTGGCTTCTTTCTCAATAGAAAGCAGCATCATCTAAAACGTATGTGCTGCCATCTGTGCAAAGTTGCTTCAAACATATCAAGAATTACTCGCAACTGCAGTACATTTGAAGCGTTCACTGAAGATAGACGAATACTGAGTTTGATGTCACCACTATAGGGCATCAGCAATGACTGAATATAGACCGGTCCGTGCATTCTGTATGTACGTTGCAATTCTGATACGTAGAATATATATCTGATATTTCAATTAATAAAATCCATTTGTGGATTTTCTCGACATGCAGACTTCTGTGTCATCGTATCCCTAAAACGTCCAACCTAATTTACCTCTTCAATCAACGACATCGTGACAATCAGTGACGATGTACAAATTGTTAGTCAAAACTTTGTCGCGGGTGGATAGTACTTGGCATATTCGCGTCGGTGGGGGTACTGATTAATATTGCGGAAGGATGTATCTGCATGGACATCAGATCTCCGACAGCCGATCTCCTATTTTAAACTCTTGGACGCTTATGTCCTTTCGTTCTTCCTTTCTCCTCCTCTCTTTGTACTTCTCCTTGGATAAGATACATTTATCGCTTCTTCATCTTATTAGCCTTATTTTTCTTCCGAGATTTCCTGTGCTCGTACATCATCTTCTTTTCTCTCTCTATCTTTGTCTTACCTTTTTCCCGTATTTCTTCAGCCGGGCTATCACTATCAATTCGTAATAAATGCGTCCAGACGGGCTGAGCGATGGGATACCTTATTGCGCTTTCAAGGGGACCGGTTCTATCCATCTGAGTTTACTTGTACTACTATATTTTCCATATAGGTCCATTTGCAGTTACCTGGTATATTCTAATCACCCTCTGCTAGAAAGATTTCACGGCAAGGATCGCAGGGTACTGAAATTCGCTGCCGGTGACGAACGTAGTTCCTTACGTCTAATTTGCTTGAAGTTTCAGCTTGGTGGGGCGATGAAGGTTCTAATGTTTATCGTGATACCTCAAGAGTCTCCTGACTTCTATTGAGTGTTACTCCCACGGTATTTCGTTACGGTGAATTTGAGCAGGGCTGATCGTGATTTTTTATTCGCCCGGTTCCTCTTCCGATGTTCCGAATCTGCGACGGAAGCGTAACAGCTTAGTCCAGACCTTTTCGAATAACTTATGTTGTTTGTAAAAGTCTGTACTCTCGTGTCTCAATGCACTGTATCCGTGACTAAAGCGTGTCACAAGTCAAGACTCCCCCTCGCGGCTCCCTCGACCTTGCATCATAGCAGTTCGTAGTTGCACTGGTTTCAGTTAGATGGACCCATACTGTCCGCGGGGGTTAGGCTTCGATTGTGTGTGTTTCGCAGCTAGACTGTTTAATTCGGCTCTTTGCATTAGTTTTCTGTTAATTGTAATGCAATGTTAGTAGCAATTGTTCGTTACCTGCATCATCATCAAATTTTTATTGAGGTTTTCGCCTCACACCTTCTGTCAATTTCACATCATCTGTTCCTAAACTCTTTATCCTTTACCATCATCTCCGAAAAGGCGTAAAACATTAAATCACTTTATTTAAATAGTCGCATCGCAGTCAATTTCTATCGTGCGCGAAAATACGCGTGTTGATCTAGTCGTAATAACTAAATAAATAGTTTGTATTCGAAACGCGTAGTGCGAAAGTAATAGTCAAGGTCGCATTGCCAAATCGTCGCGTGAACAGACCTGTGCACTTGTGAACTACACACGAGGATAATTAAGACGAAGATAAGGACCAGGCACGGCATATCGAAGACAAGGATTATTTGGTAAGTGACCTTTGCTGTTTCTTTTTTGCTCGTGGTAGACATTTGTGTCAGTAGCTATCCGAAAACTGCCGCGAAAAGTTGTAAGCGGTCAGGAGGATAAAGACAGTTACACGTGGTACAGGAAGACGTCTCACAATCAGACTGCTAGCCGATTGTTCATTCAGGGAACAAGCCATAGATAGAGAGGAGGGCTTCGCGTTCCTACCTTCCTTTCCTCTTGGTTTTATTCCCAATGGGATATATGGTAGTAATTAGTCTAATTGAATCAGAATTAGAAGTTCATGCAAGTTGTGAGGACCTACAGAGGTTAGACATCGAATTCAAAGAGTGTTAGGCGAAAAACGTATGAGTATTCACTTATATTGTTATGTTGCCTTTTAACGCAAGTTCCTGGCTAGGATGCCATTCTGGCCTGCCCTGCGTTGCTACACTGTCGAATATAAGATTTAAAGTTTGCATAAACTTTCTTATATGTATTTTAGCTTTAACGATAACATAAAAATTTTACAGTTTTGGTTGTCTTGCAAATTAAAAAAATATACTTTATTCAGTTAAATTACAAAAATAGTATCCATTCCTTATAAGTGACTTAGTATTTAAACATGTGTAACCGTCCTCAGAAAATAAGATATGATTAGATGCGAGTATTACTGAGAATCAGTAAAAACTTTGTATTATCTAAAAAGTGTTGTATACACGTTAGATATTATATCAGAATGTAATACACAGAAGATGCCAATGGTTGACGGCCCTGTGTAGCCGACGGTGTCACCATCTGCCGATCGTTGTGCTAGTTCCGAGGCTGTCGGCAATATGGCTGCCATCGCGAGAACTTTAATTAGTGACAAGTGACTAGACGTGGTGAATCTTTTCGCGGTTTGTGCGTTTTGATGGGAGAGAAGGAGAAAACTGGTCTTCTAATCTGTGTCCCTCAAGGGGCCTCTGGATGAGGTAAATCTTAAATTTATCGGAATAAGCTAAATTCAACCTCTGCGAATGATGTCTTCCTCTTTCGAGTAACCCTATCCAGTAAACCTCCACGACTCCCAGCCTCTTACAACGCTTCGATTAATATCATTACAGACTCTCTTTATGTTTGTTGAGTGTTTCTAAGTTTTGTACACCCTGTAGATTATTGCCAAGAAGCTCAGTAACTTCAGGAAATTATTAGTCAAAGTCAATGTACGGACGGCCATAGACGGGCTCCGTGTTTGTCCGGAATACGCCTTACACAATTAAATGGATACAAGTATGCTAGTAATTGAACGTCCGCATCCATTGCACTATTAGTCTTATAACGTTGTCTGTATCCTCATTGATATTGTTGACGTGTTTAAAAATGGTTCTTTCGTATACAGATTGGAACGCATGCCTTTGGCCTCCCGCATTGTATTCGACGTGAACGGTGGAGTTGGCTAGATGTTTACCATATTGTCTGAGAGATGGCGTCACTGAATTCGCTCTGGTACGATCCATGCATTTACAGTGAACAGCTGCTAATGCGCTACGAGATGGATATTGTATAATCGAGGTGAAAAAGGGATGAGCGTTGACAGTCAACTACAGCACAGTGCATTTGCATTCTCTACTATTAAAAGCATCCATCAGTTAGTATACCTGCAGTGAAGTGTGGGGAAGTCGGTAGGAAATTGTTTGATTGACATACGTTGGCAGTGGTGCAAGTGATAGTGCAAGGTACCGAGCCAGGGTGTCTCACGGTAAATGACACTGGCACGAGCCGATAATCATGCTTAAATGACAATGACAAACGTTGCCGACTTCTTCGTTATTACAATAAGAGTTAACGAATGACCTGTGTTTCCTTAGTACCAGGATAGGATAGACGAAGATACAGCGAAAGAGAGAGAGAGAGAGAGAGACGGAGAGTGTGAGAAAGAGGAAAAGGAAGGAGTTAGAGAGACGAGTCGAGGATGAATATGATGAGAAGTCCGGTATTTTTGCAATGCAGAAACTGTGCCAAACGGCCAAAAGATTTATGGAATACTTTTGTCTAAGCGTATAACCGACGGTCTCTAAAATACTTTTCTAGAGCGCGAAACTTGCCATTGCCAGGGAGGGCCGGGGCGCTGGTTGGGGGTGGAGGATCTCGTGGTCCGTGTCTTATGGGAGGGAAGGAGGAGGCAGGGTGGGCTGTTGTTGGCACAAAGCTTTACGTTTCACGCATCTCGAGGAGGTTGCTCGTGTTAGTGTTGCGTAACATCAGTTTTCAAATGCCACAATCCAATGATTCCAATCCTTCTCAATCTTATTTAATTTGTTTTTCCTGAACCCTTCTAGTTCGCGGCGCTTTCCGTAATTCTCACTGTCTTCGATTTCTGCTCTTCCACGGATTCACTTTTTGGAACGTTGTTTCTATTCACGGGAGTGACGAAGAGAAATCGATAGGAGATTAAAGTAACAGAGAGAGAAAGAGAGCGGGAGAGCGAGAAAGATGGAGCAACTAAAAGAATTACGGAATTCAGTGTAAAAAGAATGGCGCGTTCCTCTTCTGTAAAAAGATCAGGCCCATTATTTGCTGACACGTGGTTCGTTCTGGACCACACACGATCCCTTGTTATGTACCGATCATCCGATCTTCTTTGATCCTTCGATTGTTGCTACTTGACGATCTCACAAGTCCCCGGGAATCATTGAATTTAGAAAGAAATTCCTCATAGCTGGATGAAATTACCATTGGGACGGAATTCGCGGAAGTCTCGCTACTCGGAAGATCCAGGATGCTGTGAGGGTAGGATTCAAGGTGTATATATCTGTCGTATCTTTGATCAAGGAGATTGGTATGGATATCGAACGATTGATATATGTATATAATATTAGCTATATCTTATAAGTTTACATAGTATAATACATAGTAATACATATGTACACGATAGGTGGCGCGAACCGGTTGATTTATTCATGGATCTGCCCACGCGCTCTCGTTCGCACCTGCGTGCATTCTTCCTGTCAGCGTGATACGATCTACCTTGGACCAGGGGACTCGTTCAATTTTACTTATGATTCGGAGATCTATCCGGCACGACGACGATTCCGGTGGATACCGGAAGTTACGTCTATCATCCTCGACTTAAGTCGCCGTCATACCAGATTCTTACGTATCCCTGTCCGTATATGTCCTATGGACCCAGGGGCTAGCTGCTCAAAAGAAATTCGAAGACCGTATCCATCGGGTCCGTACGTCAGTTTCGTTCGTTGAAGGGAAGCCTTGAGGAAATCGTGTAAATCACAATAATCCGACCGGTAAGCGACGACGCGCGTCACTGCCATAATGACAAAATCATGCCAGAACTCAGAAGACAGCTCGATTCGCACACCTAAATTCTGCTCTTATAAATCCACTAAGTCACTGATATCCTTCAGCGTGCATAACAATGTTACTGGCTGAATCATCCTTTCGCCATGTCTTTTCGGACACCCGTTATCACGTATCGCTCTTTCATTAATTAAGCGTATACGTCCTGTCCTACACCTGTTGTCGTACATCGTGCTTTCCCATACCGTCGCGTTTCATTGGCATCAAAGCGGCGCAAGATTAACGTCCGTTGGCGCATTTCGACATCACGGAATCCGATTAGTTACGAGGGAGAGTAAAGGCCAGTTGCTTTTATCTGCTCGAGTTAACGGGGTGAGTCTGATACTGGCAGGCGCTTTCAGTCTGCGTGTACAGACGCGGACGCGTATATACATAAGTGGTATTGATGGCATTAAAACTACGTGCTACGCACGCGGGCAGGAGGTGCGGAATGTCGTGAAAATCCCGTGAAACGAATGGGCGTCGTAAATCGACGTTCGAGATGGTTTAAACCGTCGATTCATCTCCAGCGAAATTGGTAGACGCTGCTTTACATTATGGAGGTCGCGAGATGCTTTACACGACGGCAAAGCGCGCGTGTGGACGCGTTAGATATGTATTTCCAAGTAAGCGCGGCTCACGAAATTTAGGACGCTTTCAATCGTGGAAACTCTCGCGACAGCCGTGAAAAAAATGGTCGCGGTCACGCATACCTTTTCGTGT
The DNA here is from genome assembly GCA_030142615.1 of Syrista parreyssii. Taxonomy (NCBI): domain Eukaryota; kingdom Metazoa; phylum Arthropoda; class Insecta; order Hymenoptera; family Cephidae; genus Syrista; species Syrista parreyssii. The sequence goes on from JARQTG010000241.1 coordinate 682,429, forward strand.
ATGTATGCCCGCATATGAAGCACACTCGTATATACGCTTGGGCAGAGTCTCTCGTTCTCCGCTTACGACTCTGCCGAACGTTAGTTGAGTTTCTCCTCTTCCTCTTCTTCTTCCACCTTCCCCTCCTTCTCCTCCTGGTAGTCGTCGTAGCCGTCGAACGAAAATAGAAATAGTTAAGGCAAAGTCTCGCACTCGCTCTCGTCGACTTAGATACCTACGTCGGCCTAACCCAGCTAACCCGGCACCAGCTGCCATTTGAGATTTGAGAACACCCACGCGACGCCGATCGAAGCGATTCTCTTGATTATCCGCAAGATGTTTGAATTGCTTGGATCGGTCTCGATCACTTGGATCTCTTTGATCTCTTGATTTCATTCAGGAAGCATGCGAGATAAGGTACATCTGTGACTCGTATCGTACCTCTGTGTATATATATATATATATATGTGTGTGTGTGTGTATATAGTGTGTAAGGTCCTTGACGTAGAATGAGTTGTCATTATGTCTGTATTATATCCAACTGTGAATATGTGCCGAGGCAGAGTGTTGGTAGTTGCATAGGACGGTTTACGTGGAGAACCAATTACATTATTTATAACCTCATTCTAATCTGATTAGGATATTAGACGGCGGCGCTGGAACCGCCGCTCCTTATCCCCATCGACGTTGCCTTAATGCCATCAGGCATTTGAATTTAGTGTGTGCCGTTTCGTTGCGATATAACGAATACTGTTTTCAATTGGCTGCAAAGCTGACTTCTCTTATGGGACATGTGTCGCTACTCGGATCTGTCACGGATCTCCTTAATGCTTTTCGATATCTTGCTTTTTGTACGGGCAATACCGACGCTGACAATTTCGAAAGAATTGTCTCCGTAGTGCTTTTCAAGAGTTCGTGTCGGCCATCGTACGTACGCTGCGCTGTGGCTGCTGCGCGGTTCTTTTCGTTCAAATTACGTTGGTTCTCTCTCTCTCTCTCTCTCGCTCTCTAAAGTTTAGCTGTCTCGCCACGCCGTAAAACGAATGTCCTTTAGACATTGGAAATGTCGCAGAAAATAATTGGATCTTTTCTGGCGAACGTTGTCGCGGCCGTGCGTAGCCTTCGTGGCCGTCGTTGTAGCTGCTAGCTACAACGGACGATTCGTCGTCGTCGCCAATTCGCTCTTCGATGATTTCGAGCGAAAAATAGACGGGACGCCTTGTGAAAAGATGTGAAGTTATTATGAATTATTTTCGCTCCCTGGTCCACTCCTGCGTCCTCTTGACGCGCGACGTGTTTCTCTTTTTCTGTGACTAGGTCAAGGATGACGGAAAGAAGCCGAACAGGGAGGCTACACTAAGGACAGCTCGTCATCGTTCCCATCGCTCATCCACCTTTTCGTATCCTCATCCAACTAATCTCCGTGGCATCTTGTCGCTCGCTGTACATTCGACCAATTATTCGAAACATTGTACATACGCACTGTTCTGTTGGCAAACCGACCAGCTAGACGCCGGGCGTCTTCGACTGTTCGCCGTGAGCGACGCAGACAGAGGGGCGAGAAGAGTTGCCGCTTGCCGAAAGATTATCCTGGAGGTCGTTGAGGCCGTAGCGATGCCGGCGAAGGACGCGTCACGGGGATCCGAGACGGGGCTACGGGCGTTAATTAATTTCGCCGGTGCGTATGCGCCTTAACGACACCCAAGGGGCTCCCGATCGTTGCGCCTGATAAACGAAATGCTCGGGAGAAAGAGCGAACGCGCGAGCGTCGAACACTCGAGATTCTCTTGTGTATCTATTCGTAAGGAGTGCGAGGGAGCGAGGGAGACGAGGACGACCGTCCGCAAGAGCGAGACGGGGAAAGGAAAGCGAATTAAAGCCCGTGAAACGTGTCATCCAGAAATGATGTGTATAAAGCATTCGAGGTGGAAAGTCTGTATGGGCGACGCGTATCGCGCTCGAGGATCTCAACCGGAGGGAAGACTGTGACTCCGTTACGAAATCCAATTACCGCCTGGATTCTTTGCGGTACATCAACGCTAACCGACGTAGTCGTGACTATTGTTATTATTTTCGTGGTACGGCGCGATCGTCGTCATCGTATCCCGAGGGTTGGATAGCTCTTATTTCCGTTTGACCTATTTAAATTTCGCGCCTTTGAATTACTCTCTGCATCGTCGGCGCAGCTGCGGACCCGCGAAACGCTTGAAATTATTCGTTTTATCACGTGCTAGTATCTGTCCCGTTTATTAGAAGCTCTATCGTCGCTCTTTACGCTTCGATGACGTTTCCATCGGACGGGAATCGTCCGAGCTACATCTCGTTGGCTGCGTAGTTGGGCTCGAGCGTTGATATTTTCTCGGTGAATATTTCGTCATCGTCCACACCTTGTGCTGCCGCTTCACCGCGTGTCTTCTTGCGTCTGTTTACTTAAGTAATTCCTAATGAGCTTTTATAAAGGCGGATTTTTCGTTCGGGAAGTCACGCTGTCGCTCGTCTGACTTGCTCGTGAAATATTTCACGGCATGATATTGAAGAAATACATCAGGCTAATTTGTCGCCGTCGTGTAAGCGCAGCCTCGTAAATCCGAGCTTTTATTTTGACGAGGGCTTGGAAAGCCGGCGAATCGGACTTTCGGATAGTTCCAGATGCTGTGAATGGGTTCAAAGGGATGTTCGAGATAGATTTCTCTGCTGCTATACGCTATATTTTGTCATATTCGATTAATGCAGTACGAATCGCAAAGGCAATCGAAAATTAGGCCTGACTTTATTTGGACGCGATTTACGTGAAATATATTTCGGGCAATGTGAAACTTTTTTAAGGACACCGCATTCTTCTTGGCAACTTCGTAATGACTTCTCTACTCATTCGCCATGACTGGTCGCCTCCTTGTCTTCAAGGGGCCATTCTTTTCCGTCCCTGTTGACAAAGGTCTAATTTTATGCCGGCGCTGACTGACTGGCGCTCTGCTGTCTCTGTATTCGACGCGCTCGTATCGTTCTCGCGATTCTCGCATCTGATTATTCCCCTCGATCACGGCTCGTCATTCTCTTTCTCTCCTTCTCAGCGCGACTTTTATACGAGGCTGGAAGGTACCGTCGCGACGTCACTATACCGATATACCAGGGTTCGTGGGCCTTAATCGTCGGTCCCCAACAGAGACAATAGCAGACAATGGATATGCTGAACGCGACGCGTAACGCGTACGGAATGACAAGAGGACTGAATGACTCCCGTGGGTCGCAAAACTGCACCCTTCCATAGTATCAGCTGTGATAAATAGCGACAAATGACACTGTTTAGCGTGCGTGTTCTACCTAATTGAAAATAAGAGACGGAGAACTGGGACTGGATCCACCTCATAAGGAAGATGATAATCGGTCGTGTGAGTCATACTGGACGATCTCTTTATCTGGATTGAATTTTTTATTGTTGATTTTTATTTTTATTTTTTTCTTTTTTTTTTTCTCTTAAGGATTACATTGACACCCCGTTACGTTGGATGCACTGATGTGCCAGCGAAGTGTCGGTCGTACGCGTTTGTTGTGAAGGTGGCTGAAGCCCGCTGTATTTCTGGCCCCGCTTTCTGACTCACGCCTCCTACACGATTTCACATACGTTACCTTCGAACAACATCAGGCCCAGGCGCGCTACGTCGCGCCGACTGCGTTTATGCTTCTCCGCCTCCTCTCGCTTCCCTCTCTCTCGCACTTGCTTTTTACCTCGGTTGTTCGCCCATTTGCTGTCTTGCTCTACTGTCGCTTGGTGTGTCTGACGATCACTCGACTGCTTCGCTGTATGGGACTCGTTGCGTTGCGTAACCAGAGCATTATTATCCTCCTTGACTTACGACGTGGGGTTTGTTGTTGTTTGTTATGTTACTTTAACACCCTTGCCTGGCGGTAGTGATTTGTAGAGGAGTGTCGCGGGAATTATGAAATATGAATCGGTGTCACTTGGGTACAGGGTGGATGAACTGATTTTTTTTTTTTTTATCCAACGCTTTTCTCAGTCGCGGGTTCGTTCAACCCTTGAATCAAGAAACATTTGCCATCAGCGACTATATATCTACTGGGTGCACTTTCGCATCTTGTTCCTCTTCTTATTTTTCTTGTTCATCCCGGGCGATATTAAAAACAGCTGGACCATTTCGCGAGACACATTCACTCCCTCCGTCCCTTAACTCTCTTATTTTTTTTTTTTAACCTCACTTCTCTCTTTCGGGGAGTTTTATCGCTCGCACGTACTATTCTCGTACTGCTGTTTCACTAAGGGTATTTAGGTTTTAGTAATCTTTGGTTTTTTTTCGTCCTCTCGATATGTCACTCTGTCGTTCGCTCTAGCTGGAATTCTCGCGGGGATCAGTTTGGTCGGATAGAGCGCTGCGTATCGACGCCGATATCGATTTGGTTATCGTCCAAGGGATTGTCGATAAATTGTCGAGCTATCTGGGTCGACTCGCAAATAAGCTGTAAAGCGTAGTTAGCCGCGGTACGGCAAACCGTTTGGGTTCTCTCAATGAAACGTCGACGTCGCGTCGGCCTCGCTTCGTGCTTTCTCGACGTCCTTTTTTCTTTCTCGATGAAAACGAAGGAAATGGGAGGAGTACCGCGAGCAGCCTGACGGCACTCTCTCGCGTCTTACTCTCGCACCCCCCTCGTCTCCTCTCCTCTCCTTCGATAGGAGGCGTCCCGGCGACGCTTCTCGCGCAATTAGCCGACGTCGGCTCGCTAAATCGAGCGATCGTAAATTGCTGAGAGAAATTTGGAGCGTGTCCTGACTCCTTCACTCTCCTCTCTCTTTATCCGTCCGTGTCCTCCTCTTTATCAGACTTTCCGTCTCGCTCGCCTTAATCTTTTTAATTATTATTTTATTTTATCTTATTTTTTTCTTTTAAATCCTCTTATTCGCTTCACGAAAATTCCAAGAATACTCATGACTATCGCAGTCGGATTTGCCCGATAGGCATCGACAGACGTCACGACGCTTTCCGGCGGTGGCGTCGACTTTTGAGTGACGTACGCGTAATTGCAAGGCGTCGCCTTTCTCTCTCTCTCTCTCTCTCTCTCTCTCTCTCTCTCGGATCTTTCTTTGAAATCAGGAGCGATCGAGGTCTCTCGCCACATAGGTATTTCACATTTGATATTCCATGTCCCACGTTCCACATTTCATGTTCCATATTCGACATTCCAAAATCGTACTCATCATCCCATATTCCGTATTCTATATTCCATAAGTCCCATATTCTGTATTATATATTAGGAGGATCGATTGGCCGTCGTCCAAGATCTCGCAGCTCCAGTCTCGGCCGCCTGTTCTCGTGAGGACCAATTATTTATTCTTTGAACGCCAAGCGTCGTATCGTCTACGCAAAATTGCTTGGTGCCCTAGTACGTCCGACAATAATTGGCCAGTCATCGAGATCACAATCAGAGGGAATCCCTGAGTAGAGAAAGGCTGCCACGCGCGTCTACAACAAAAAGTAACATGACTAACGTAATATTGTAATGAATGCGTGAGATTGAGAAAAATATTTTTCCCATAATATAAGAAAAAAAAAAAAAAAAAAAAATTGCCTTTCATTACTTATACCGCCTATACCGAACTGCAGCATCTGGCTTGAATCTCCGTTCTCATTGAAATCTACGATCGAGATTAATCCCGGAAGATGAGATAAATTACGATGAGATAACACAGCAGAGCACACGTACAGTAGGTACATACCATAGGTATACCAGCGATGAAGTTTCGTGGGATGTAGCAAAGTCGAATCGAAACACGAAGTGGAGGCAGAACGCGCAGGCACCGCTGTCTCGTTGATTCACGGCTTCCTGCATGAGGCTGCCACTACCCGGAGCTGTCGTTGGTCGTATTTTTATCTAGGTGCTTTTTTACAGGCAACTGTACCACCCCCGACATCCCTCGGACTCGGTGCCGAGGTGGATGCCTTATTTTTTCACGCCTCCGATTGTTCTTCTTTTATTCTTGAATATACCTTTTATTTCTATTCTCTCTCTCTCTGCTTCTCACTCTCGTTCGCTTCCTCTTCCTTCACGTAAATATAATGCACGCCCTCGGTATGCGCACGTGTGCTCGGGAAAAACACTGAGATATCTCGTCCTCGTTGCTACCACCAAGTGCAAGGCGGGGGTCAGCGGCGACGGGGATCGGGACGATGCCCCACGAGCACCAAGAGCAGAGCGAGTACGTGAAGTAAGAGGAATACGAAGAATACGATATGAACGGGGACTCGGGGAGTAGCGGACTTTAATGAGCGCTATTATGACCCAGTTACTCCCGACACGGTGTACATAAATCGCAGCGCAACATTAATCCTCCAGAGTGAGCGAGCGAACGAGCTGAACGTGTAAGGGAGCGAGTGACCGAATGAGCGAGGGTTGTAAGGGTAGGGTGGGGAGGGGTAGGAGCGAAGACACGAGGAGTCTGCTGTTTCAACGTCCGGACGCTCTACGGAAATCCGATTGCTCTTACTTACCGACTGACTGACTGACTGGCTGACTGACTTGACGCTTAGAAGAATTACCAAGCCTCCTCGGTACCTAATTGGGCTGATTTGCGACCTCGTCTTGAGATTGTAAAAAAAATCATCAAGCATACCAATTGCGTGATGATAGCGCACGCGCTACCTGCTGCGCTCAAGATTATTGCGATATATCCTGTCCAACTGTTTTCTGATCCGACTATGCAATTCTTTTATGGAGCGTCCACAATGGCTCCTATATACTCTTTCTTGATTCTTGACCGCTTTCACCATATACACGCTCTCTCAGGGATATCTCTGTGAAATCGAGAAGATCAACACGATCCCGCGAGTAATGCTGATTGCGAGTTGCGAGCCTCGACTCGGCTATATGTATAACGGAGTTGCGCTTACGCGCGGCCGTTACGCAGCAACTAGCGACCCAGTCAAGTAGTCGAGTATAGTCAAGGAGTGAAGGAGGCGACGTTGCGAAGGCCGTTCTAGGCCGTTTGTACCTTGTCGAACGTTTACCAATGATTCGTGCACTACTTATTATCGTCTCGTCTCTTTCTCAATCTATCGTCCTATCTCACTCTGTCTTTTTTTTTTTCTTTTGACTCTCGATTTGTTCTTCCCTCCCTTTCGTCTCCTCGCTGATACGTACCGTCGCAGTTCGATTTCTTCGGTTTCTAAAGTAGAGTCCCCCCCTCGGGCTACGAGAAATCGACCAGGCCTATCGGCAAACTCTCAACGCCTGTTCGTAACAATCGTTTAGAGCCAAGATTATGGTTACGGGTATACAGGTTTGTTTTGCTCGTAATTGAGTGATGTCGATGAAGACCGTCTGTACCTGTATGGGAGAGACACGTTTGACGAATTATTGATATGGATTAGCACTTATCGGATATCGCGCACTGGGACTATGGCTGCTGGTTGCTCGGTAGGCGGTGAATCTGTTGTGTTCGGTTTCGAGTGGTGACGGGGGTCAGTACCATGTCGTAATGTGACTATTGGGGTGGGGCTGGGGGACAGGCATTGGTGCCTTGAAAGACGGTCACTATAAAGGCCATCTGTTCGCTTTTAGCGTCTTTATAACGGGATGACGTCAGACATTGCCAGATAAACGCGAGATGAACGCCGTGCGGACTCCTACGCAAAAGATCCCTCGATCTTTGCTACCGTTTGCTACTCTTTATCGCGATCTGCCTCACATCTTTACTATCCCACGTAGCCAGACTGGCTTGCACGTATCCCGTATCTCGTACGTCTTTAGCATCTCGAGCACACGTTGCACGGGTCTCTGGTTGCCTAACCTAACCTAATGTAATCTAGCCTAACCTGCTCGCGTCCAGCGAGACAACTGAGCTTGCTCGTTTAGCGGCTACGGAAGCTATTGCCCTGCCGTCTGAGGTCTCGAAGGACGCAGCGATTGCGATGATCGAGAGATTCTTGATTATCGTATGGACAGCGCGCGAAAAGTGGTTGACGAAGGTAAGGAGATGCTGGAAGGTGGGAAAGCAGGAAGGAAGGAAGGATGGACGAAGGAAAGCAACGAGCAAAGCGTCGGCGCATGGGAAAACGTCGACGTAGACGGAGGAGGCGTCGGTGCAGTTGGCGCGGCGCCAGGCGTCCCGATGCTTGCCGAGAGGGTGGACCGAGTCCGGCCGAAGACGGCGTCCCGGCGTCGAGCGTCCGTCAGTGCGTCTGTGACATGGCATCAGGGCGCTCCGGCGACGACGCCTTCTGTCGCGCGATATGTGAACGCCCGTGAATTTTTACCGCACTGGATACTCGGTCGCGTACGTTATTATCGGTCATCCCACTTTTTCCTTTAGTCTTCTTCTTCTTCTTTCTTTCCTTACCCGTATTATTCGTTCACTTTCCTTACATCGGCGAATACGATCGTCCTGATTATTCATTCTTTCCCTTTCCACTCCGTTTTTTCCACCTTTGACGTCTTATCGCTTTCTCGCATGACTACTGGTCCTTGTCGATACGAGGATACACGAGAAAGGAAACGGGACTTGATGAGAAGAAGATTTCAGTAACGGAGAGAAGATGTGAAGAGAGATGAGAGTGTGTGGAGCAAGAGAGAGAGAGAGAGAGAGAGAGAGAGAGAGTAATCGAAGCGTATTCATCGCGAGTCGACAATCGGTAATGTGAATGGCCAATGAAGAATGTACATTGACTAAATCGCTCCTAGGCTACTCGTATATATTTACGAGGAAAAATAGAAAAAAAATACAGCCTCTCGAGCTAAACGAACGAGGAGCTCCTGTCAGACGCGAATAAGATTCCTCGTCTGCGTGGACGCCCAACGACGCCCCATACGACGCGTGATCGTCCTTATATATTATCATTCCTATTTGCTGCGAGAGCAATACCACGAAAGACGATGATCGCGAGCGAGCGAATGTGCAAGTGCACGACTGTCTGATAATTAAGAAGGAAAGAGAGAAGGATTCGTGAGAGCGAAAGCAAGAGATAACGGTGAAAGAAGGACAAGGTGGAAGGAAAGGTGTGAAAAGTGACAAGTCCAGAGTGAGAAACGCTGCATTCCCGTAAAAGAAGAAAAAGTTGTAGGAGAAGGAAGGTAGGTCAAGGATAAAGAGAGGAAGATGAAGATAGCAAAGAGATACCAGAGTGGAACTCTGTGAAACGGGAGATACACGAAGAAGACGTACACGAATAATCAAAAGTGTCACTGAACGTCAATGGCTCATCTTAAGTAGAAGACGCGTCTCACCAGAGATTAGTTAAGGGTGGCTGTCGTTGTCTTTCAATGCGAAGTATGATCGCCTAAGGGTGTCTTAAGGGAGGCTGTCGTATCCTGACAAAAAGAGAGACTGGAACATTTGAAAGGATCAAAGGGTTGGGTGTCCCGCAGATAATGATGCAAGATCGATGATCATTTCTGTGAAAGTCATCAATCAACCATCATCATTGTGTCTTATAGTGACGACCCCGGAAAATTTCGAGAACTTTCCGAGGGGCTTGGAGGAACACAGGTGTCAGAGACTTTGGCAGGGTACTGGCTAGGAGAGAGATAAAGGGTCGCGATTATTAAAATAAAGGGGTTGACGAGGGAGAAGAAGGGGATAAAAGTGCGTGAAGTGAGGTTCGTGAAGAAGCGCGGGGTCGCCGAGGATGGAATATCGGTGAGGTCACCAGGCCATCGCAGAATGCCTGAGCCCAGGGCGAAACGCTGTAAACACTGTGACGGTACGGATATGTAATCCAGAGAGAAAGTGAGAGAGAGAGAAGCAAATGAATAAAAGTTGCAAGCAAGCAAACAAGAAAGACGTTTCAAGCAGCATCCAATAATCGCAAGACTTGTGCTGCACCTCATACTTCTAACTCTTGCTGTATATTTTGTCTTTTTGTATTTCACTAACATTATTAACAAAAATAAATGCTTGGGATTGTACTGAACTTTTTTCCTATCTGTATTCCTGTGCGTTACCAATGCGACTGTTATTTTAGATTATGATTGTTATTTACCAAATAATTGCATTCCCCGTCTACCCTTCTTCCCCCTCGCACCATCCGTTCCTCCACTCGACATCTCCTTCCTATGGACCCTAACGTTATTTTTATTCTCATATCTTATCAGTTGGTACGATTGAAGTGTACGTGTACATGTCTTTCCGTTTGTTTGTCCGTTCGTCGTGTCCAGTTATTGATGAGTTTTGACGTCATAATAAATATGATAAGGTTGCCAAGCGAATGAGTGAGGCGCGTTTTGATAGCGAAAGGGTTGAAAATACAATGTAAAATACGCCTGACTCTCGCTCAACCTACTACGCGTAATGGGGTAACGTATTAAGTAGTAGGTAGAAGGATTCGGATGTTTGAGCCTGAGCGGAGTGCACGTTGCATTCCAATCGAGTTGCACCGGCACTGCAACCTCTGCTGCACCGGGTTGTATTTTTATCCCGGGTTATTCACTCCCTTCCCGAGAGTCCGCCGTTCCCCCTCTGGCAAATGGTGCGAGGTACTGATATAAAGAGTCAACAATCTAGCAATCATCTGCCCTGATTACGTCAATTCAAGTTCAATATCGATTATCAATAATTAACGATATCGACATTATTTTCCGTACCATTACAAATATCCTTCTCCGTCTCGCTGTCATTTCTTTGCCTCTCGTGCTCTTAGAATGTAAAAAAAGAAAATTTTTGTCACAGTCAAAGCTAAGCTTGGCGAGATACAGACGGAGAGAAAGATCGTCAGTAAAAATTCATTAAGGCCAACGAAACCATTTACGTTCTCTTAGCTCATGTCGATGTCTTTTCCCTGTCTTGACACTCTGTCTCTCTTTATCCCTTTCTATTTCTCTAGCCCTCTTCTGGCGCTTCGCGTTCTACTCCGTTGTGTCGTCGGCGGTGCCTATCGCACCAAAGCGTATAAGCCTAGGAAGTAGGGCTCGGTGTTCGCAGATGACGGATGAAGTCGTCGGTATTATTTCGGTGCTCGCGGCCCCACTAATTACGTCCTGGTGCTGCGAGACGTCGGTGGGTATGGGATGCTGCGAGGATATGATGCGTCGTGTATGCATACGCGTGAGAGAGAGAGAGAGAGAGAGAGCCATAGTACGATGCATGGATGCATGAAACACGCGAGCTACGTGTCATCTCGATCAGGAACAGCAACCATTTTCAGTCTCATTCCTTCCTCATTCTGAGGAGGATGGATGCACCGTGGTTCCTCTCGACGCTGATGTATGATCTCGCGTCAGCGAACGATTACGAGGAATCTCATAGCGTCCTGCCTCAGCCATCTCATCCTGTGAATTGGGCCTAAGCGTTATTAACGAGACACTCGGCTGCTCACACGTATCGGAAACAAGGCCTATTTGATTGTTGCGTACGTTGTTATGACGTTATAACGCGCCACCCTTGCGTTTCGCTTAAGCGCCAAAGACTGTCGTTATATCCCCCCGGTCCTCTCCTCCCTCTTCCTAGCTCTCGCTGTTACGTAAGATATTTTTCTTGGTGGCTTTCTATTTTTTAATGCTCCCGAAGGCCGCGGTCAAAACATAAATTCTCGCGTGGGCGCTGACAATTAGAGACGCCGGTCAACCGATGGAAAAAGTGTTTATACCCTGTAATACATAAATCCTGCGTCATCCGGTTACTCGCGGAGAACGTGTATACGTCTTTATTCTTTTAATCTGCCGTAATAATAGACGTACGGAGTATTTTTACGTAGGTCGAATGAAGGAAGGAATTGTGAATCAGGGTATAACGACAGGGGAGGACGAGCGGGGCATATAATATTGATTTCCAAGGAAAGCCAGCCCCTTCCTGGACCGGCGCGACTCGTAAACACAAAGCGGAGCAGCTGTCGATGGAAACTCAATTCTATATTTAAAGATCAGACTTGCTTGCGCTAGCACGAGGGCTCGTCTACATTGTGAATTGGTTCGAACAATTGTTTGGGAATATTTGAAAGTATATATATATATATATATATATTTTTTTTTTTTTGGGGGATGGGACTTTTTAGGTAATTTTTTCATTTTCACCCGAATGGGTCTTAACTTTGTACATAACCTTTTCCGAGATCGTCTCGTGACGTCACGACGTGATTGACGTTCTCTTTGCTTTCTTGGCACCTTCTCATTTGGATTATTTATCGGAATGGTATGCGCCGTGCGTGGGTGGTTCCCTCCTCCCTCCCTCCCTCCCTCTCCACTCTTTTTTACCTCTTTTACCTTCTTTCCCTATTTCTCAGCCGATATTCGCCGTACGTGAGACTCCAATCGTACGAGATCCAGAGAAAACTCTGGCCCATCTCCAAACGACGAAATCTCACACCTACGAGATTCCACGTTCCCTCCTTACACCCCTCGTCCACCGAACATTCTCAACCAGTTAGTATTGTGCTGTTTTCTTTCGTAACTATATGCATTTCCCTCTGTTGCCTGACTGCCAGATCATCCGCCATTCTTATCCGTATGCGTTACGTATACGGCTTGTTACGCATCCGAACACTTTTTCACTCTCTCGCTTATTCTTTTTCTTTCTTATTTTCTGACATTTATCTCGATTCTATTTTGTCTTTGCTGCTTTTTCATCTCGCTCCGAATCACCACGCCGATTCTACCTCGCTTGGTCACGCGAGCTGGGACGCGTTGATTGGCACGTTGCTGCTCCTGCAACTGCTCGATCTGTTAATGAGATTAGAAATAATACGATCGCCGCGCGATTTCATTTACCGATGATCGACACACGAAGCGCCTTAGGTCTCTAGGTGAATTTCGTGCTAATAATCGTGAGTTAGATTTCCGTTTCCGGAATCGTAAGAGGCGAGCGAGAACGAACTCGGTGGCAATGCACGTCTTGGCAAGACTCACGTTTTCACGAGGTTTACGTACGGTGCGTCGAAACAGCTGGGGCCACTTTGCACCCAGAGAAATACGGCTAATGGAGGAAGTAGCCACATGATGGACGGAAGCCGCGTCGTCATCCCCCTCCCCCCCCCCTGCCTCGTTCTTCCCTCTATATTCCTCGGCTGTAAATATTCTTTCCTACATATGTATATAGGAAATATAATTTCTTTTTCTTCCTATCAATGTTTTTGCACATGCTTGCGATACCATTTGCGAGATGGCCATAAGATATCCGAATCGAGGAAAAGGTTCAATGATTTATCCGGCTCTCGTTAACGCGGCTGGTATAATCTCACCCGCTTGCCGCCCGGTACGTTCAACTTTGTTATTGCTGTACAAACAAGCAGACTCCCATGGATCATTGACGGTATCGTATTGGGTCAACATGCAAAACGGAAGTTGGACTCTGTAACATAATATAAATTCTGTAAATGATTTCCGGTTGTATTTCACGATTGAGCGAAGCTTTCAAATGCATCCGCGAGGGACAGCGCAGGAACGTTTAAGGTATCAGCCTTGCAAAACACGCCTCTGTGGGTATTCGCGTTTTCTTAGGTCTCCGTAAGAATCCTTGCAAACGTCTAAGACTTGTTCTAAGATTAGTGTAGCCAGTACAGTATAATGGGACGAGGCAGAGAAGAGGACCGAGGAGATCAGACGGGACGAGACGCGACGAGAAGGAGACGAATGCCAGGGGGGCGTCGGGGTGCGCTGAGGAGCGTTGGAGTAAATGTTCCCCGCCCAGTCTTTGCCCAGTACTCCTGTGTATTATCTTAACAATGGAATCTAGAGCGATTCGCTTCTCGTGGACGTTAATTTAAATATAGGTTGGCTCCGCAAATGCCAAGGCTTTTCTTCCTTCCTGCCTGCCAGACTTATATCCTACTGCCCACGCGTACTTCGTCTTCCTTTTTTGCGCTTGGTAGCGCATTCGGTACTTGCTGAAGAGATTCTCTCGTTGGTACCGGAAATTGGTCGGCGAACGACACGCGGTCCGGTAGCATCGCGAATATAGTTCTAGGAGCGATTCCGTCTTGGCTTGCGCTCTAGGAAGCGGCCTCGTTGCCGCTGTTGTCCTTAATGAGCCAGTCTAGCCCATTTAAATCTCGTTCCTCTTGCTATGCCTAGAACTTTGTCCTTTTACCTTTCACTCTCTCTCTCTCTCTCTCTCTCTCTCTCTCTCTCTCTGGCTCCTACCGCCTTCTTCCTTCTCTGTACCATCCCCTGTCTAGGAGGTGGCATCCTCGTCGGAGTCCGAAGCCCACCTCCACCGGATTTATTTCTGTCTAGCGATCGAAGCGACTCGCATCCGTTGACTTGGAACGCCCCAATGCCAATGTTAACCGCAGGGGAGGACAAAATTAACCCGGGTTGCCTGTTGCGCTCGCGTACGTTCACGCGTAAACGTGCGCGGGGCGCCTCTTGCTGATTCGTCAGATTGATCCTGCCGAAAGGCAATCGACTGTGGAAATATCATGGGTTCCTCGGTTTTCCCTTAGACGTCCCTTGCGACTAGTCCCGTCATGCAGCGGTCTCTTCGGGTCCTTTTAGGACAGCTCGGCACCGTCTCCTGGTTGTCGATCCTCTGCAGGCTCTGGAGCTTTTCGCCATGCACATCCGCGGATATTTCCGTCCTGGGTTTTAAGCTTGCAGAAGACGCACGCGCCCCTTCGCCATTCCCCACATGGCCAGACGTCAGCTATGCAACGCGAAGTCACGCTTTTTGTTATTCTATTTACAAGCGTGAACTTAGCGCCGGGACGCTCGTTCGCTATCTCTGGGACTTGTTGGACCTTCCGTCATTGTCACTTCTGTCGTGCTTTATGACTGGTTGCGCTTTCACTTCGCGTAATTCCCCTTGGGGTGGTTTTACGGAAAATATTGGGCTTTGTGATGTCACTAGGTGGGTGCTCTTCTGGGCTTTTACATATGGTGCAGAGTCTACGGCCTGGCTTTTGGCTGTCTGGCATTGGTCCCACCCTGACGAAGATGCGACCATGACGTCGACGTAGTTCTGAGTGACTCAGAACGGGGCGAGCCCACATCTTCTCACCTCCTTGCATCCCCGCGTCCCTCTGTGCTCCACTGCTTTAGCACGAGAGACCCAAAGTCTGACTATCGTGTATCGGACTAGGTAGACCGAGGGATTGGGAGTCGGGGATGGTATCTCGGTCTCTTCAGCTATTTTATTTTGTTTATTAAGATATCGTCTCAGCCAATCGCACTGCCAGTTACGTTAATATTCGGAAATAACTCGATCCTCCTCTCTCTCTCTCTCTCTCTCTCTCTCTCTCTCTCTCTCGTCGTATGGAAAATTTATGGATTTTTCCTGAGGAACCTCTGAATTCGCAGCTGTCGCTGTCTGGTAGCAACTCCTCTACCCCCTTTAGCCTCCCTTCTCTACCGGTAACCTCAGATTGTCTAAGATTTTCTGAGCTTTCAATAGCTTCCCGCTCCCCTGAGCCTCGTCTGTGCTCGGGTCGATTCAGCTGCCGGTATACGCAGTCAGACATTCGAAAACTCGTAAAACTCAAAAGTCACGTAAGCTTCGCAATCCGAAAAGTTCTTATGCTGTTTGTGTTCATTTCATAAAACTGTCGTCGGGTCTCGTTTGACTCCAAACAGAAAGGGTCCTACTCGGTGCCCGCCTGCCAAGTAAATATTGAAGTAAGAAAGCTCGGGAGGAGGAGCTACGGTGAGTTAGGATGCAATATTAATGAACTCTTCCACACATCCATATGGATCTCAGACCTTTTCCCCACCCTTTCCCTATGTGTCCCGCATAAGGGAAATTTGACTGAGTCAAGCGAGCGAGAGAGAGAAAGAGAGAGGGAGGTGAGTTAAAGCGAATGAAGGAATGGGAGAGAGCGAGAGGTCGATTTGTAAGCATGTGCCTGCTTGGACTTCCTTTGGGAGGCTGCTGGCTGCCTGGCAGCCACGTTAGGCTAACTTGGGAGCGCTATTTGCGTCTTGACTTCTTACGTCTCGCATCTCCCAGCGATAGCTTGCGACGTCGTCGTTGCCGCCGCCGTCGCTGCTGCTACCTTCGTCTCCGTCTTCGTCGTTGTCGTCGTCGTCGTCGTGCTGTTTCTCTTCGTCTTGGTCGTTCACGCAGCGGCCGGTCAGCAACGCGGTCAGACCGAATTACTGCCTCTGGTGGGCTTGTCTCGTCTCAGTGCCACGAAGTCGTTACAGAAAGAGATATCAAGGGTGCGAGAGAGAGAGAGAGAGAGAGAGAGGGAGGTAGAGAATGGAAGAGAGAAGCCCTTTTGCCAAAAGCTTCATCACGTTAGAGGAATGCTCTCTCGCGTTCTCTTGACCGCCGGGCCAACCAAGGCAGGCCATGGCAGGAGGGCAGAGTCTTGGACAGCGACTGTAGTAATGGCGATGCTTAATGCTACCAGCGCCTGTACCAGTACCTTAGGCCGGTTACACATGCCAAGTAGCATTCCCGAGAGTAATATGTAGCAGCGTGAAATATTTGCCTACAAGTCAGTTCACGTCGGATTAGTAAGGCAGCCGTGATTGCACGCCCGATACCCCATTGTCATTTCAAAGAATAACATCGAGTCGCCGCGATAGACGCGTTTATCGAGTTTTATATACGAGTGCACTCTGGGACTGCAATGCAGCTGTCACTAAATTTCAAATCGTTCACCGAAACGTGACCACGAGTGCAGGGCGATCTGTCCGTATACAAGCACAGAGATAGAATCGGACGAATCGGGAAGTTCTACCTACCTACCTTAGGTTTAGTGAATCTTCAATGTCGATCGTGAGTGCGAGAGAGACGGACTTATCGTGATTCGTGCGAGTCAGAGGGAGACGCGTACAGTCGAGACATCGAATTATCGAGAATCCACCTCTAGCGAAAAAACGTAAAGCAGCGATTCGTCAACTCGCACGAAAATTCGTGGCGAGTGGCTGGCATGCGTTGCAAGCGTCGCGACGCCGGTGGTATAAAATGTGGAGCGACGGTAAATTCACCAAGGCGACGCCCGCTCGCAAATCACCTCCTGTTTCTCCTCCTCGGTATCCCTCGTTCTCTTATTCTCTCCGATTTCGCTGCGTTTCCGCGAAATCGACTAAGCGCCTCGGCTCCGACGCCATAATTCTTACGCGCGATTACATTGGCCTGACTTCTTTTGGCCGGTTTTTTCGCTTCTCTAGATACTCATCTTTGTGTCTATCGGATGCTGTCGGTCCTTGTCGATTGGGCTCGTGTCTCTCCCCGGGACATTGGCAACCTTTCCGTTATTATTTTAACATGAATGTTTCTGGCTATCCTCCTCCTCGAGACAAATAACAATGGTTACGTAAGCTTGACGTCTAATGCGTTACTTGCACAGCATCCGCGAGACTCGAGATTTATACTCTCGTACACGCGGGGTACCGTGCTGCGTATGCGCGCCTGCCGTGATCCTCTAGTCCCTTAATGACGATAATGACAGTGTTGGCTGTTGGTTAGCGATGGCAAATACACGGGGGATAATTAGGAGTATAATGAGTGGGGCGACTGAGTTGAGAATAGCGAGAGAGAGAGAGAGAGAGAGAGAGAGAGGGTTGGTGACGATGATAATATGGGTGAGAGAGAGAGAGAGAGAGATATGAAAGGAGATACATAAAACTCTGGTCCTTCTTAAGCAATGGAAATTCGCTTTTTAACCAAACGTTTAAACGGTGCTTGAATTTTAATCGTACCTTCGGATCGTTCGTTAATCGACCTTTTTATCTTTATCTTTGCTTAATTGCTGATAATTAGTATGTCGAACGCGCCAAACGACTTATCAATTATATATAGTTAGCAAGGATATTACAGGCTCTCGGAGTTATCCCTAATGTAATAATAATGTCTTTATTGCGCGAGACTAGGATTTACGATTCTTCGGAGATCTCGGCTATCTCATAGTTATGGGATGCTGTGCGCTACCGTTCGCTACTCACATGATAACCACTTAGTAATGGAATCTCTGCCGTTTAGTTCATTCCGTGTTATCCGCAATGCTTAATTGTCTTTAATTGTTTGTGAACGCGTTTGGACGTAATTTTGAAAAAAAAAAAAAATTTCTTTTACTTTCTGTTACAGGTAAGCGTGCATTCACTGATTCTTGATGTTTGATCTCTTACGTGAAATAGAACGTTTAGCCGTCTGTTATCTCAACCCCTTCTCGGACGTTACCGATGGGACATGCGGTGCAGGTAATTAAAATGAATGTTTTTTTTTTTTTTTGACATACTTTTGCGTGTTGTCATAGTTAGTGATTATTCACAGTTTCTTTTTGGCCGTCGCGACTCGTTGGGTTTTTTCGTATTTTCGTGAAATTCTTCTATTTTCAGAACTTCCAGTTATCTTTAGTCAGCACGTTATATTCATCCACCTCGCGACTTGGCTGCGCTATGAGCACGCTTAAACGCCTCTCAACATATTTTTGTCGGGATCCGCAACGGGCCGTATGTCGCGAATCTCGTTGTACGTTGAATCTCGGTTTCTCTTTCTTTTTTTATCGTATCCTCTTTATCCTTCCCTTCGTATTAGTCGCCGTTTCCAAAAGATTGATCGTATTGTCGCTGCTCCTTAATATCCGTCACTGTGTTAAGATGAAAAAAACACGGTCTGAAAACAGGTGTAACGCGAAATCATAGGAACTAATAATAATTATTATTCGCGAATTTTTAAATTTCTCTAGTACGCGTCCTTGACGATCTCAATATATTTTATTCACGAATATATATAGTTTCATGAATTCACCACTGCTCATCCGGTTGCGACGAGGGGGATGAAAATGATCGTGTGGCGCATTAAAAAGCGAGACTGATTGACCTACGACAGATATATGTAATGCCGCGTGGGCGTTTAACGCGGCGAGAAAGGCAAATCCTTGAATGCGGTTAGAGAGACAAGCGACAACACGATGATCATCAGCATCATCATAATCCTTGTAGTTCGCGCGGTTCTTTTGGCTCCTTTATGGATTCTCTAGGTTCTTTCAGATTCTCTAGGTTGACTCTCCAGGCTCTCCTTACAGTCTTCGGTAAAACCGCAGAGGCCGGAATCACGTGAAACTCATGGAAGCACCGATCCTTGATACCGTCCTGTTCTTGGCGCGTGATTATAGGCAAAAACCGCGAATTACCGGAGACAAGGGATCGGAGACATTTACAATTTTCTTGTGTTTCTTCAACCTCTAGTCTCGATTGCCTTTCGCCTTCGCCACTGGACCTTCGCGTTTCACCTCTGCAGCAGACTCTTGCGGTTCATTTAATACTATACTAATTACACGCTGGAATGATTTAATGAGTGACTTAGATAAGATCAATAGTCATCGCCCATTTGTCTTATAACGCGAGGATGATGGGCAGTAGCAATTCTTGTAATAGAAATTTAATAATTGCTAATTAACTTGAGACCAGTGTACGTAATTAATGTATCAGTGTCAATTATCTCGTTAACTATACTCGCGCTTTATTGAGGCTTCATCGACGAATTGGACGATGCTGTTGGCTTTGGTAACGCGTAATGCGCAAAGTCTATTGGAAAGAGTCGTGCGACGATTTCCAGCGGGGCCTCTTTCCAAGTCTTACGAAACGGCGAAACGTAGCGTTGCCGTGCCGCTCTTAAAACTGGGTGACATTTTCTATTTCGGTGGATCGCCGACTGTGGCGGAGGCGTCCCTGGCTGGTAAGGAGGTGTCGGAGGTGTTGTAGCTAAAGCCGAGGTATTCGAGAGCGTATAGATCGCTGTACGGGGAAGCAGAAGTAGGAAGAAGTGGACGATGAAGCGAACGGAGGAGAAGAAGGTGTGGAGGTGACGGTGTTTTGTTGACGTCTCGCGTATGCCTTTTTTTTTGCGAGTCTGTCGAGTCGAGCGTATTTGTCTGCTCGTAGAGTGGCGTAGGCGTCGCGACGGAACGTACCGTTACTTCTTAACGTATTAGCTTGCTTACGTTACCTAGAGAGAAGTATATTAAAGAATATGAATATTTCTCTTGTTTCAATTGATTAAATACTCAAAGTCGAAATTTTACATTAAATTCTTGGATTTTTACC
Organism: Syrista parreyssii; assembly: GCA_030142615.1. Classification (NCBI taxonomy): domain Eukaryota; kingdom Metazoa; phylum Arthropoda; class Insecta; order Hymenoptera; family Cephidae; genus Syrista; species Syrista parreyssii. The sequence continues at coordinate 702,334 of JARQTG010000241.1, forward strand.
TGATTTCGTTTACTGGCCTATCTTGTGTTGTAAAACGTATAGTTGCACGGAAACAGCGTATGTGTCGGATCGCTATGATCGCAATGGATTTATGGGTTCTTATTGTCAATGTTGATCGCGCGGGGCTGATTTGAAGTATTTTTGAAAATTTCCTAAGACGCATTTACCAAGCCATGCAAATTCTATAATATACGTAGGATCGTCAGCCTCACCCCGTGACAAGTCCCGTACAATTTTCGCGAAGCTGAGAACCTTTGGACGTCCGCATATAGTGCTGGCACTAACGCCAGACTAGTTCCTTCAGTCCTCGCGTCGTCGCCTCACCCGTTATGCAACCAATCCCAAACCGGGGATTGCACTACCAAACATCCGAAGCACGTTGTCCCCAGGGCATTCCTGACAGCCGGTATGGCGGCCGGCCGGTCGTAGGCAATCATCGACCAACCGACCAACCAACCAAACGGACGTCCTTTCGCGTTGCTTCTGGCTTTAGACTCTTTAAGTTCAAAGCTTCGGTCTTATTACGTGCCAGTCTTATACTAGGTCGCGCTGCTTCCTGCTACTTTTCATCGTGGGATGATAAGTAGACCTATTGGCACGACGATGGCTGCTTTAGCGCAGTCAAGCTTTTTGTTGCCACGTGGCAAGGTGAATACAGAAAATAGAATAGGAAGAGCGTTGCAGCAGCGACGTAGTAGTCCGTCAGCGAGGACAGGTGTGGCGAGAGAGTCCGGTCCCAACAGCCTGCGGGACGTTTAATCCGCAACCATCAAGAGAAAGGGGAACGCTTGAGGTCGCACTTGGTTCTTACACGCTAGACGGCCCCACAAGTTCGGCCCTGCTTCGGAATAATGAGCCGTACGACGAGTCAGCGAATTTTGCAAGACTTAATCACGACCACCTCGTACTCTCGTCTCCTTTCTTCAGCTGGACCCAAACGGCGACTTCTCTAGGTACCCGGTGTATACGCGACGTGGCGACGTCGACGACGTGACCGTACACGTGGACCATCCCGACGGCTGATATTAATTAGCCGCTCCTTATCGGGCATTCTGCCCCCGTCGCGATTGACATAATTATTAAAGCGTATTGGCAAATTGCCCCGGTCCAATCACACCGCCCGTGAAATGCGTCGTACAAATCATCACAGTCACTATACAGCTTCGGTCCACGCTCCAATCTCCTCCCAAACTCGATGTCGACCTTCTACATGCTCTCGTCTGGTACCAATCAGTGTTTGGGCACACGTTAATTTCAGGTTGATAGTCTGAATAGACGATTGGTCTATGTGTATCTAGTCGTGAGAGTCCTCCGTGAGAGCGGGACAACGAGGATTGGGATTGTGCGTATGAAAGGGCGAGATGGTAGGGATTCGAGATTGAAAGGAGAGGGAGATGTTCAGCGAATGTTTTCGCCTTCGCGGAAGCCAATCTCTCGCGGTGCGCTCATTAGCCATTATTATTAAGGTTGCTGAGTCAGGAGGGCTGGACGGAGTTTGGGAGGCCCTCGTACCCTGAGGGCAGTCCTGGACCCTTTGCTGTGGGGCCTGTCGAACAATGAACTATGCGTGTATTTGCTTGCGAGTTACACAGCCGTAATAAGCCTCGGCTGTGTTGTTCATTAAGTGCATTGTTGTATCTTTGCGAGATGCAACCATCGCAGCCAGCGCAGCATCCTTCGTTCGAGTGTTGGTATGCGTGTATATGTCTTACTAGAGTGTATATATAATATACTGTATGTACACTTTACAGCTTGCCCAGTATTAACCGTTAATTCCTCTTAGCGATTCGGAGATATAGATAGCAGGATAGAATGCGAGAATGTTACTCGAATTTCCACGTAAGGTATTTATATTCATTCGGGACTTGCTCTTCCGATTAATCAGTACTGATGTATCTGAATGATGCGTCAGGCCCGTTTGGATCCCGTTGACTTATTGCGATGCATCCGACGGGCAGATGCGAAAGGGATCGTAGTTACTGTACGAGCAGCTCGCGGCCGGCTGTCGGTGTCGCCTTGACAATTAGCAATTTAATGGTCGAATTATTGAAATAAACAAGCACACGGATACCCGATCAACGGAGTTCCTTTCCGCTTCCCGAGAGTTTTTTTTTCATTCGGTGCATCTGCGAGGACAGTTGTTCAGCCTAGCGAGATACTAGGCATATACGCTCGAACGTAATCGTTCATGTCTTCGAAAGCAGACGTTCCTACGACTATGCGAGGTATGTATCAGATGGGAGTGAGAGAGAGAGGCAGCTGTGTAGAAAAGTAATAAAATATTTTTACCAGTAGCCCTTTCATAACGACCACTTGTTATCTGCTACTTCTTAGACGCTCTTTGGCGTGTCTTATTCCCATCTCTTTCTCGTCTTCCCTCCCTCGGACTGTATACGTTTCCTTGTCGTGAAAAAGCAAAGAAAACCGGGAAACCCGCTAGCCTTGGTTAATCGAGTAGACGCGGGGACGACCTTGTAACAAAACGGTCCCGGTCGTCGTAGCCCGACGGCGTCAAGTCGACGAGTTAAGAAACGCGTCGTTTTACCCACATTTATTCCACGTGCTTTGTCGTCCAAGTCTGCCACGTTATTGGCTCCGACACGTATAGAGAATGGTACGAAAATATAACGAGGATGTATCCTAGATTCATTTTTTTCCATCCTCGCACACGTGTCTCTCGGTTTATCGTCGGTTTATACGGAGCTCAGGCGCCGCGACTTCGTCGGCGCAGGAAAATCAGCCGCGAAATTCCATACAAACGAGCCGTGATAATGAATTTGGTGCGCTACCAATAAAACACGAGAGCCGTAAAGGCGCCTCTTCACGAACGAGCGCACGTTACCCTGGGCCTTCGCTCACTTACGTTCCCGTTGCGTAACCCGACCACTTCGTCTTCGTCCTCGTACCTCCCTTATCTCTTATTCTTCTTAAATCCCTCGTCCCTGCCTCACCTGCTATCCCAATCCCGCGCCTAATCCCAGCTAACGACATCCCGTATGCACGTCACAGGACGATTCCATTAACAGGCATTGATCTATTAAGTTGACCCAGGTCATTGGCTAGTATTAACCTATACACGCTGTTACACTTGGAGGACAAATGCATGGCGGTGAAATCACGATGGAATCGAGTTTCTTGCGCAGAGTAGCCATTACAAAATAGTGAAGTAATCGCACTCGGGTATAAAATAGGAAAGTAATAGGTGCAAGATTCTCGCGATGCGTACTCGCCACTGTTCGCACGGATTGCGTTGTAGCCTGAGGTTGCACGTCCGCACTTGGAGTTACTGTAAGGTGGCCCCGTACGATGTTGACAGCGTCGGGCGTTTACTACGCGTCGATGCCGAGGGAGTGCGATGTGAAAAAAGAGAAAGCTCGACCGAGAAAAGTGGACCTGTGAAAACTCGTAGGAATCATGGAATGTCGCGACGAAGCTTTTTCGTTCTCGTGAGATCGGACAGAGTGCGCTGCGGGCGCGAACACAGGCGGGCTCATTGTTGGGTAACCTGCGCGCATGCGCGGACGCACGTAAATGGCTTATGGAGAATATAGAGAGAATAGGGAAGAGGGAAGAGAAGCTATAGGGCAGCTAAGACGGGAGAGGCAGGTATTAACTGTGGCATTAAAATACCAGGCTAATAACCGAGCGCCTTGTGTCTAGTGCACTCGGTGCGGAATTGTTTTAAATCGACCGGCGCGAACGCTCGTTAATGCGTTTGTTATGCGGCCGTTATGCAAGCTGCTGCGCCGAGACACTGCGTCTCTTGCTCTCCTTGTCTTACTCGTTGTCGGGACTAGTTATCTATATTATATATTATTATTATTATTGTATGTGTTTCACTTTATCTCGATGCTCCACACAAGAAAGAAGAAATCTATACTCGCTTTGGTTATGCTGCGATCATCGGATGTTTCCTTGAGAGTTTCCTCCTGGGCATATCCACTGGATGACGTGAATGACGGAATCGTAGAAACGTGGAAACGTGGAATCTGATAATATTTAGAGGTTTCGTAAGGCAAAGTGGGCCGAGGCGCGTGGGCGGCCCGCTGGAGAAAAAAATTCAGGTCCAAATAAACAGGAGCGCGTTAGCACGGAGATATCGTCTTAGGGATTATTTTTTCAAACGATCCGCACGTACAAGGAAGGCATTGCCTGCTAAATGTCTCCAGTTAAAATAACCCTAGACGCTGCCCTGCACGCGTTTATAGGTGTCTCTCAATGTCCTGCTTACTTCAATACTCTATTGGACCTGAATCTTTTTATTCTGTCTCGTCGATTAAGTAGCTACGGCAATCGGGCGACTATTCGTCGCAGTTTTGTCGGCTGTTTGTCCATGATGCAGGAGCCCAGGACTGTATGTATAGTAGGGTGTTACTTGTATCTCCTTCGGACACTGGGCTGCCGGGTACACGTGCTTTCCTTTTTGTTTTCTTTTTCTTTAACTTCTCTTTGATCCTCGTCCTCCACCTTGAGAGAACTTCACGAGCATTACATACCGATATGCATATGAGAGAGATTCGAGATAACGTCCTTAAGGTGCATTCACACGTGCACCAGACGCGCACTGCTTATAATATCTCGGTTAGATACCTTAACCGTACCGCGTACGGGACATCAACCTGTGAACAGACCTTTAGGGCTTTGCGTATAGGCAGACCGGGTCCGCCCGCCTGAATCAGACTCGTCTAACCGTGGGATAAACATCGACCCGTAATGCTCTCGATATTTCTAGCGATTATTTATTATATGCATCTCCGTCCTCTTTCTGTCATATCGATTTATTAAAATTCTTCGCTTCGTTGTTATGCACGACCAACGCACAATGAGAAGCAGACAGTACGTATAGGTGGACCTGTAATTCGCTCTCAGTTAGTTGCGCTGGCTCTGCTTATGATCAACGGGTGCAAAGTGCATTTGCAAATGCATCTTTCGCAAGGATTCAGAATGAGCCGTGATTTGCTCGTCGCCAATCTTTATTTACACGTGCTCGCTTCCTCCGCCATCTAGCTCTCCTTGTTTTCTCATTTTCATCGTGATGATGATCGTCCTCCGGCTCCCTGCTCCCTGCGGACGCTGGAGCCACGCAAGTGCGAAGACCCGTTGGCTCACTTCTGCCGAAATTGATTGGAGGATATTCAGATGCCGATGCGAACCCGTTATTAACTGATAACTGGGCACGGCTTCTCTTTTATACTTTGTCCTCTTCCTTCTCTCTCCCTCTCTCACACACACACTCTCTCTCTCTCTCTCCCTCCACTCTCCGAACGTCCTCTCGCGAGGATCCCCCTCAGCTGCGGACTTTGCGAAATCAAAAATCACCGTAACCCTATATACACTGGACGGGCAACGTACCGGCATCGTGTACCAGTAACGCATACGAATTCCTGGATTTTAATAAGCTCACTTTGCGATTCGTCGAGGACAGTCTGGGACTGGTTTTATCGCTGGATTATTTTCGTCGTTCCACGTGGCGCATTTCGTTGACACTCTTGAACCAGACTGTACCATCACTCGGTATAATTATTTGTCGACAAAGCTCAGCCCTGCTCAATTTTGTATTAGCAGTCGAGTGCAGATTGGTTAGCATTGAAAAAATACACCAAGCGCGGCCATCTTGTCTCGAATGTGCAACGGTTACGCGATGCAACCGTTGAGTGTTCGGGTGTGTCGTGGCGATAGTGTTGAAGGAAGAAGACGCGGGGGAAGCGAGCTTTATAAATAAGGATAAAAGGTGGACGGCTGAGTTAATGGATATATTTTGCCTGCCTGATCCCGACATGACTGCCGGAACAGTATTTCTCTAGTAGCGTTTCGAGAAACGCGAAAGTAGATTGAGTCGTTAAGGATTATCGTTTTACATGTGCGCGCTCGCCTCATTGCCCGACGAGTATTAATTTTCTTCAGCCCGAGAAAAACGAGCGGACCCGTCGTCTTCTCTTCGTACGCTGTCGTACGGTCTTTTCTCTCTCTTTCTCCTCTGTACCTCTTGTATACACTTTTTCTTATCTCTTTACACTGCCATACACACTGCCCGCACTTTACGTTACGTTAACCAACCTTTTTTCTCTAGCACGCTGCATCTTCACTACCACTTTTTACACGTCCCCTTTTACTTCTCGGTGTACATTGCGTGTTCGGTGTGGATGCACCAGTACGTCCAACGAAGAACCAGTAAATGTTTACCACTCGGTGAGACGTTCATATATACGATTAATAATAAAATATCAATTCTTACGTTTATCCGATCGTTAAAAGTAAGGGTAGTCGAACAAGACGTATCCGCCGTGATTATAAAGCGACGAGGTCAAGGTGACGGGGCATAAAAATCCAGATAGAAATTCCATGGCGTAAAGGGACAAGGGCGTGTTTCTACTTTGCGTCTTGGCTTCCGCTGTCCGGTTCACAATGAGATATTTATCGTGGTGGGTAGGCAGAAAGGCAGAGAGACAGAAAAGTAGGCAGTCGCCAAGTCGCGAAGGTATAAGCCGGAGAAGTGCAACTGTTGGTATACAGAGGGGTGGAGGGAGCTGTGGTCCCACGTGAGCTTGCTGGCCCCCTCGACCAAAGTCGCCCATTGTACCTGCGTGAGTGATGTATAGCCCGGCAATTGGTAGGAATTGAAACTTGTTACCGCGGCTTGGAGAGAACCGCAGGGAAAGATACCGCGTAGATTTAAGTCCCGCGCAGAATCGGCCTCGTGGCGTCGCTTTGCACGATAACGTAAGGCGGTGAAGAGGAACGGCTGTGGATATTACGAAATTGTTGAAATTTAAAAGAATTTCAATGTACATACATCCGGTTCGGCAGTTTCATAAGGCGACTGACAAAGCTGCATATTTAATGCAGGAGTCTATCCTTGTGTATAATATGAGTCTGATTGACTAACTCGTGGAGGTGGTTTTAATTGTTAATTAAAAAATGTTAATAGAAAAAAGTCAGTCGTTCACAGCGTGGGAAGGAACAGGGAGATGGCCAGGGCTAAGTATGTACCTTAGAGGACACGATTCGCTTAATTAGTAATAATTAGTAATTGCCAAGGGTAGAAGGGAGGACACTCGGGTACAATTATCGTTCGGAGTTGACTACGGGGTAGTCAGCTGTGGTAGAGAGAGAGAGAGAGAATGGAAGGTGGTGAAGGAAGGAGGAGGCAGTAAAGAAGCAACGAGGACGAACTTGGCCGTCGGTACTAATTCCTCGCGGTCGATCCTCGCCGGCGCCGGGTTTTAGTAACGGACTAATTAATTAGCGCCTACCAGTAATTAGTGACCCGCCGATTATTCATCGAAACGACCAATTTGTTCCTGGAGCTCGTCTTCTCGACCAGAAAATCGTCTACCTATTGGACTTCTGGGTTCCCCCTGCTAGAATATTTCACCATCTATTCTACACGTACCGATAGGAAAAATCATGTCCTCAGGACCGTCACTAAACTCACGCAGTGCTAACTCGATGGCAGGTAGTAAAACGAGGGAACAAAACGTCTACGGTCTATCTCCGTCTCTATCTTACTCGCTGAATCCCCCATAGACTCGTCTCCCTCGCACTCATTCCCAGTATAGGAAACTCGCAAAATCCAAGGTCTCCATCTATGTCTTCTTTCTCACAACGTATATATATGCGATGTATTGGTGGTGCCAAAGGTCGGCGTCTCGACGCCTCCAGCTGATCGGTGGTAGAAAGAAAAAGGTATAGATCGAGATGTGCGAGAGGCAGTAGTAGAGAGGGTGGGCCGAAGACAAATTGGAGCGGAATCGACTGGAGCCCGCTGGCCGCGTATCGATTAATCAAAACTCGATTACATTGGCGAGCTCGACAACGTTCGTTACTCTTAATTATGTCGGGCTGTGGACGTTTCGCACGTGTGGCCTCCCCTTAAAGTCTCTCTCCGTCCATATACACGTCTTCTCTTTCTCTCCTCAACTTTTCACTCTCCTCGTCCATCGTCCTGCACTCTGTCCCACCGTGCACTCAGCATACGGCAACGGCCTATCCGCTCTCTACGCTCTATGCGCGTATACCTACTATATCTGTATCTCCTTGACTCGTACGTTTCTCTCAGCAGTTGTGACCGATTTTTCGACAGGGTCACGGTAAAAATAATGCCAAGACAAACGGGACCCGCGGTCAAAGCTAACGACGACATTTGTCTCGATCGCGCCCCTTATTAATCGTCACGTCGACTAGCGTACCACGTAGTTCGACTATTCGCCCCGCCGCCATACCAGGATCCTTGGGACGCCCGTTTAATAACGTTCAGAGGGATTTTTGATCGACGACCCAGTCATACGATACGCGGCTGCCATTTCTTCGATAAACAACGAGAGGCTGTACGATTACGAAACGAAAGAAGCAAGACGCCCGTGAGTGGCTGTACGTAATAATAAGCTCGTGAAAGAAAAGATTTACCGAGACGCTGCGAGGCTTCCTGGATCAGGCGTCGCGCGCGACATTTATTCACCAGGTGCAAACGTATCGGCTACTGTTTGTTTTTTTTACTTCTTCTCTTTCACCCTAGCTGCGTATACGTACGTACGCACGTTGCATCCTTTGGTAGATCGGCGCGATTCAGCCGTGCTATTCCTCCGCTTGTCCACCGAGGCCATTACATTATTTAGCCCTGAGCCTTTTATCGCGCAGCGATCTCAGCGATCCTCGCGATCCTGACGACGCGCACGCGCGACACTAAACAACGCACCTTACACCTGTATACGTCATTACGCCGTGACTCAATTATTCCTAGTCTCTCTCTCTCACTCTCTCTCTCTCTCTCTCTCTCTATCCGATTCTCATCTTCGTCTTTTATCTTCGTTCCTCCCTTACCTCCTTGCAATACACATTAACAGTCATTGCTGCTGGTCTCTGTCCTACCTCCTGTACTACCTATTCCTCGTATCTCGTACGTACTCGCAGCTTCCTGCTAATCAAGATACGTGCAGTCACTTTGCTACCGCGTATACACCATCTTGTATAGATGCATTGTACGAGTCCGCGTATGCATATAAAGTCCGATCCGCAGTGCGATGGTCGCGACCGAACTATTGCCGATTGACCTCGTTCGCTCAACGGCTCTGACGATCAGATAGATTCTTATGCAAGGATCTAGATTGGCTGGGGACGTAAGCGGTGCATTCGTTTCGTCCTGAATTACGAGGATCCCCTCGGGATAAATCCTGACCGAGCTGTAAATCATAACTCGACAATGAAACGTGAGTATTTATGTATCGCAGTATATAGTCGGTGCAAGGTAAGACATAAGTAAAAAAAAAAAGAAGCTCTATAGCTATAACCGTATCTGTACTATACGCACGGCTAACAGGTAGCTGCAGTGCGAATGCACTGTACATTATAAGTAATATCTCGTATGGCGGATCTCTCGGTACGGGAGAATTGATAATTTAACGAGAGATTACGTGAGAATCGATTATCAGGGAATTCGGTGTGATTACTCGCTGTGTATAATCGATGGCCCGCATTCCTTCTTCTTAAGGAGCGAGGTCGACACGCCGAAACTGGGTTAGTCCTATTACGTCTTTGTTGTTCCTTATTGACGGGGACGCCTAAAGGTAACCCTTTAATAATGTATCTGATTTTGATATTGTTATTGCTATTCTTTCTTCTATTATTTCTTGGGATATGAATTATTATTTTCTTTTCTTTTTTTCTTCTACGCAACACTCCGGCAACGTCTCTTTCCCTGTTTCTCTCTTATCCCCGTCTGCTTCTCGCCTTCTCTCTCGCGGGTCAGCTCTATAGCGAGCACAGCGTAGCTCGGGGATCGACCTTTTTTTATTTTCAAGCCATTTTTGGCGGACGGCCACTTTCGCTGGTTATTAGTTTAATTCGAGATATATCGCGGCGCTATGTACTTGCCGCTGTGATACGTACTAGCGCGCGCCTACGACAATCTCACGTGCCAATCCGTTGCGCAATTACGTAATTAGGTACAGGTGTTGTCGCGCTTTGCCGTGAAAATTTGTCAATTCGTTCCGTGACGCGACGGGTCGTTCGCTTCAGGGAGCCAATCGGGACGCTTGATCGTCGCGATCTTTCCTCGCCATCGGAGATAGAGAATTCTGTGCATCGAATGTGTCTTATTATATACGCGGCGTGGAATAATAAATTGAAGGCGATACAATGAACGTTTCCGAGATGCTTATCCGCGCAGGGTTCCGTTTGGTTCGATTCGTAGGAGTGCGCCTTCCAATTTCGTATCGCTACGAGGGGTCCGTAGGACTATGGGATTGTTGGACTATGGAACGACGATAGCGGTTATGGGACCTGTAGGGCCTTAGGAATACATAGGATTGCATATACATAGTTATACGAGTCGTACGGGCCGTTGCATAACGCGAGGAGCGCAGATGGCAGCACGTGTGAAATAATGCTATAAAGATTGGGATCTAAGAGCGCGAGCCACTCGGGTTTGGATCCTCGTTGATATCTTGTTGGGACAGCCGACGCGACGCCTCAGCCACTGTAGAGACACGTGGCCGTGCGCGAGTCCCCTATTGCTTCTTCAATTTTCTCTTTCACTCACATGTATACGTACATACACGCACACAAAGTTCTTGAGTGGGATGTCTTTTTGAGGATATTTTTTTTCAAATTTTCATTTATTTTTGGATTTTTGATTTTTCCCACTTTTTCAATTTTTTCTTTAACTATCTCGATGATCTGACACGTGAAAAGTTAAGAGATTCCGACCGGATATGACGGTTCGCTTTGAAGTTCCTAGGATGGTCCATGGGCCCTTTTCACGTTGTAAGGCTCCGCTAGCTACGGGCAAAGGTGCTGGGATCTGGAATGCAGTATTACCATATCGAATGGACTGACGTAACTCTGAGATGGCCACTGACCCAGAGACACCTCGTTCTTCGTCTTCATCCATTTCATCCACTTCATCCACTTTATCCACTTTATCCACTTGACGCGCTACTCCTTGATTTTCTTCAAGCTCCCTTATAGCCGTTAGGGTGGCTTTTTCGTAACTTCTCGTAACGAAAGAGAACGCGGGGAGCGCCTGGTCGCGTAGCGTCGAGTCGCAACTCGTTTACTATGCAAATGACGATCGTAAAATGGTAATGCTTTCTTCTATTTAATAATCCGCCTCGTGCCGAGTAATGCCGGCATTACATGGGATATCGCTGTCGTGCGATTCGAGACGCTATTAGCCTAAGATAAAGGGACGGCACGTTATTCGTATAGACGCCGATAACTATTATCCCCTAGGAATAATTTATGCGACGCTTATGGACTCGGGTATACACCTATATAGAGCCTATGCTTCCTAGTATCAGTTCCCTGTGGTATTATTATTATTATTATTCTAGTACCCATATTATTCTTCGAATTTCCCTGCGTCCTTTAGTCTCACTTTAGTTTCTATCGTTGATCTTGATTCTTGGACGAATCTCAGATAGTTCAGATAGACATTCGTTATTACGATCCGGGAAATAAATTTTCTTAACCCTGCAAATCTTAACACTTTGATTTACGAGGAAATCGAGGTGACTCCGTGTTACGCACTGATCTCACCCGAGATCACCTCGGATGATCTTGGATCATCATCATCCGAGATCATAATCGATTCCCGCGACACGCCCCGTTGAGTTTCTCCTCCTTCGCCATTACAACCATAACCATCGTCCCAACCATCGTAACCAGCGTAACCGTCGACATCGGCGCCATAAGCGGCGACGTAAAACCCATAAGAATTTTCTTTCCGCCAAATGGAAAGTCGCGCTGACGAACGTCAGAGACAAAGTCAGATGGTCGAATTAGTTTGCCGTGTTTTAATATGATTATTTATCAGATCAAGAATTTCAGTCGACCACTCACAGATAAGTATACGGAGGTGAATGGAGGTACGCGAAGATTAAGGATTGTAGGTGGAGGTGGAGGAGCCGGGGTATCCTTGGTTCGCGCTTGTTCACAAAGGAGGATCGGAGGAAGATCAGATAGGGAAAGACTTCGCCGCGGTTGGACTACAAAGTGATATCCGAGGTAGATTGCGCCTCCCGATCCTCATCCTCCTCGTCCTCAGCCTCGTCCTCTCTTTAACCGATTACGTAACTCGCGCACCACGCTGATTCATCTCGCGTCCCGACTTCTCCTTCCTCTTCGTTTCCTCCTCTATCCGCGATGGCTCTTCGCTGAACCACGTGACCGCATATACTACACACACACACACACACACGTCACCTTTAACTCTTCCACGCAATTGCCAATCGATCCCTTATATACCTATAAAAGATAATAAGGCATACATAGAATCCAGACACATATACGTCATCTACGGTAGCCTTTTTTCCCCATAAAGAATATACCGTGGTCGAAGCTTACTGGCGTCGAGCTACAGTCAGGTCGTAAACCGATAAAGGTCAACGGTAGTCAGGAACACGGCGGCATCTTGTATCTCATAATGACCCCAGTGTCGTGTGTCGTGTGTCATCTCGTTCGAGTGTCACCTCAAGCCTTTGCTACACTCGAGTCCAGCGATACGTGGCACGGATAGATAAGATGAATTCCAGTTGGAAGCTTCACCATATACACGTGTATAGCCCAGTGGATGAGATCCGAGATCTACTTTTACGTACCAGTTTCATACTATCAATCCTGCCGTTGGTAGCATTGTGTCAGGATGTTCCTGGAGCGAGGGACTTATAGTGAGAGGAGATAAGGAAAGAAAAAAAAAGTTAGACTTCAGTGCGTGGGAGTGGCGCGAGCTTCTCTTCTGGTAGCAGAGCCTGGGATCAGCTGCAGTGTGCTTTATGTAGCATTGAGGTACCGGCAGCTACAACAGTAGTAAGAAAACAGCAACGGCAAGCAAGCCCGAAGCTACGTATTGCACGAAAAAGCTTCTACTCGTAATAAAAGCTCAGCTGGATACCGTAGGGACGACGTGTCTGTATGTCGTCGTTGTTGCTGTCGTGCATTGCGTGCTCGCGCACGCCTTTAGATGCGGGTATATAGGAGTCGCAAGCCGCGCGATCCTATCTGACAATGAGAACAAGCACTGTACAAGCGATATCGCTGGCCAATCATCTGCATACCGTGACGAGGATAATTCGGTTGGTGCAGGCCTGTTCGATGCATAACGAATAAGAGGCGACTGAAGAGACTGAGAAATTGAGAAACCGGGTCACGGACCTATATATATATATATATATATATATATATATATATTTCTTTTTCTTCTTCTATACTTTGCAGTACTTTTATTACCTTCGCTTTCCATCACGCCGCGGTCCAGATGGGTCTGTGTGGAAATTTGGCTAAGGGTGTGGAAGGCATGGAATACGTGAAAATTGGCCTTTAGCTTGCTCGTCGGTGTCTTTTGGCGCTTGGGAAAGTCAAGTCGCGACGACGTTTTTACGGTAGCTTTTACGAGCCGGCGCTTATAAGCAATTCATAAGCAATTATCTTCGTGGGCCTCGGGCCCTGATTGGCTGTCCGTTGCGTCGTGCGAAAACGACTTTGTAAATGAGCTTGAGGTGAGCGTGCGCGATTCTGGGTGCGTGTGTGTCTATACCTGTTCACGCGGCTGAGAGGATGAATGAGATATATATAGGATATGTATGTGAGAGAGAAGGAGACGAAGAGATAACGAAGTGGGAGCCGATTGATCTCATGAGCGCGTGGGCGATTTCATTGATAGTCGAACGAGCTGATCATCGATGCGTGACTAAACGTGACACGTGTGACGCGACGTGCGTTACGCACTGTTGTTATATATATATATATACACATATACGCACATATTTAATATATTATAAACCTTGTCTGCAGTTTTCTACTCTCTCTCTCTCTCTCTCTCTCTCTCTCTCTCTCTCTCTCTCTCTCTCTCTCTCTCTCTCTCTCTCTCTGTTTATCCATTCTCCATATACTTTTGCTCTCTGGTTCTCACATTCTCACCGACGTACGTATACTCGTGCGATTGGTTAAAAAAGCAGGCCCCGTTCTACCCCTCTTTTCTGGGCCTTGTACCAAGCGAGGAAGTCAAGAGCGAGTTGAGTGAAAATTAAAATTCAGAACGCGCCGTGCGTGCCTGTGCGTGAGCACGCGTATGCAAACCACCTGTCCTCAGCTTCTTTCCATCTTCCCTCCTCTCGTTCGCTTATGCATTTCTTTTATTTCCCTTTACTCGCAAATTCTCGAGTTCGGCCCACGTCGTTCTCTGCTTCTTCCGCCTTGTTTATCTCTGTCTTTGATGTACCGTAGACAGTGAGAAGATCGTCTTACAGCATCTTCGTCGTACCGGTACTGATCATTCTGGCTGACGATGATCTTGGTCTTCGTATAAAAAAACCTCGCCCAAATTTCGTTCACTGATCTTGTCATGCATGGCGATCGATTTTTTCGCAATACGTACTAGAAGCCGAGATACACGTGTAAGTCGTATACTAGTAATATATATATATATATATATATAACCATAGTCGCCACATATTGAAACGGTAAGCGCGCGCGTTACCCAATCACTTCGAATCTTCCATTACGCGTTCTAATTGCCCCGTGTAAATTGCCCAATCGGTCAAATCGGCTCCTCGCCTCGGTAAACATCCTTCGAGATCGATCCGATTCGAGATTCGATCTCCGATCGATAGATCGTACCGATACGAAGAATAGGTGGGGGCCCCCGGTCCCCGATGTATTCATTGAGCCGATCTCGCGTGCATAAGGCGGGGATCTGTTTTCACGCTGTTGAAAAGAAAAAGCAAGCTGAACGAAGAGAGAAGAAAATAACACGAGAATGAGGCACGAGGAAGGAAAAAAAGAAAAGTCCAAGCTAAGTCGTGTAAGAAGAGGAAGACGTAATCGTACGCAAAGTCGACGCCAAAGCCGACGCCAAAGCCGACGCCGAGCTCAGCCGAAGGCTGGTTTCAAAGTGAAATTGCGCAAAGGCGTCGCTCGTTCGCGTGCAATGAGAATTCGATTTTGCTTGTTCTCTGCACATGCGGCACATGGCCGTCTGGTTTGACACGCGGCTTTACGGCTTTGCTGCTTTACGACTTTAACGGCTTCACTCTTTTGCTCCTTACGACTCTTATCCTTTCTACCTTCACTTTAGTATTTCACGCGCATGCCATCTATGTGTACTCAGGCCACCTTCTACTTCGTCGTGACTCCCTCGGCCACGCCGCACTTCGTTCATGAATGAATGAGCGGGAAAAGCATGGATTGCGTGAGCTGCTCTACTATCTCTTAACTTTACGTGCACGCGTATATCTATATACCCACGAAGACTTATCAGCGACACTTTCAATCCTGTCGTCTCACTCGACACTCCCTGGAGAGAATTAAATCGCCTTGTAATTATATATCTGATTACCGATAAGGGGATTTACGATCATAGATCGATCTCCCTCTCTCTCCATCGTCTCTTAACATCATCTGACAAATTATCATTCCCTTTTCATTGGCTTATCCATTATTTATCGTCGATGTAATTGAATAACCACTTTCTATATACATATATATATCCCGATCGGTTCCTCTTCATTCTCTTCTGCAATCGATCGCTTCCCTCTTTCTTCCCTTTTTTTTTTTCATTCAGTAATCGACCTGGGAATAATTAGCGAGATGCATCTCGCCGTTTACCGTTCTCAATGATGCGCGCCTTATTCATTTCGCTGGTTCCCTATCTTCGGGGAATCACGTACCTATCGTGTTCTTCGTCCAAGGAACGTCGCACCGCGAACATGACGAGGACAGAGCGAGAAAGCGAACTTAACGAGATACTTAACTATTTTCATCTTCTTTATTTTATCTAGTTTTCGTACATTCCACCCCCCCCCCTACTTTCCGCCTCCTTCCCCTCGTACTCTATTTTCATCTGCTTCCTTTTCTATCTCTACGTCGTGAAATCGAGTCAAAGTGTCAAGAGTCGTTCGTCTGTATTTTTTTAATTGCTCCAAACCGATCGTACCGATCGATACGAGCCCAGTAGGATCGACATTCGAATCACACGTCGGCTTTCGACACTCGAAAGAACTTCTATCGCGACTCGCAAGTCAAATTATTTAGTCTCTCTTTCTTTCTCTCTCTTCCTTTTTTCGTCTCGCTCTCTCGCACACAACAGCGTCCTCAACGGTCTCTTTCTTTTTCTTGGTGTTTATTTTCCCTCTACTCTTCCCTCTTAATTTCCTGTCGAGGCTTCTCCGTCCTTTTCAATGGTTTCTCCAGCATTGCGATGATTTCTGCGCATGCGCCTCACGATCACGTCTGACCCGCGTCGCTGTTCAATTAAAAATTCACAAAGATCCGCATCGGCCCTGACGCTCGACCGATTATTTTTCCACGTGCTCTTTTTTCTTTCTATATTTTTTTAAAGCGACTTCTCAAACCATATAGCTACTAGGTACACACGTGTGCGTCGGGTCGTCGCGGCTCGATCGGGACCCGATCGGATAAATGATTTTTCACCGGGACGACGACATCGGCATCCGAGGAGCAGGACGCGCCACGTGTCCTCCAGGTACAAACACGTGATTGATTAGAGCAACATAATCGGGCCTGTTTGTTCCACTCGGCACGGACACGTCGATTTAATTCCGATCCTAGTACCGATTATTCATCCGCTTAGCGATCCGCCTTGGGGCTTTCTGTCTTCTTTCATTCGATTATCCTGATTATCCTGAATTCACCTGAACCTTCTCTCATTTAACATACATATGAAACCAATAGCTGATAGTTTTAAGGTCAGTGGTATTAACGAGGGAGACAATAAGCAGAAACATCGATACCTCGAATCGATCCATTTATTAGCGTACAGACCAGATACTATAAACGATCGGACTAGTAAAGCACATAGTACTGCTGTAGACGTTTGGTCCAGACTCCAGTATGTAGTTTATGGGCTGTGGCCTCTCGTCGTGTTTTATGCCTCGTGTTCTCTAGTCGTTGTCGATCACGGTAATGGGCCACGGAGTTGACCTATCGACCTCTCTCGTCAACGAGATTAAGATGTAGCAACCGACCAGGAACGCACTTGCTAGCGAATAGGGACTTTGCTTTTATTTATTTATAATATCCTTTTATATTCATATATTTATTATCCCCTCGTTATCCCATTCCTTGCATCCCACAGGTACAGTACGGTCGGTAATATTTTTTTGACGTCTCGTTGACACTGTCAATCTCGATTATGGAGACCATTGGGATTCTATGGGCTAAGTCACGGCAAGTCCGAACCGGGCGCAACTGTCTATAGCAACGGCATATAATCGCGTGACTGATAACTAGAGAATTCATCGTTAATGTCTCTTTATGAATATATAAAGGGAATTAGTATTAAGTTGGAAAACGTATTTGGCAATCGTGGCGAAATGCTCCGGGGACCCTTCTGCCTGTTATCTACGGATAATCAGGGACTTAAGAGGCCCACGCAAAGACATACGGCAGTGGGGCACCGGTAGCGCTGGGAACTTGCGCAACTGGCTTTATGTCGCGTAGATAGGACAGCTAAGTCGAACTTATAGCTCGTAACAGATACATTAATGATACCTCGCATCGTTTTGCCTGGCACATATGTGTTTCTCTTATGTAGCATATAGCTGATTCTATTATCTGTTTAACCGCGGGCACGTGTGTTTTATATTTGTACGAGTCAATTTTTGTCGTGAATTTAAATCCTCGTTTCCCTGGATCGCAGCATCCACACACGTGTGATAAAACTACCCACTCGACTTAGAGTGCGCGCGTGTGTGTATACAAGTTCGAGAATCGCTCCATCGCCTGTTACATTAAATATTCTTTATGTAGGTATATACATATGTATACATATGTGTATACACGTGTGTATATCTACGAGGCACTACGCTTTTCCTTTCTCCCAACTTGCGGATCTCTTTGACATATACACACGTGACGTATGCATATACACATGGATTCAAGTAAGCGGAGTAGAGTACAGTATGAACTAGAAGTATACCGTATAATGAAACGAAACGAAATACACGAGTCTCCGGTACTCTGTTTAACATGGTGGTTGGGCTAGTTGGCAATGCAGGGTCCCTGATCTCGGGCCCCTGGCACTATTTAGGCGGTCGGCTTTTGATTTCTCAGGCGCCCATACACCGGCTAATAAATATAATTACTCCGCTTACGTAAGGCCACATCACCACATATCTTACACCTATTTCCCGCTTGGACGAACCGTCTGGTTATAAATGCGCGGTTGTGACTTTTATCCTCGGATGTCTTAATCCTCTATTCAATTCTATATTCAGACCTATTTATAAATTTTCATTGATTTTTTTTTTTTTTTTGTAACTGCACCCAATATCATATCCATTCATAAGAATCCTCGTCCTTCGTGGTCGCTATCGTAGTCGTCGATAACTCGGACGCCGCGTATATCTCGCGTCGTGGAGTCACGATGTACCAGGGATAGTAATTGATCTAGTAAATCGAGAGATTCCCAAGTAGTTTTCTCGGTCGGCCGTAGGTATTTCACCAGTACAAAGGAGCAGAGGTCTCAATGCTTTGGACAAAGCGAAGCTTAAGTAAATAAAGACGGTATGCAAGAAAGGAAGAACGAACAAAGAAGTAAGCGCACCTTAATGATCTCTCTGGCTGTTCTGGCAGCTACCATAGTATAACAACGCCGTATACTTATGCACTATCGAGCATATACGTATTACTAGACGTTAGATACAGCGATTCGCGGCAGTAGGTGTTACACAGTAGAGCATAGTGGCTCTAACGTAACTTTAGTAAGGAGCATGTATAACCTGAGAAGTATAGGAACAAGGCGGCTACCGTAGACAGCCATTTCATTCGTGACGGGCAGATCGGCCTGTTTTTCTATCGTAATTGAATTTCGCCTTACGGCCACTAGTTCCTCGTAATTGACGCGCCTCAACTTGATCCCTGCGCCTCCTGGTATCTTACATACCAACCCTGTGCGTAACCTTCTCTTATCAAATACCCATTCCGCATTGAACCCGGTTCTGACAAGCTCTTCTATCTCTAATAAATTCTTCAATCCTATACCCTCCACTTTGTTTTAGCTATGTAACTAAATATCGGCTATACATAGTTCATAGGTATAAACGTCGTGGATCCGAAGGGAATGAGAATTGAGAATATATATAGGTATACAAATCAGGACTGTCCATCTCGATTTTATCCTTTTACTCCCTTTTCATTGGCACTAAGGTTACACCGTCGGCATCAGGAGCCTGTAATCTGGTTGGCTGGATAGTTACGCGGACGCATATGTCTTGATGCACGCAGGTAGACGCAGCTCACGCATGATTTCTCAGGCTTGTGAACGATGATTGTTTGTAGGCAGAAAATGCGGCTAAGTAGGTGCCGGCGAGGAGCGCGAGATGCGTGTCTTACGCACACGCGTGCCTGGCACGCACGCGCCTCGCACTGCGTGTATACTTTCTTCTCTGGTTCATTTTCTTGTTCTTTGGTTGCGCGTACTGTACATACATATATACATACATATATATATATATATATATATATATATATATGATGCGCATCTTCTCAGAGCATGGTGATTGCTATGCATAAATTGTACGATGGAATTCCAATCACCGATCGAGAAAGGGGTCGGCCGCCCAAAAGGTACCGTGGATGGATCGATGGATCGCATTGGATCGCCATGGATCGCATCTCCGTATGCACATGGTTCTTGGGTCGATTTATGATTACGTAGACTAGGTACTACCTGCGTAGATATATTTACTTATCTTGACTGTATCTCGTATACCTGTGTATCTAGATAGCGAGTGCTTGTTTCTTTAGAATTCAAGTGGCTCGTGTGTGCGTACGTAGGCATGAATGACGTGTGATTCTTATCGTATCTTGTTTATCTCGTTGACATTCCCTAAACTCCTCTTCGCTCTGGTAGTTATTCTGGATTCACTGTCATATGCGAGTCCTCTTATCTGTCCTGTTAAAGTAACTAGAGACCCTGGCCGAGTGACGTAATGGCGTATGGTGATAATTGGTAATGATATATTTTTAATGGCTATGCAGGTGGTTATCTCGCGTGGTCAATGCTTGCTAAGAACAAATCTCTTTTCTTTGTTTCAGGTAAGCATCTCTTTATTACGTCCGTGCCGAATCTACTGGTCGGCATACGGCTGTGGGATCACGTACGCGGATTCCGCACGTTCCTGGACGTCTTCCGGTTTGATCTGCTTCCAGTCTTGAGAATCCACGAGGGTTCGACACTCGGCGATACAGGCGGAATACGTCATCGTTCAAGCAGTATGACCTTGCTGATTTGTGATGGAGGGAAATTGCATTTGAGATCAATGGGGATGATCTGGATCTTTGTTATCTGATTTGATCGTTCGCGGAATAGTGATTAGGCGTGGGCATGAGTCACGTGATAACGGAAGTGAAAGTAAGGGAGATGATGGATATCGAGAAAGGAGCTGTAAGGCCAAACTGTTTCATCTGAATAAATCTGGACCCTCTGGGATGCTGCTAGTGTAATAAAAGGGTGCTGGGCGGATCTCGCGATGGCTGATGCTACCAACAGAAAGAAGGGGAATAAATTAAGGAACGGGTTCTCCCTCACCGCAGGACCTCATTACGTCCCAGTTCATTTGTTTCCATTTTAATCTGGACCCGAGGAGAACCAGAACCAGAACGAGAACCAGGCCTCGGGACACTCCTGACACTTAACTCCTGCCAAACTCCCTGGGCACAGTGTCGTGTTGTGTCGCGCGTAAAGAAAATCCTTTCTCGCTGACTCGTTCGCGTTTGCTTCTCCGTGACTTTAACAGTCGACGTCTAAACTGGATGCTGGAGGTACGGTCTATCTGAAATGATCGAATATTCAAATGGACCCCTGATACCGCAGTACTCACTTCTTATGTATCATGAATCAGTGTGAAGACGAAGGGAGAAAAAAGATGGCGGGTTTTATTACAGATCAGCAACAGCGATGGACATTCAAATGGACACCTTGGTCCAGCCACGTTTTATCGGTCCATTCCCTTTATTACCGTAGCCGAGTTCCTTCGGCAACCTTCGCCATCTTCTCCTTCGTTAACTTCCCCTCCTTCACCTTCACCTTCCCATAGTATACTCCGTTCATCTCCCTCTAGACCCAACCAGCATCCCAAACTCACTCGTCTTATACGGTACAGACTATAGGACAGAGTCACAGCTGATCTAAGCAATGTACCTCCTCATTAACCTTGCTTTCCTTAATTAGTACGAGAGGGACTGCGAGTCGGATGAAAGTATGCACTCTGTCAAGGCGATCTCCGATGCAGCTGTAGCCGCGTACGTGTTTACTTGGAAAAATGTGATATATCGTTAGGCTATGTACGCCGTAAAGAATTTCGTGTAAACGAGTAGCCTCCCTCTTTGGTCTTTGTCAGTATTCTCGAGAATGCCAGCATTATTTCCTGTTGGATTTCCATGAATTTTTTATCTCTCCATTACGTACCAATTGGACCCCAGTGTGTCACGAGAGGGATGAGGTGCCGGGAGATGACACGATATAGGATATCGTACGGGATCGTACGGGATCGTCCGGATCGTAAGGGATCGGTATAGGATATATCGAGCGTAGCTCGTAAAATCTCGAAAGAAGCCGATATTCTCCTCGCCTCTATCACGTATCGTTTCGATAATAAAAAACGGCGCTGGAACGACTGCGTATACGTGGACAGTCGATATGTATACATAAGGTAGATACAGGCGCGCATGGGGCGAGTGCTGCTCGCTGCAAAGTATTTATTGGAGAGGCCGAATGCCGGCAGTAAAATCAAGTGCTCCAGTTAATGGGCCTCGAGCAAACGAACACTTGTATAGCGGAGAAATTACGCTTACGATTTTACACGCTTGGTATCGCGCATGCGCGTCCGAGTCCCGAAAAGAAGAAGTAACCGTAGAGGAAGAGTATTTTGAAAAAAATAAATTTTTTTTTTAATTATACACAATTAACAAAGCCGTCCATGGACTCGTCTATCGAACTCATAGATTGGACGGACGAAGCTACGTAAGTCTTATTTTATGACGACTTGTCGCTACGCGAGGATTTCTATCTAATCGTTCTAATTGTTAATATATAAGAGGAAGGTGTATATGTGTCACAATAGATAGGTTCATTTCGAGGTATGTAAAAGAGCTGTGTTTAATTAACGACTCTCCTTCCTTCTTACGTTCATATGCGTTCTTGTTCTCAAGAGCGAGTCTCTCTCTCTCTCTCTCTCTCTCCGTCTCTCCCTCGTTCGGCGTACCCATGTCTATCTCGTGTAATTTTGCAACCGGGCGTAATAGTCGGGAGAAAATCGGTAATTAGTCGAGTATTATCGTGTCGGCTTACCAGTGCGGAGGCGCGTGCTGAACGACGCCAGAGGCCATTAATGACTCTGGCATGAACATTGGCATTACCATCGCTTACACCATAGCAAATAATGAAATAGCTAAATAACCACATAACCAAATAGAAGCTAAATAGAAGCGAGTGGCTGTGGCGTTGTTGTTTCCTATTACATAGGACAGGCTCAATACAAGAACCTATTACCATTGATTTCCACGATATCATTCACTTCTGCCTAGAGATGACTAGTCATCCGGCACACCCCACTCTAGGACCTCGGAATCGTTTCTTTTTATAAAACAGCATCGAGACGCCTACGATCTCGAATCTAATTCGCCCGTTAGTCGCGAGACGGGGAATCGACGCTGCGATACGTCGCCGATCCGGTCGACTACGTCATACAGGTGAATGCGTCGGCGTATCTTAGCCGACAGCTTAACCGCGGTTTGCTGTGTTACGAGTAAGCAGGTATCCTTGCCACTAAGAAAATAACAATATACAGGGTGTCCCGCGAGAATTATTTCCCACCGCAGTAATATGTGCTACAGTAGACAAAATTATCGACTAATTGCATCCAACGCGTTTTCTACGACTACCCAAGAAATTACCAACCAATTTCATCGTGACCTAGAGCCGTCTTTGGGTCTACCTGTTCTACTTGTCAGAGTAGCCATGGACCGGGTAGACACCCGTTAGATAATTTGCGGAGGCTGAAGTCAGCGAAGTAGGCAAAGAACCAGGAGAGCAAGGAGTAAGGAAAGTCAGAGCGAGAGAACCAGCAGCGGTTCAGGTGCGGAGGCAGAACTCGTCGTCGTGGACGTCGCTGACGTCGTCATCTCTGGTGGTGGCTGTGGCGTGTGGCGTGGGCAGTTGCCCTTCCCAACTGGCGATGATCGTGAAGCGGACCCCTTGGGCCACCTTGGGCCTTGTCGTAGCTCGTGGAGGGATTGCGGGGTCTGTTGCGATCCGTGCTGATCAGTGCTTAATACCGTTTCCGTTTGTGAGGAGTCCGCTGTCTTGGGCGAGTGGGACTGACTGATATGTCGCTGTGAGATTCTACCGCCACCAGTCGCGACCACCGCCATTCATTTTTTTTACCTCGGACACGGGACCGCCGAACCTCTACGTAAGACGCAAACGCAATCGCTCAGGGGAAGCCTCGATGCAACGGCATTGCGTCGTGACGACCAATCGGATTGCCACGCACGTTACGCTGGTGGGGATATATCATCTATTGATAAGGTACGGGCCACTAAGATGCTTTCAGACACTTCGTCGTTACGGCCTTTTGTGTATTGGGTACATTAGTATTTTTTATTTATTTTTTTTTTTTCATAAAAATTATCATTTGACTTTTATTTAAACATCTTTTTTTTGTAATATTTTCACTTTTTTTGTTGTTATTTAAAAAAGATTTTTTTTTAATTATCTATTTATTTATACTGTTCAATTTATTGGTACTTCTTTTTACAATTTTTTCTTACTATCTGGTTATCATCAGGTATACGTTTCTTTTTATCGAGATAGCTTATTATCTTGTGTGTACCGCGTTTGTTTTCTTATATGATATTTAACACTTGGCTGGCCTGGTTAAGCTAGTTACTTTTGGCGGAATCTTTTCTCGGGGCTCGTTTCGTCTTACCTTGTGCTCCGAGATTAATTTTTCTTGTGGACAGTGGCAGGTAATTCGGGTCTGTACCTCTTAATTCTCGAGGGGTCCTCCGGAAACGGAAGAACGCCCATTGCGTGAGAGAGGATCATTAAATTTGTTAACGTTCATTATGGAATTATCTTATTCTCTCTTAAACCCTTGTACAACGAATTATTCAACACATGATAACTCCATTTAGTATATATATACATATATATATATATAGTAAAATCAGTATACCAAAGTAAAGTAATTGAGACATGGACATATAAATTTAGTATAAGAAATAATTTCCAGATGAATAAAATTAAATTTGATGCAATTGAGTTCGATAGGTTCACGTCGGGTATTTCTTTTTATCTTTAGTTAAGGGTGAGGTGGGAGGGGGGGGGGGGAACAATGGATGTATTCTTATTCATTTTATTTCTATTGTTTATTTCTTTTTCCTCCTCGTCTTTTTCACGATCGACGTTACTTAACCGGCATTTAGGCTGGACAAGCGTGACTTCACGGGACTCGCGACCCTTTTGTTATTTGCGACATTGCAAACATTTTGCAACGCGCCACGACCCGTGACTCCGCAAATATCCACAGCATCCTCGTCCGCTTCTTCGGCCGGGTCCGCTTTTCTCCGTGGGTCCAGTCGTCGAGGCTATCGGTGTATCGCTGGCTCAATTGAATTCGGTCCCCAAACGGAACACAGAGAATTCTCGCGAGTCGCTCGTGCATATTATTCTTTGTGAGTTAAAGAGCACCGTGCACTTTTGTAGATAGGTACGAGATATATTTATCTCTTTCTTTTTTTATTATCTTTTTCTTGCTCTTGATTCTCATACGAGAAATTGCACGTATCTCGAGTGCATTCTTAATGCATCAGCAGCAACAGAGGGTTACGGTCAAAGATTGGTTAACAATTGAAGAGTATACATTTTGTACAACCCTGAGAATGAGTGAGGCCCTTTGGGTAGAACGAAGACTCGGGCTTAAGGCCCCTGGGGCCAGTAGTTCCGTACGTATATCCCGTACCATCATAGCGGTATGGGGCGCCGTATCGAAAGTTTAATTTGCACCGGCACGGTAATGGAGGCGTCCGAAATTTAACGGACACCGACATTGTGGGCCCGACGTAGCATTGTGGGCCTTGCAAAAAAAGGGACTCGAAGCACCTCGCAGGACTTACGGGCTATCTCGATACTAAGCGATTAGTCCCGTCGTACGAAACCTCACCCGGATCACAGATAAAGTCAATCGCTGTCGCCGTTTGCGATCCTGCCTCGCGCGATACGGCTGGGACTTATAAAGACCCATTCAAAGGCCCAAACTTCACTTAGGTTGGGCGCTGGCCCCACAGGGATACAAAACTTTTCCAATTTATTCGCAATCTTTTTTTCGGTAGTTAATCACCCCTGGCAAAAAGAAAGTAGCGCAAAGGGAATTTAAGAGGAAGAAGAAGAAGAAGTGGAGGAGAAGGAGGAGTTAAAAGAAAAGTGATAGAGAACGAGAAAAATAAAGAGTGCGTCCTCGGCCGACGGTAAATCATCGCGAATGGGAGTGGGAAAGCAGAAGGAAGCACCCTGTAAATTAAAGTGGCTTAAACGAGTGACTTATCGAACGAGTTACGAGGAAGTCTCCGATAAATCAAGTCGCCGCGACAAATTGTATTGAGAATAAATATAAAGTCCCCTACGCGCCTTAGGATGCACGTGCTGTAGTTACAGAAGATAAAAAGACACTGCTCTTCCTCCACTCATAATAATCCTCATTTATGATTGAAACTCTATTAGGCTATACTACATGCACCTTTGTCAATCCATTCTTACTCGATGCACTGTGTATAAGAACACGTGACGGTATTTATACCAAGTAACAGGTGCACTCTTACATATAGTAGAAAGGTCAGGTTTTAACAGCCAGGGACATATCTTCTTGACTCGTTCGATCTATCCCGTACTAGACGCAGTCTGTATACAGACTGCGCCCCGAGCGTGTACGTTGACGTGCACGTGCGTAGCCTAGCTGAATTGTGCTGAATGCTGGATGTGCAAAGGATGACTATAAGAGAGACTGCCTGTGTTCTGTCAGTTGACGAATGGAGGATAGTATAGATGAGTGGTAGAGGAAGGACGAGGTGCGACGGGGAGTGAGGTGGACTATGGTGGAACTGGAAGGTGAGGTACACAGGGACACATCTGGCCGCGTGGGAAGATCGCGCTCCCATTCCCGGCCTCACCGACTCCAAGAAGTTTCTCTATTTATGCGAAATTGCCGTGAAGTACACCGCTCCGTTTATTTATTATGAAACGCTCGGACGCACGCTAGATGGACCCGTACAGATTAGCCATCCGCGAGCTCACCGATCGCGTTATGCATTCGAAATTTCATTCTTTCTTTCTTGGTCCCAATTTCTTTTTTTTTTTTTTAACATTTTCAAACTCCCATCTGTACCATACATTACTTTGTATGCCGGTAGTGTATTTCTTGATCGGTAATGAGAGAACGCATTTTCTTGTATTACTCAGTCCAAACAGCATGGTGTAGTATGGACCTTGGATGCTGCGCGTAATTTAGTTCTCCGGCGTGGGATTCGTGGTGAATATTTATTTGGTGAGTGGTTCCGGAATACGCCGCCCACTTGTGAACTCCTCCTGGTGACTTTTTCTTTGCACCTGTATTAAACAGCATTCGATTTATATCCTGATACTGTGGATACCCCTTTACACGTCCCTTAATTCTGTACACAGTACGCGAATATTGTACAGTGTTTTTACATATGCTGGATTTATTTATCTTGTTTGTTATCTTTTTGTCAGGCTACGTTCGAATGATATATGTATATACGTAGATACGTATACGCGTATGCTATATCTGTAATGATATATCTGATTCTGAGGAGGAGATCGGTAGGTCACAAACAGGGGTATAGGGGATGAGATATATTCTATATATTTACAGACTAGAAAGTGGCAGGGATCATGACCGAGAGATTCCGTTTGGAGTTGGTGGCGGTGCTTTACGGGCGGCGAGTTCGTCGAAAGCCACAAGAAATCAGGTGATTTAATGGAAACGCGTTCCCACGCATACCTACGCACACGGGTGATGCGCGCACGACTTTTTGCACGGCTTCTTTCCGACCACTACGCACCTCACATACGCACTCATCTCTCTCTGTCTTTCGTACAGACGCAGGAGATCACGACTATTTTTCCTTCTCGGTTTTCCCCTCTCTCTCACTCTTGCCTTTTTCACGCCACCTATTTCGCTCGGCTTCACTCTGTCTCATTCGCTGATCTCTTGGTTTGTGTCTGAGCTACACTTTTCTCTTTGCCACACACTACGTGCCTTTTACCGTTTACCGTTTCCCGTTTGCTCCCGGAGGACTCCTTCCTCTACCAGTATATCACGCGATTCAGAGTATAATGAACGGGACACCTGCCGGCAGTTGATTAACTAGTTGATTAATTAGCGTAGATCACGATAGGATAGGAGGATCCAGAAGAAGGTTGAAGGAATAAGTGTGGAAAAGGGTTTATATGCTATTTGTACTTATGTAGGAGGTAAAAGAATGTTGCAAGACCGCAAAAGACTTTCCATCGTGTCGCGTCTGGAAGGCATTGGATTGGCGATCGGCGATCGGCAATCGCGGCTGATCAATAGCTATTGGTCGGCAGCGAACCGTCGTGTCGCCGGCCGCAGAGGCGATGTCGCCAATTTTTTATCGCAAGAGCCAGGACAGTCGCGTGACATTGTGCGTGCCCCGGCCGTTCTCCTTGGATTTTTCTCTCCTGGGGAATCCTTGCCGATTTGTTTGCAATGATGCTTCTGCAAAGCCTCCGCTGCTCCTTGAGGTCCTTAGAGATAGGCTTGTGTACAAGTAAGAGACGCCAGTCGTTCTATCAAGGAATTAGCGAGGATCCTAAGGCCGTTGGGCCTTGGGGACATAACCCCTGTGGCTGTAGTAAATAGTTTAGGTATGGTTAGGTAGCCGATGTGACTACTCGATGGACTATGGCTCATTGGTATCCGGCCGCTACCTCGGGAACAATAGGGCCGATGCTGGGGCCAGGGCCCCAGTTAATCTACATACGCAAATTCCGACGATAGATCTTGCCAGGTCTACACACACCCTCTGAGCTGTACGTCTTCAACAATGGGGCCTTACGGCCCTGCCCGGTTGCCTGAAGGAAGGACAATACATGGCCCCTGATAGTTATTGTCCTAGTCTCCTTTTCTCTCTTGTGCCAGGAGGGAACGAAAGAACGAGCAAAAGTACAGAAGGATCCTAGCTAGTCAAGACGGTAGTCTGCTAGAAGTCATGTGTTCACTGGGTCCGCTAAATAATTGCGGCTATCTATAGCGCAAGCGACGTATAAACATGGCTTAAGCTTTGCTCGTACTCTTTTTCTCACGTAACTCCATCCTCTGTTATCTCCTCTCTCTCTCTCTCTCTCTTTCTCTGTTATCCACGAATTCCCACCTAGTACTTATAGATACTTGTACCTACCTATACCTAATACTTACATGGACTTCGGGGTACGCGTAAGAAGCGGGCGTAAAGAGGAAGAGCCTAGTGGTCTGAAATAGGTGTAAGTAGACGCGAGTAGTCGGGAGCAGTCGGATGGAGTGTCGAGAGGATTGCGGACTGTGCCCCGGTGGTCTTGGGTCGACTTGCTTCCAGGGAAGGTGTCTGCCGTCGAGTCAGGTTTTCCCGGAGAAGGCTCGACGACCTTTGAGGTCGATGCACCGGCGTCAAAACACGTCAGAGGACGGTTCCCACCGTCTAGCCACCCCCGGGGGCGTCGAAGAGCGCTCGCTCGTGGAGGTGGTTCACGGTGGAGCAGGAGATGCGCATGGGACAGGAGGAAAGGAAAAGAGGGTCGCGGTGCGCTCGTGGATTCCTGGAAGCAGTGGAAGGCGCAGCGCTGTCTGGCCGATCCCGACCTGTCTGTTTCCGGCGAGTCGGGGAGCGCAAATACTGGCGAAGGAAGAGGACGACGACGACGACGACGATGTCGAGCACCACGAGCACCAGGAGGATGAGTGTGTTGAGAAAGCCAACGAGCCAGTCGAGAAGGAGAGGAAGAAACGGGCGATACGGTAGAAGGAGACAAGAAGAAGGAGGGAAGCGCGGGTATATCGAAGAGGAGGATAAGGAGGATGAGAAGGAGTAAAACCGGGCCTGGCGCGCGCGTTCCTTAGCGACCACGGCAAGGCAACCGGAGATACCTGTATAAAAGGCCCGCGAAGCGGCTTCTAAGTAGCTACGTGATCAGCGATAATAACGCGACGGAAACGTGGAAGATCGCCCCTTGGCGTTGTTGTGCTACCACGTCGGGACGCTGCCAGGCGACGCTGCCAGGCGACGCTGCACCAAGTCTGCACCATCCCCTTTCGATTCCATTTGCTTTCCCGGAACGCGAGCCCTTCGCCACTTCTGTTATACTCTTATTCATGATCCATCCAGTTCCTGTAAAGCAAGCTTGGTCTTTGCATTATTTACTCCTTAGCCTCCGTGCACCTTGTCCCGTCTGCGTTTCTCGGTTGACGGAGATTTTAATTACTAGGAGGTCCCCGAGAGTCATCAGGAGCTAAAAGTAGTTATTAATTCGGACAAGCGCCTAATTTAGAAAGCCGCCTAGAGACTTACGTCTTTTATTTGCTTGCTCCTTCTAATGGGCGAGGGTATTCTAGGCGTGGCCACTGGGATCTACATCGATTAGTGCCTGTAGTGTATTTTAGAGGGTGGTCCGGGAAAACTGGAAGCTGTAGAGGCGTAGGAGAGGGAGGGAGAGAGTATCTCGAGGAAAGACAAGGTTAGAACAGATATCTGTGTTTGGGCGGCAAATAGCGAGTGCCAAGCGGCGAGGCCGCAGCGCCGCAGGAGTCGCGGCTGATTTACTCCGAAGAACGTGGGACTTTGTCAAGTCAGTGCCGTTGCTAATGGCACGAGGCTTAATTGGCCCCGTTACCCTCGTACGCGAAAATAGAAGAAGCACCCGTCCTCGAGTTTACTTGCCTATCTCTATCCCGAGTGTACGCAAAGTACACCGCAAGTTCATCGAGCACTTTACTGACCTCAGTGTACAATCCCAATAACAGTCTCAACTTGACTCACAGTACAAAAGAGTCGCTGGCATAGAAACTTGTCCAGGATACCCGCAGGACTGGGATGAGAATCATGAGGGAATATCGACCGATTTAAACCGTGATTTTGCTCGTTGCGCCGTCGGATCCGAAGCTCGCGGTCCGGGGATTCCAGGAGCATCCATCAGGCCTCGTCAAACCAGCCGACGCATCAGTGGATCGGCATTCATTGGTCGCGAGGGATGGAGAGAGAAGAGAAGAGAGTCTAGGAACGGGAGAGAGAGAGAGAGAGAGAGAAAGAGAGACGAAGAGAAGAAAGAGAAAAAGAAAGGGATGGAGGATAGCGGAGAAAACCTGGAGGCGGGTTCCCTCCTTCGAGATCCCCGAGATCCTGAA
The DNA here is from genome assembly GCA_030142615.1 of Syrista parreyssii. Taxonomy (NCBI): domain Eukaryota; kingdom Metazoa; phylum Arthropoda; class Insecta; order Hymenoptera; family Cephidae; genus Syrista; species Syrista parreyssii. The sequence continues at coordinate 732,765 of JARQTG010000241.1, forward strand.
GAGGATGAGGATGGGGTTGAGGACGAGGATAAGGAGGAGGACACAGTGGTCTCACGCACACGCGACGACATGGTCCTTGCCGTCGTCGGCTTCTTACCAGTTAAAAATACGCCGGCACAATCAGCTGACAGATCGGCCACGACGCAGTAAATATTATCATCGAGTGCCGTCGCGCTTCGGCCCTCTTGATTCCTGGGGACGTCGGGACGCACCTTGTCGAAACTGGGATGGCGGTATACGCGTGGGCGCTTGTAGATATCAGTAACGGATGTGACGTATTAGAAGTGTCCTTCTGTTTGCTAATCGACAAGGTGCGGCGCACTTTCGATCTACGATTTACTTTTTGTCCTTATTCTTTCTCTTCATCCTCTTCTCTTTCTATCTCTATCATCTTTATCGTTGTCTCATCCTTTTCTTACACCATCTTCCTTCCTTTCTCTCTTCTCGCACGATTTCTCACATCAGCTACCACAGCACGACTGCTCCTGGGGAGATGCGTTTACGCACGCTCCCTTATACACCACCAGGATAACTATGATAGCTGTAATTGTGCTAACTGCTTGATGGGGCCGGTAAATGGATGATAATTGTGCTAAAGCGTAGCGAGTCTACAGGTGCTTCATCATTCGACCTGCCTCTTCCTCTCGATAACAATTCCTACTCTCACACGAATTAAACGATCCAAACGATTCAGTATAATCAGAGTCACGAAACACAATCGACATGTGTGTCCATGTGATTTGGTTTGACCTCCACAGCGAACGCCTTAGGTTATATACCTTTTTTGCATCGGGTCAAAATACAATGATTTTCCGGAAGATCATCAGAGATATCATCTTCAGCACGGGATTCCAATTTGTTATAAGAAGAAAGAGAGAGTGCGAATGGCAAGAAATGTTATGAGGAAGGAAGGAAGGAAGGAAAGAGAGCAAGCACAGACTCGCGGATAGAAAGAAAAGAGAAAGAGAGGATTGGAGGAATGAGGTACAACGATCCAGAGTGATCTCCCAGAGCTGGTCCAGACTGCATAGCACTGAAGTTAGTTGTCTCTCGAGGCACGTCGTGAACGGCTACCAGGAATCGACCGGACTACCTCGATGACTCGTCCCGTCCTCGTATCGATACTCGGTAACCCTCTGACTCTCTTGATTCTCTTGACTCTCTTGACTCTTTGTAGTTTCTCAGCTTCCCTTGTCCTCCCTCGGATATGCCTTCCTCCCGAGAAGCCAATGTCGTTAGTTTTGACATGTTCCCGATGGCCGCCGGTCTCTTTACTGCGGTAGGATCGATCGTCCCTTCTATCTTTACTACCTCCACTTGACTGTCCTCGGCATCGTGAACTCTCGTTGCGCATTCTCGCTCTGTCTCTCTTTGAAAGCTACCCTTACGTAACTCAAAAGCAGAGACCACCACCCTCCAGAAGAACTAGTATTCTCCGTCTCCATTAAGCTGCAGAATAAATATATATATATATATCTCTTGGCTCTGGCTTCTCTTCCTTCACGGAAAGATAGCGATAGCGAGAAGAACTGTGGAACCGATAAATGAATAATAAGACAGGTCCTGGGAGGCTGACAGGACACGAGAGATATAAGGACAGGGCGTGACGGGGAGTGGCCTGTTCCTCGTGCTACCAAGGAACCAGATTCTCCAACCTTGAACCCAATGCACACCTTGGTCTCCTGGTGCCTCTCCTGGTTTCACGTAACGGCTACGATTTCTCCATTTTTGGTTTATTTACGTCACCCTATATAATGCTGTCGCATAACCCTTCGATACTTGTTCGCAGTATCTTATCCAGCCTGTAGACTCGTGAGAGCATCACGTGTTACTCTGTGTACACTCTACCTAGCTACCCCCGTAGTTCCTGACCACCCGGTAGATCGGATCGATGTGTATTGGTCGTCGATCCGAGCTGTCCGGTGGATCGTAAATTCACCGGGGGCGCCTTTTTATCTTCTATAACGACGAAGATCCCTGGGCTGGGTCTACGTTCTATCGAGTTTCACTTGCAAATCGATTCCTAAACTCTGCAACCTTCGCGATCCACCTTCTCAACCTCAGTCCACCTCCCTTCAGCCCGTTGTCGACTTCTGGTGAAAGATGGAGAAGGATAGCTGTACCGTAGAGATAGAGTCGAGGGAGAGAGCGAAAATCCCCAGGTTTCTATATGCTATCGTGATTCTCATGTTTATCCTCTGCACACGTGCCTCATACCCGTGCTATCGTGTTTCAGGCGAGTCCTCATGTTTTATCTGACGTTCGTTATGCTGCCTACGGTTGGCCGCTCGGCATACGTCGCGACATTGTACTTTGTTCAAGATGCTTTACTGCCTTTCGGTAACGCTACCTTAGCCTTTTGATATAGCATCGTCGTCGGTCAGTCTTCCTTCTACCGGGCTTTCGCATAATCTTCGTCGGGTTTTTTATGTCCTCTCGTACCTATGTCGAAGACATCAGTTATATAGCGCATGAACGTATCGTCGGACGCGATGACTATCTGTTATCTGATCTTCTTAGGTATTAGTTGTCCTTTTTTTATTGATTTATATCGTGGATCGCAGATCCTCTTCTCGTATTCCAAAATATTGAGTCATTCTACGTACTCAGGGACCTTTGACTATTCATTAGGAATTCTTGGCCGGTCACGACGAGCCACTCGAGTATTATACGCTAATTAAAGGGGACGCTTCTTGCGCGACCGCGCGTTGCTGCGCATTGCTGTAGCGCAGTGCTGCGCCGTATCGAGTAATTCCAGCTGTTGTTGCGCGACCATAAAGCACCGGCGAGTGCCGGTTTCCTGTCATCGGTAAGCCTTATCCTCTGTCTATTCCACTCTTTCTTTCTTCCTTTCTCTCCTTTCAAGACACCACGATATACAGAGTCCCTCTCCGCCATTATCCATGACCTCAAGCTCCACCGTGATCGTCACGTACTTTCCTACGAGACTTTTCCATCCAGCCCGGAAGACCCTGAGGATTTTTCAAAAACGGAGGACATCATCTTCTAGAAAGTCCTGGTACAGCCCAGCATCCAAATCTTGTGGATTCGTACGTGTTAAGTGTATACGGCTTAAAGGTGGTTACTGTGTATATTCATCTACCTACATAGGTTCCCTGATGGACTTCTTGGAGAAGTTCCTGGAGACGTCTAATTGCCACTGGCGGAATACTTGGACCAGGATGAGTTAGTCACACTTGGATAGGAGACGATCTCGGTTCGTGTTGAGAATCCGAGAATGATTGATAGCGTATGAAACTGGAAGAGGTGCTTGGTTCCTTGACTACTGGCGAGTCTTCGTCTTCGTCTTCCTCATCTTGAATATTACCTCTTCCTACGCTAATAATCTCACGAGCTTCGGGCTTCATTCTCCCCCGCACTCTTTCATTTTTTCCTCCTTACCCTTTTTCAACTCTACCTTGAGGAAGATGCATAGTGATTAATGCCACCACTACCGGGGCTACACAAGTTCGCCCGGGGCCACCGTAGACACGCGTATGATGAACGAGGCCTCCTTTATAGGTGCCCGAGACGTCGTTTCCTAACTCATCGATTCTAACCTTATTCGCAAGAATTTCCAAACGAGCTCTTCGAGAATTAGTCAAGGTTAGCCAAGGCTACCGAGCCTTCGATTCTTCGTGTATCAGGATGCAAGAGAACCAAGACCAGCGAGAAGTAAAATCGCAACAGACAGACAGACTGACGAGAGGAGAGGCAGAGGATCGAGCATGTGGGTCAAGCAAGGGAACGCGAAGCGTCGGCGTCGCTCGGGGCGTTTTTCGCCTGAGTGCCGGAGCTCAAGAGTTTTATATCCTGCCGACGCCATAAAACCCTTAGCCTTTTCACGGCTTCTGTGCCGCTTTGCAATTTTGAGAAAAGGTCATCTTACGTGCTTGGTCAAAATTTTTTTTATTTCCCCTCACCGTTTACGTCAGTGCATCTATCGATCGGTATAAAGGATCTATAACAGATCGATTGATCTTTATACGATATATAATATATCGATATAATTATATTAACGTTGTCCTTGATCGATCATTGAATTTTCGTCGCGCTGAATTTTCAAGTCGAACTTTCGACCTGCTCTCTCGACCCGCTCTCGAGGACTCGTTAGGTGGGTCAGCCTCTCTCTGTGACTGCGTCTCCGACTCGCGGTGTGTTCCTCACGGTGAGTCATTCAGGCCCGGGGCATTACGGGCTGGCGCCATGCTTGCGCAATACGCGTACGCGGCACCCTCGGCGCAACATAAGATATCGCGTATGAGCAAACATCTTCGATTCGATTCGACTTGACTTTGCTTGACTTGACTTAAACATCCACTTATATATATGTATATACACATACACACGTATATATGCATATATATATATATACGCTTCCACTCTACGCAATATCTACGTATTGATGCTGGATGCTGAGTTACCTGGACCCGTGGCACACGGCTTACGTGTTACTGCGTGTTCGTATCTCCCTATAGGCGGTCATCCTGCTCTTACGTACATTACCAACAATATATCTTACAAATATCTCATACTTGACGTCAAATGACTTTCTTGCTAAATTTTCTCACGATATTTCATTCTCTCCTATCGTCAAGCCTATCATCCATGGACCATGTATTATCATAATTTTCATGGTTTGAGTATCGGATACAAAGGAGTATGGATTCATGGCGATATTTTCCTATGGTTGCTGTCATCGTTAAGAGAATCTTGTGAATATGACACATATGAGCTATTTGAGACATACGTGGCTCAGGAGGCACACGTCTCTCGTGACTCCCACGTCGTGCAGAAGCTTCGTGAGATTTCGAGAGCCACGCGAGCGGTGAGAGTGGACTCTCTTGATACGTGAGAGAGAGAGAGAGGGTGGGGGGGAGTGGTAGATACGAAGAGTGGAAAGAGAGTACCGGGGTGGGACGAAGAGAGAAGAGAAGGCCACGCAGAGAAAATAATATGTAATCGTTTGGTATATAATGAGGTTAGACGCAAGTCTTTACTGAGATCGAGCCAAGCCTTTTCTTAATCTTCTTACATCGACCTTCCTTCCGTTCCTTCAATTTCTTCACCACCTTCACCTACCTTCTGAAACTCAGCCGAGTGACCGGATGTGTCTCTTTAAGCAAAATAAGACGCGAGGTATTTATCTGTTTAGTCTGTCCGTCTACGTCCTTAGTTCCCTTTGATTTCCAACCTATAATTTACCTAAACGATCAATTCCTTCAGACTGTAATACACGGCCGATGTCAACGAGGACTCGGGGAAGTGTCTGGAAGTTATTGAAAAGCCTAGGGAAAAATGAGGAAGCGTCGACCAGTGAGCATCTTTTTTGCGCTTTAGTGGGAATTTATCGCGTCGGTAGCAGCAGCCACAATATATTTATAACGAGCGCTCGGGCTGTATAACGTATGGCGTGCCGAGAGTATCGGCTAGCAATGAACCTAGAGGCGCCTCCAAGAATAATCACTATCGCCAGGACGAGGTATCCTACTACGGGCCCTTCTTGATATCCTCTTCGGTGTCCTAGCACCAGCCAGGAGTCCATCGCGAATCGGAACAAGCGGAAGTCATCTGGTCTTTGCGTACCAGTTGAGCTCATCCGCGTAACAGGAAGTATGAAACATGACGAGGAATCGACCCAGTCTACTTCCTTAAGAATATTCATAAAAAATATATGAATTCCCAATGATGCGATCACTGTCAGGATGTGAAGAATCTCGCGAATCGTTCGAGTCTCTCGCTGGGCCCGTGAAAGATCTTGGGGTCTGCCGCGGTCGCAGGCACTTGCAGGCCTGGCAAAGAACAGAAACGGGGCCTCAGGGTGGCGATCAGGGACTATGGGTGCTCGGAGATGCTCATAAATCTTGTCCTAACGCTCGGTTTATTACTCGTAATCAAGCAGCCATGAATTCTGCTGAAATCACCTACGTTATAGGGCCCTCTGCCTTCTACTTATCCACGGGTGCGCTTACCAACCCCCTGAAGACGTCGAACGATTCGCATCCTCGTACTTCGGCATTGACGTTGTCTTGTAGCGATCGGCTCTGTGTTGCTCCGCGTCATTTTCACTCTGGTCAAACCTTGCTCCCAGTGGAATCGAAGGTATACCTTTTTTTGCCTGTATTCCAAATTGTGAGTATTATTTTTTTTTTTCTTCCCATTCCAATCCAAGTTGCCCTAGCACACGGATCCGTTTATTTTCATAGCATCGGAATTTCCTAACTGCGTGCTGGACGGTCAACCACCTTCACTTTGGCCACATTTATTATTCGTTCTAGCTGACTGACTGGCTGGATCGAAGAGGGAGTTACCTTTGGTAGACACATGAGTATGAGAGACCGTGGTTGGATTTTGATCGGCCAATTTTAATTGGCCGCGCGCTCGCGACCTCTGTCCCGATCCAGATTCCGTAATGGGTAAAGGCACCTTGCGCAATAACGCTATTTAATAATCGCGCGTGATGTATAATGCCTATTAATCTAGGAGCCCTCAAAGGGGCCGCTCTCGACTTTCCCTCGGCGCGATAATACCCGAAAGAGTAAAAGAACAAGGATCCGAGTCAGCCACCTTTATACCTTACGATCGCAGCAGCTGCTGCTCCAACGCTCTTCTTTACCGTCTCACCTTATTCTTACGTCGGAATCGTTACCGAGACCTCATCGAATCGTAACCCCATTCTTGATAATTTTTTTTTTGTCAGACTCTCGTATGTCCCTTTTATATGAGTTTGATTCGCCTCGGAATCGATGATTAACGTGGAATTAATTGGGCCCTGTGAAGTCTCCAATTGTACGAATCTTATTACGAGAAATGTCAGCAGTTATCATTGAATCGATTTAATGCTCCTTCTTCTTGTACTTTTTCTTTGATATTCATTTCTGGTGCATTTGGTACCTATAGGTGGATGCCTGTGGTAAGGTTTTGGACGGAGGCAACAATTGTAAAGATAAAAATAATTGTCAGCTGTCACATACGTCGTGACCCCGTCTCTCTCCATTGGCTTTTAAAATCTTTCATTCCCATTATTAGTCTCATTCTCTTTATGCCTTTCGCTGGTTTGAACCGCCTGTTTGCCTCTTCCGTAACGAGATTCCTATGGAATAATTTGTATATTTATCAGCGACAAGATCATCAGGCCCAACACTATAACCAAAAGGCCCAAAGTGACTGGTTGCTTCCAGCACTAAGGTTTCTCGCCTCTGAACTTTGACATCCTTGCTAAACTTGCGAACGCAAGTTCGCGTGACTCCTGTCAGGTGAGTCAACAAGTAGAGAACCCGTACGGTCCATGAGAATGGGTCAGAGGGAGAGAGAGAGAGAGAGAGAGAGAAGGAATGTATCGTATAAAAGTGAAACAAAAAAAAAAAAACAGTACAGTGAATTTGTCAGGTCATGGCATTGCCATTCTCTCCATGCAAAGGATATATGTCTCATTGCATAAACATATCAATTTAAAAATGCATCATTTGAATTTTCATCATCGATTCAACCATATATAAATAACCGTAACAATTGGATAAATTCCAAAAAAATTTTAAATCGCCATAAAATTAATTACCGTTAAGATTATACGGTAATAACATTTTTCATAATAGCGAGCAAAAAAAGAATACGGATACCTTATTATGTATCTATACTCGATGCGTGACCGGCGAGTCACGATCGTTCAGTTCCGGCGACGTGACTCGGTCTGCTGTATCGACTTTTCCCTCTCTCTCATTCTTCTATCGTCCATCCTCCTATCTCCGTCGCACATTAATATATATATATATATATATATATATATATATATATACACATACATACATGTATATTATTTCATTGGAAATGCGTAACGCATTCACGTATCACGCGTCACAGATCGGTCAGAAGTCCTGATGGCTGCCCTGTTGTGGCCTCTTTATCAATGCGAATCACGCGTGCAAACTTACCGACGCCGATTTATTCAAGCTAATGGGTTAATATCACCGTCCCGCCATACCGTCGGCATACTACAATGCAGGCGACTGCATCTCGATGGATTTTAACATTTGATAATGCAAGGGATTAACGTTCGATTATAAAATCGAAATTTACGCCACATCTTTAATACAGAAATAGAGTTTCCTCATGTGGCAGTGTCGTGAGAAAAGTCATAGTCGATTGGTATACGTGGTTCGTATATATAACTATTTATACGGAGGACGCACATCCTCTCGTCTTTATCATTCTTATCCGTGTCTCTCTCCCTTTCTCTCTCTCTAGCTCACTCATTGACTCCTCGTCCAACACATCTCGCGATACGATCGGCACGATGTTACAGCTCGGATTGATTGATCTCTCGTGTCGACGTTTTCGTAGTTATCCGTAGAAATGACGTTGTGCAACGACATGATGCCCAATCGGAATAGGCCGAACGGGTCCATCATCATCGTATAACGAAGAATCCTAAAGACTCAAGTGAATCCCGAGTCGATTCAATCGCCAAAAGACGAAGCAGGTTGGGTCGCTATGATGTATAGTGATAAGGTATTAGTCTCGTATCTGTAGATTTGAAATAACTTTTATTTAACTCTTATCAACTTCTGATTACGCAAGTGGCAATGATATTGAATTTCAGGTGAATAACGTTTAATTTGAATATCGTTTGTCTCTTGAGATAATAGCAGGGCCCTTGTGGTTCCGGACCATTATTCATAACTGGTAGATTAATATACGAGCCGACAGGAACATCTCCTGGTTGGGTGAATCTGGGGTCAGAAGACTCCCACGAGTGCGTAAGCCTGGTACGCAATGGTCAGGCTCATAATACGCACGTATAGCACGCACTTTCTTCCTGCTTCTATATCAAATAGAATGGAGCAGGTATGCGTGTGTATATATGTATATATCTATGTACATTGTGTCCTAGAAGCTGCGTAAGAACGCTTTGATGATCTCGTGAAAATAAACAAGATTCAAGTGGAATATGGCCGAATTTTGAAGTAGTCCATATAAATAACGTAGGTGGTTGATTCGTGGGTCCAGGATGTTTTTCAGGAGGGAATATTGGGCCCGTCGGATTCACGCGTGTATTATATACGCTTGGTACACGTTGCAACATTGAAGAGTGGTTTGACGAATGAGAGAGTAATGTAAACGAAGAAGAATGGGAGAGAAAGTGAGAGAGAATTATCGAGTTACGGCAGTTGGTAAGCCTGCCTAGTATATACCTATCGATACATACCATAGCCATAGTGCTCAGGCATGATTAAGGTAACGGTAGGCATCGATCGTTAGATCGTAGGATACGGCTGCCCTATTGACGGCCAATATTTAATTAGGAGCAACGATAAATAATTTAGTGTAATTTGGCATTGTTCGACTTGCCGGGTCCGACGTGACGGACAAAAGGCCCTTGAGGCCTCCCGATACTCGTATGACTATTGGTAGCCGAAGCTTTTTTCTCGTGTACCCTGCGAGAACGAACGATCCGCCACTAACGAGCTGCTAACGAGGATTCTCTTCTTTTATTATTTTTTTTTATTTTTTATTTTTTTTCTATTATTTATCTCCCCCGCCTTCAGGACGATCCTTCACTGCTTATAAAACTGTTTCTAGGTTCGAAGCGGCTTTTTCTGGTACTTTGAATTATTTCGGCTTTACGCGTTGCGAAACTCCTGAAAAGTCGGCCTGTTTTTCACGAGACTCACTTAACACGTAATTATCGGTTAACTTACTGACCTCGAAGTCAATCCGTGGGCGAGCAGCCAATGAATATCGAATCCCGAATTGTCAGTAATAATATCGACATCCTTGCATAACCTGTCTCCTGTACATATATACATGCGCTTACCAGTTTCTCACGTACATATCACGTACATATGAGATATATCGACGAGATTATTCTAAGAGCGAGATGAAAGATGAAGACGAAGGGATACCTTTTCGATGATTCCAAGGCATTAATTGCGCCTCGTTATGCCTCCAAAGCAAGAAGCTCAGAGCCCATTGAGATCTACCGTGAAAGTCATTAATTTCCAAACACAATTCAATGATCGAGCAGCCGCGCATAATAAATACGCTATCGACTTCTCGGCAGTCGCCACACGTGAATCCGATATAATAGCGTCTTGTCCATGTCTAAAGGTCAACCCTGCCTATTCCTGAAGCCAGCCTCCAATCGACTAATGATACCAAATGCCAATATAAAATGAGATACCCTGGACTAGCAATGGCTTTGATCGAATTTAAATCCCATCTCCCAACCCCCACCCTCGTCTACCACGACTTTATCTCAATCCATCCCTATTTATCTCTTTATTCTCTATTTCGCCCCCCCCCCCCTCCCACCTCCTTCGAGCCCTGAATAAAAATGGTCCATTCAAACACCAAAAAACAGATCATGTTCCAACAAAGATACGAGTCTCATAATTTGTCAATTAACACTCTTGACAACGATTAATTAAATTTTCAATAAAATAATTTCCAATTCGTATATCGCTGTTTTTGAAATTTGCTCAAACTCTATTACGGTTCGAATATCGGTTGGTAAGGTAGATTATATTTCGGTCCGTGTCCACCGAGCGTTTGGAATATATGTATCGTATATTAATTAGAAAGATTTATGATCCGATGGCGTCGTGACACTCTTTGACGGGCCGACGGTTACCACGTCGGGTCACCGCATGTCTGATCTATAATACGTATAACGTTCCTCACGTGGTAACCCATAAGCACGCCTCCTGGCTGCTCTGCCTATATTGAGATCTCTCTATCTCTTAAATCTCCATTTGAGAAAGCCACCAAAATATTTCCACTCCCCTTGCCTCACCCATACGCATTGGTCCTTTTCGTCTTTGCCTGTACCGCACAGCATCCTTGAGCGACGTTAGCTCGAAGCAGTTGGTATTATATATGGAAAATTTGTGGGTAATATTCAATTTGATTTTTTCTATGACTTTTCCTAATGATACTTATACCTGCCTCTATCTCCTAGTTGCTCGCGCGATAGAGGTGTCTTCGGCGATCAAACGGTACGAGCAATAAAACTGGAACGTCAGGCGGAAACCTTTCGAATTCTAAGATGAACGATTACGAAGGAGTCTGTATTGCTATAGGTTGAGGACAAGTTTGGATCTTGGTGTATAATGAGTGCTGTACCAAACGTTGAAAAGAATGTGCTTACAACATAGAGTGTATTTACGTCGCGTACACACTGTCTTAAATATTGTGTATCTACCCTTAGAGAAGATTTATTTACTTTTTATTACATCTATCCAGCATCCATTGGTCCAGTAACGATCGCAACGCTTCGACGACGCGTCAAGCCTCATTTTCTCTGATCCTGATTACAAGAAATTAGCGTGATCCCAGGACTTTGAGTACTTGTGAACGGAGCCTTAAGCCATTTTTAAGAAGCGAGGATGGGATGCCAATGGGTAGAGAAAGATAAAGGGAAGTCGAAGATATCCTCCATAGGTTTGTCTCCGAACAGGTGATCACAGATTAAGACACGGAGTACGTTTATGTTTTATGACAAATGTAATCTTCGGTGTGACAGCTCAATCAGTAGGCCTCCAGGGGTAAACAGTGAACAGTGAATAGGAAGCGAAGCCCGAGGACTAGGCTCCACTTCAATCTTCTGACTGGTAGTGCTGTGTGTACCTGTTTACTATATACATACATACGTATATAGAGCTGTGAAGTAGGAAGCTACAGGCAGAAGGATGCCAGTCGGTAGGAGACTGGAGACACCTGGACCAAGTCGACTGATAGGAAATCAATCGCGTGCGCGATTCGTGCTCTCCTTGAGAAATAAGATACTCGGGGACCGATCGTTCTCAGAGAGAGGATGGCGGGAGAGAGATGAGAGAGACTCTCTGAGTTTCACCGTTAAGAACTTACCAACGTAGATATCGTTATGATTAGAAATGATCAGACACTTGTCACAGTGGTACCGGTACCTATTGGATGCTGGCTCCTGACGTTTAGTCGATGCTTATTGGTTGGTCCTTTACGTCGATTAACTGATAATGATTTTAATGCCAGCTCAGATACTCGTATCCCTTTACGAGCCTGTATTGTTACCTGTGTTATCATCTGGCATTATACTTGATTCTTGTTACATTGGTATCGTACGTCTTATTTTAGATCGGTAGCTGCATTGTTCTGTTAAAGCATCGAGTGACATTGCTACTGGTTGTTTCTCCTTTTTTATCTTCCTTTTCACTCACATGTACGTACATTGTTCCTCGTCGAGTTTTTCAAAGACGAGAACCCTGCGTCTCAGCTGGTGGCTGGTAGCTAGAAGGGATGACGAGGAGATGAATAAGAAGAGGAGCGAGATGCATAGTAGACGAAATGGCAAAACCGCCAAGGTATACGGAGACTCGACCGCACGATTACGTTATTATGCGACTACGCGATTACGCTATTAGACTATTGCACGATCGCGCTATGGAAACTTACGTAGTAAGATATCGCGAATGGATCCCCTTGTCGTTCCTATGCAGAGCTTTTTGGCAAATTTTACTTTACAAGACAGCGGAGTAAGAATCATAGAACAGACTTAAAGGTGGTAACTGGTATCGCATGTGGGCGATACGATACAAGAGAAGTAAAGTAGGAGAGAGAAAGAGAGAGGAAGGGGTCGATCTAATCAGCTCTTAAGTAAATCTTAAATCCCTATTAATTCCCGTAACCTTTTAGACATTGGGCTTTGGTGGTCCAGCTCGTCGTGCTCAGATTTCTCTGAAGGTGAGACCTCGAGGCCCCGACAGGCCTATGAGATCTCTGATCGTTAGCTATAGCTACCTTTCAGGCTGTTTTCAACTGACTGCTCTCATTCTCTTCCATGAGAAAGATCTATGTATTACAGTATGACGTATATGTGTATACAGTAATACGTACACGAAAGTCCTGAGGTACGATCCTTTTATTTTACCTCTCCAAGATGAATCTTCAAGATCGCAGAGTTCTCCCAGCATCTTTCCAAGAGTTAATCAACGGTTTACTTCTGCTATAGGTATATTACTCAAAAAGACAAGGTGCGCCGCGGCGCCACTCAAATCACATGGTATTATCGCGTGACGTCCTAAGATAAACAATATCCCACGCTTGGATCGATGCTAATAAAGGATTCTCTCATCTTCAAAAGTAGGTACCAGCGCTGTGCCGGCAATACGTTAGGAGAGAGTGAGAGGGCAAGAGCGAAAGGGTGAGAGAGAGAGATAGAGAGAGAGAGAAAGGTGAGAATTCTTGTAAATGAGTTTGAGTCCTGACACGTGGGTGAGTCGCGAGACAGTAGGCGCGTGCCTGCTAAGATAAAACATGTAAATTAGCCGGTACGTGTTCTTTAAGTTCTCCACTGTATTGTGAAACAGACCCATCCTCCTTATAGTCGGTCTAATGGGACATAGGTGGATTCGTAATAATATTCAAAATCCAACAAGATAATTCGACGATTAGCTCTACGAAGAACAACCACAGCTAATTGTTGTCGGATTCTCGTAAAATCCTTGACTTGAAATTCTCACCGATACAACAGCATATTGCTTGTGATTAATTCATGGCATTTCTGGCATTCAATGATACCAGCTACTAACGGATCGCTCAGACGCACTACTGACAATCACTATACTATTTCTGGTATTTCGATGATCCCAGATATTCATACCAGATTCTCGCCTTACGTGTAACGCAAGTATCACGTATGACTTGTATGCGGTATTTCGTCAGGTTAAAAAGAAAATCATATAAAATTTTTCACGGATTTTATACGAACACAGAAAATCTGTATCTATCTCTTTCGTACATCCTTTGTTGTGTGATCATACTATTTGGGTTGTTATTATGAACAACTGTAGGTTGTATAAATACACGTATAAAATGTTCCAGGACAGCCTGATTCATGTTCCAGGTTTTTCATTGTATCCAGTGTATAGAGGCGAGTCAATGCAGCACTGGGATAAGTAAATGATAAAGTAAACGTAGAGGGATGCCAGTGAGTAAGAAATGGTAAGAGGAGTGTGAGTAAGAGAGAGAGAGAGAGAGAGAGAGAGAGGTAAGGAGGAGGAAAGAAAGACTCTTTTAAAAGCGAGCACACTCTTTGGTCTGCTCTCTTGGAAATCAGGATTGATATAGGGCTGCGGTAGGTTCGCTTCGTAGTCCCTTGTTGCCCATAGCCAAGGTTCGTAGCTCAGAGTCATCATTAATCACGCTCTTGTAGAATGAGCCTGAGTCCTGGCTGATTAGCAGGCGCGAACAGCTCTCGCGTAGCTTAAAAAAAAATATTGCTGCCTACCATCATTGCTCCAGCAACATTGTCCAAAAGGATTCTGAGCACGCGCTTCCTACCTATCTGCCTACCTGGCTGCCTATACCTAGTTGCTTACCTGCCTAACTAGATACATAGCTGGTTAGTATATTGAGATGTCTTCCTTTATGACTTCATTAGAGTCCACTAAATTTCGGAAGACTTTAACGCGCAGTTATTAAACGATGATATCAAGACAGCTTTCTCCGTATAAAATTAATAGTCGACTATAATATCGCGTGATATGATTGTCGTGAGTTACTTCTATTTTCTGATAGCATATCGAGGAAGAAAAAGAGTCGGTTTCACTCTGATACGTTATACTGGAGAATCTGCTATTCAGAGTGAGTACGCGTGGGGGGGCCTTATACTGGTGTAATGACGTCACTGCCGTTTATATACCTATAGGTATAGGTTGAAAAAGTTTGGGAAAGAAAATAAAAAATGACATAAGCGCATATGTACAGAGGTATACACATGTGTACCCATACGATGACCTGAACCGGTCCCCGTGGGGTCAACAGCACACAACAGCCACCCCCGTAAGAGCCATCACGCACGCACGCTCCTACACTCGTTTCTTCTTTCTACTGGGTGATCATAAAACATCCGTATCTAATTAACCATCAAAGCATTTGAATAGGATCGCATTGGGATACCTTGTCCGTGTATATGTCCTTTTCGAAAATGTCGATTTTACCGAGATTCAATTTATCCCGTGTAACCTGAGATAGACGTCGGGTCCACGAGTCTTAATATACTCAAGAATTATCTCGAATTCTGCCGTAGGAACGGTGTAAAAAATATGTGTGAATTTACAATAAATATAATATGAAATATCTGAAATTCGTGAATTTAATATAAAATTAAAATCAAATATATTTTTAGCAAAATTACTTTATTTATATGAATATAGAGAAATTTATGTTGAAATTAATATAACGTTTACAAATATTCCATTGGCGCGCGCCCTGGTTGCCACAAGTCGACAGGTTCAGTACATATACATGACTGTCGCGCAGTGAGTGTAGTGTCAGTGCAATTACGAAAACGTGCTGTATATTAAATGTCAAATATTATGTATACCAGGTATTGTAATATTACCGCAATACATGTATAAGAAACATCATATACTACAGGCATAAAACTTCATATAATTTCTATTGATTCAATATATATTTTTTTTAACAAAATATTTTTAACAGTGCAAATCTAACCACATGATCCATCAAGGTATGTAAAACGGGTAGGAATATTCTAGAAGGTATTTCGAAAAGGAGAAAAAGACGTTCTTGTTCGCGATGGTGACTTCTCGCAGTAGTCGCCGATTATCGGCAGCGATTTGCTGTCGGGCTCTTCATCATACGCTTCGCTAGTTATGCTGGGCATAAGACCCCGAGAGTTGTAGCGACACGCGACCCACACACGCCGCACACGACTCTCTCCTTGCTCTGTCTCTCTCTCTCTCTCTCTCTCTCTCTGAGACTTATTCACTCACTCGGTTAGTCTTGACTATCCCTGTTTCTTCTCTCTTTCTGTCTTTGCCCCTCGCCATCTCTCTCGCTCTGCTTCTCCCGCTCTCCCAAGAGACGGAAATAAGATACGACACAGCTGATACGCCTTCGCTCTCCGATTACGTGCTAGGTGTATGCAGAAATTGCTGGTGATGTCATTTCTAACTATAAGACTGCCGGTGCAGCCTCTCGCGGAATATCCAGTCTTATATACCTACATACGTGTTCGAGTTCGCGTTCTGTGTATATCAGCGTGCATTATAAGTTATAAAGATTCCCAGGGTTTAATAGCATGTAGATAAATCCACCTTAGCTTTCTTACGATCTAGGTAATACGGAGGCAGTAATCCACCTCGCCCAATGGTCCCTTATTTGCCTGACTACTATGTAACATACGTGAGCATACTATTATTCTAATAGTTTCAAGTCTCTGCCATTGTGGTCCAGTAACAATTAGATCTTTGATAAAGACCCATTTATTTCTCCTTTCCATTTCTAGTTATATTGCACACGGTGTATATAGATATGTTGTATAGTAAACGGTATGTGAGGTCGTGTCAAAGCTGTTCTAAATTTGTGGAAAGAAGATAAAACATTTAATGGGTTAATTGTCTTGTAGTCACAGGTGGGACGTTTTGAAAATGTTTAAAAAAAATTTTTTTTAAATTCACACAATTTCCTCGTTTGACCAATCGTACGGATCTTGTTGCGTCTCTAGAGAGTGAACGTGTCCTCCCACGCAGCGATCATTCAGAACCTGCCAAGGAAGCCTCACCGGTACTTCGGTATGGCATTTCGCGTGTATTTCACGAGTATTTCATCCAGGAGCGGTGATAAAAATTCCCATTAAAAAGTACCATTGATGCTGTATGGGAGTTGTGGGTATATGAAAAGCGCTGTATATCTCGCTCGACTTTATTGAGGAAGTCGGGTGGGGCAAAGCATTGAATTCATTTCGATGCATTGTCGAGAAGATATACGGAGCCTGGGTGCCTTGGGGTTAAGTGGCCCCTGGACCCTAAACTACTTCGTACGTACCTGGTTTACCTACGTGTTGTTGCGTGTGCTATATATCTGCCCGCGTTTTATGCTCTTTACACTTTGTCTCCCCGGTCTACCGTTTTGAACAAAACTCATCCCCCATGTAACCACGCTTACCCGTTCTGCACGGCATCCTTTGATTACCACAGCATCTTTGGGTATCTTTTCATCTAGAATCAATAAGCACTATCTATATGTATATCTATCGGATGCATTTTTAGAGGAAAAAAAATTTAATATCTATAAAAATAACCTACAGAATAGGTAGAGAATGGGTAAAAGCGGCATAAGGGATATGAAGGGGTTTGTAGTACGGCAAGGTACAAAGCAGCGATTCCATACGACCTATGACCCCATCTCTAATGAGCGGCAAAGCACGGCTATTGTGCGGCCAGCCAGTCTGGCTCCTCTGTTTTCTTGGCTGCTTCTATTCATTGCCAGGATGGCAGAGCACCGTGTGCCCACGTACCGCTACGTTTCACCATATACATGCTTAACGTACTACATGTATGCATATTATAAGAATTTTCATTATTCACTTCCTTACTTCCTTCCTTTATCCGTGTATTCTTTTTATGTCTCATACGTTACGCATTTCGAACCAGTTTTTTTTTTCTCTCTCTTCAAACTACCGGTCATACCTTTTTTATGTCATATCTGCCTCTCTTACTGGCTAAAGGTAAACGATGTTGACCTTTCAGTTTGGTAGGTCGCCCGTGGTCTTGTAACACGTTACTGAAACGAAGAAACTCGTGCCACGGTATGGCGTGACGTAGTAAGAGCCTGTCTGTCGCCTGCTTTGATTTATTATTTAAACAACATCGGTTAAAAAAAATGATCGATCGCACCGTGTGTCGCCATTGCCACGCGACCTTCCAAATCGGGTCACGGCTTCTAGATCGAATATACACTTTTCTCTTTCTATTGTGTTCCATAGTACTCGGTCCATGCTTGACGAATAGAAAGGATCAGCCAGCGGGAGATACCGTATGAAAATTTTAGAAAAATCTCCACGCATTATCCTTTCTCCCAAGACACACGTTGGAACCGTGTATAAGCGTGGGTGGGTGTCGCAAGGACGCGGCTAACTTCCAGGCTTACTTGGTGTTGGCTAGAGAGAGAAAAAAATATGCCGGAACGCCTGGACGTCGTCAAAGTGTCGATATTATCGACAACGTGGGAGAGTGCGGACACAAGCAAGAGAGAGACAGAATGCATATCGTATCTGCTGACAGTAGGCGCTACCGGGATATCGATGGATCATCTGACAATAAGAGAGTTTCGAGAGTGGCGGCAAAGATGGGTTGGTATGACGATGGAAAAGGAGCGAGTTGGACTTGGGATATAAGAGAATAAGAGCAAGGGAGAGGAGAGATCGAAGTTCATGGAAGAGAAAGAGAAAAAGTAAAGGAGCCAAGAAGTGGAGGTTCGATTCGGCGATTCTTCCAGAAGAACTTTATGTGGATATAGATATACACTTATGTACGTACTGTATACGAGAAGGGATGCTGGGGCTGTCCTCTCTCCTGTACCTGAAGGATATGCTGGGTGCCGGACATTCGACGGAGAACTCCGGTATAAGGATCAGGCGATGGAGGATGAGGAGTATATAGCTACCGAGAGATGCCAACGACATTCCCGAAGTGCGCAGCAGTTTTTCGCTACCGACCTGACGAGTGACTCACCGTCCAGACGTAAACGCATACGGACGAAACGTACGCACGGGCACACGCACGATGCGTGTCGCTGCGAGATTTATTTGCCCGAATTTCGACCGCAGACCCTGGGCCCTCCGTACCGCCTACCAGGAATGCGATTTCGTATTCGCGATCTTCCGTGGAATACTCGCTCGTTGTTCGCTCGATCTCCCACTGTTATCACTGTTATTCGCTCTGGCTTATCAAGCCTGTGACTGGACAGACGTAGGTAATTCATCTGACAACGTATACGAACGAGGGAGAAAAATTTGATGTTATGAGAAGTGTGACTGAAATAAAAAATTTTTTTCTGAGATCAAAATTGATTTCTAAAAAAGTCGTACTCGATCGACTGGACCGGGATGATGTATGATACCAAAGGTTTACTGTTATGGAGACAGAGAGAGATGAGACGTGAGCAAGCAGAAGATCTCGAATCGGATCGAATCGAATCGAATCGGCGCTATTAGGCGCGTCGCAGAGCTGCTTTTTGTACACGTTGAGGACCGAGGACCGAGGGAACATGTCCCAACATACGTTAACTAATGTGCTCGGGCGGCTGGTTCTCTGCTCAGTAACATATTGATGGAACGCTAGATTTATGCTGGGAATGATTCACGACGTGATTTACAGCGCTGGTTACTCGTGTATGCATACTGATTGAGTATTTATTCTGCTCTCGTGGACTATAGGCCACTAATCATTTATTGGGTTAAGGTGAAATCGTCCTGGTAAACTTGCCGGCTCTCTCGCACTCTCACCGTCAGCATCTTCTCGATCTTCTCTTATTTGCTCCACCGCGTCTCTTTTCATCTTACATCTCCTCGGAATCTTCAGTTACGTCGACTTGGACACCTTGCTCGAAGAAATTCTTCATTTTCTCCTCTTGTCCTTGTAAACATGCACAACTATTTTTGGCACATTTGCCATTTTCGCAAGAGCGACGAAGGGTCGTGACGAAGGGAGCTGGAAAGAAAAATGGAAAGGAAGGAAGAAGGAAGGAAGGAAGGAAGGAAGGATTCCCCGAGGAGGATCTCTCTCCCTTCTCCACCCTGGGGAGCCGTTTTATCGATCAGGAAGGCAGGGCACGCGTCTCGCCCGCTTCGAGAATGCCGCCGTAACGAGGTCCTCTTCTCTTTCTATCTTTCTCTTGGAAGTCGTGGCGACCAACGCCGATGTGGTAGGGTGGTGATGGTGATGGTGGGGGGTTAACACGGGAGAAACACGGGGGCCACCCTGGTGTCACCCTGGTACCACCCTGGGCTTCGCTCTCTGCACTGTCTTGAAGTTTGGCAGTCGTGATGCACACCCCAGCATCCATTGGGTCCACGTAGTCCTGGGGTCCACACGAGCCAAGGAAGACGAGGACGGGCCCGACGTTTAAATTAGGCAGGGAATTCCGCGGAATGCGTGAAAGAAATCGGGCCCCTTGGATTCCTTAAGGTTTTGATACGCCTGCACGGAGCTAGAGTTCTCCTCACGATCGCCATTAGCCCTTATGGGGAAGAAATGACTCCTGAGCTTCTCTTTTCTCTCATTCCGTCCTTCTTCCTCGCTTTCTTCTCCTCCACCATCCCATTCCAACATGTCTCGTACTCTCGATCCAGTCAGTGCTCCTCATCGATACTTGATCTCTGGATCCTGCTCTTTGAATCATTATAGATTTTTTCACTTGGTACTTAACTGATTGGATTGGTATATTACGTTTTTAAATGCACTTTCCTATTTTTGTTTGTTACAGAGTCTGGCCACAGGTTGGACAGCGGTTCCCCGTTCTGGAGGATACAATTAGATCAGGACCTCCTGGATACCATCAGTGCCATTTATCCCGAGTGGTTTAAAGTAAATATTATTTATCATCAATACCGTTTCTTTTTGACTTTCTATATTTATATATCGAATATAAATTTTCATTAGGATTACACAAATACTCGAGCCTCGACGTCGTCCTCGAGCACCTCAGGATCGCAAGTGAGCAGTGCAGGAAATAGTACACTTGGGTCCAGTGCGAGTACGAACGTCGTGGTGGAGTCGCAAGCACAGAAGAGTTCAAAGAGTGACAGCAAATCCAAGGCCAAGGCCAAAAAGGCCGAGGGCCTCAAGGACAAGTCTGAGAAGAGGGATAAAAGGGAGATCAAGGATAACAGGTGATTGAGATCTTATTTTTCTTTGATCTACGCAAATGCAAAAGCCGATACCTTCCACGATGTCGATGATCGTCTGGCAGTTTTCGATCGCTGGGTGATTGATCCATCATTGGGTAAGGCGCAAAAAGGTGTCTGGCGACAGGATCAGGCGCGAGGACGTGTTTTGCCTTCGCGAGGATCCTGACAGTCAGGCAGACATTCAATGATCGTGTGCGAGTGAGTGAGTGAGCAAAGTGAATGAGTGAGTGAATAAGGAATAAAAGGAAGGAAGCCGAGGAAGCAGTCAGGCAGGCATTCAGGCAGACAGGTAGACAGGATACGAAAGATTAATTTACGAAAGGCTTGTTCGATGTTGTCGGCACAGAGAGCGGACAGGAGAGTCGGCGAACGCTGCTAAGAAGGGCCCGAAAGCTCAGCTGGAGAAACCGGCTGATAAGAAGAACGGAGGATCTGGATCAGGATCAGGATCGAGATCAGGATCGGGCATGGCCGAGGGCAATCAGTCGCCGCCAAAGGCGGAGGTCGACGACTCGCCCCTTCAGCACGCCATGGACCGCAATAAAGAATGTGAGTCAAGAATTATCGTACACTTTCTATTTCGCGTAATTATCTCTCTTTACTTCAATGTCTCATATGCACTCAGTACCCTTTGACCTTCGATAACTATAGCTTCAAGGTCTTCCTCAATTCTATACAAATTTCAGCCAATGCCTACAAGCATATACTAGGTCTTAGAATTGCGTGTTTCTGATTTAAAAAAATGCTTCCTTCTATTATTCGATAATTCAGGTTTAGATGACAAGTGTATTGATAATAATAAGTAGGATGCCATTTAAAAACGATACGTGTGCAGGGAAACGGTTAAACGACGCATGGCGGTCACTTCCTATGATGATAATTATTATGCAGCGCTGCATACGGTTGCATTTTAGTACCCGAACCGGGTGCACACATTGTTGTTATACCCGTTACGACTAGAGGGCGCCTATAATCGATGGAGCGCGGTCCCTTCTTCTCCTTGCTGTGGTTAGGACCTCTGGACCACCTTTTAACATTCCCAACGTACCATTATCCTGCGACTGTAATCATCTGCTCGTTTCGACGCGAACGCCTCTCTTTACTTCGGACTCTCACTCATTATTATATATATACATATACATCTTGCGTAGTTGCTCGCGCTTCAAAATTTCCTCTCCTTCTCGTCAATCAATCCCTCTTTCAGCATCCCTTCTTTCATCCCCGTGCACAAGTTCATTGCGAGTCCTTCGGCTCCCACGTGGCTGAAGAAGAATTAAGAGAAAAAAAAAAAAAAAACAGAACCCTCCCTTAGGACACAAATAGATACACGCGCATCTGACACACTAATAAAAATGTTCCTTGTATCCGTTTATCATGCGTATTACAGAATCCGCTTAATAGGTTATCTAAGAATCCCTGCACTACCCACCGTAGAATAAATAGCTATGTAAACTGGCTTAAGATCTTAAGAAGTTGGCGTTAGCCAACGAACGAACTCCCCCTATGCGGATTCGTTTTGTCGCGCTAACCGGCCGCTCGCTTTTTTCCCGCAATTACCCTTCTCCCTCTCTGTCTCCAATTCTTTTTTTTCTTTTGCTCTCCTTATTTTCCTCCTTTTCTCTATCTCGAACCGACCACTCCGGTACTCGGCACGCACTCACGCACACGCGTCCACGCAGCTTCACCGAGGCGCGTGGTGCTTTCGTGCGTGAGAGCGCGCGAGAACGGGACGCCAGGGTCTGCCTATTTATAACGGTGATATCATCGACGATTACCTACGCTTTCGCGTGGACAATCGTAAACCTTTCCAGAGCAGAGGGTGCACAGGGCCGGTGGTTATTGAAAGGACCTGTAGGCGGTTACACTCGATCTCGTACGAACGGGTCGTAATATAGCTAGAAAGATCTAACTAAGGTATCTTAGAAGGAGTGACGATAGTAACGCAATTTTATTCATCCTAAATCATGAACCTCCCCCTCCCCCCTCCCCCCTCCACCTCTCCTGTCCTCTTAAACATATTAAAATGCTTTTCTTTTTATTTTGAAATGCTACATTTTTTTTCCTGCACGCTTTAAGCCCCACATCCGGTCCCCATTATATCAACGATCGGCAGGCGTTATAGCACCTATGTCGATATAGCTAGCGGCTAGTGATCAATTATCAAGTTTCGAAGGGACGACCGCGCGTTAGTCGCGCGATTGAAAATAATTGTGGGGGCGCGTGGCACGGCAGGGTGTTATAAAACACCGTGTTACGCGCGTGGGCCGCGCGACTCGCGGGGCCGTATGGGATCGTAGCCGTGCGCCGCGAGTCCTGGGCCGTATGAACGCGCAATGTTATTACGCCTTGCGTTACGTGGCTCGACTCTGCACTATACAGTTTTACGGTACTGCATGTATATACTTGGCGGTTTATACATATAGCGCGGTCCAATGCGTTACTTTCTGGTCGACTTCGATTCGACATATCTTGAGCCGGTTCGCCCACGGGACTCAGCATATTCTTGCAGCAGCCCTCTTCTCCACCAACGACTCTTTTATTCCTTCGTTTCTCTATACGCGCGTGGTGCCATCCCTCCGTCCCACCATGTCCTTAGCAGCCCCTGTAATCGAGTGTATGAATATGCAATGTTAAGATCTTAATTTATTTATATCCATGACGACTGCTTGTATTTGCTTGATATATATGATGAATTTATATACATTATGAGATGTATCGTTAAATTGTACGATGAAGATTTTCTATAATCTCATTCTTCGACTTTTCTCGAGGTCGTAGGGGACCGATTATTTCGTCATTGTCGAGTCTTCCCGAGCGCCGACTATTACGGGGATCGCATGCGGAATAGGTAATATAATCCGGTAGTGTCTTGCGGAAACGTTATGTTCATTGCCGACGCATTATAACGGCATCGTGTTATGTCTGCGATCGACGCCAGCATCTCCTCGTTGTTTTATTTATAATAACTTGTATTCTCAAAAGATATACGTGAGAAGGCACGGTGTCGTAGCGACGCGTCGATGGGCCTCATAAAGACGGCCCTGGCCTCCTCCTCGACTCTCGTATATCGGTGAATGGTAGATTGTCCGATGAAAACAAGGCTCGAGTTGTTACAGTCGCGAGCTTCGTCACACATTGGCACAGTGAAAAAGGATTTTCCAGGAATAGCTAAAAGATCGTGTCATTGCGTAATTCAGGTATAACTAAACGCTTGAAATTTTTTTTTTTCAAAATTTTTTCAACAAATTTTCTATAACGATCTCTATTCATCCGGTTGAGGGGTGGGGTGGGAGGTAAAACTACTTTGACGCCAACGTTGAAAATAAAGCACCGCTTCGATATTAACATTCAAAGCTCGGTCGTCTGCTGACGGAAAGCATCGTGGATAGGAAGGAAGTGACTCCGGTTGGTATGCGAGTCTCGCCGTCGCCTAGTGGTGAAGTGGACGAAGGAGGACAAGAGGTGTAAGCGACGAAGGAAGGTGGATGGGAAGAAGGCATAGGAAGGTGGAAGGAAGCTCTGAGCCAAAGAACTCGGATGACCGAGTGGTTAGGCCAAACCGCCTACACGTACCAGGTTAAACGGGACTTCCTCTCTTCCTTCCGCGATAGCTCGTGCCTGAATAATCGAAAATCAAATACATAAGTCGATTGAACGATATACGACAAAATATGAAAAAAAAAAAAAAATAAATAAAAAAACCACGAAATCAATACAGTACCAGAGTTAATGTATAATTTTTAAATTTTTCTTTCAATAAATTCATTCGACTTTATTTCTCACGGAGTTTCTCCTTTGTTCATCCCCTTTTCACGTGATTACTCGAGCCACCGGAAGAGCCAGCCGGTAGCCTCGGTTTCGTCATCATAACGATAAATAAAACCCCACACAAACAATTCCATCGTCCCACGCGCCATTGTCGTCAGGGCAAATCACTCGGCCACCTGGTACGATCGGAAGACGTCATCCTGACTCTCTGACCTTCTGTCTCTTTCTCCTTGGTTCTATCTCCTTTCTCACTTTATCTGTATTTCTACGTGATTACAGATACTGCGTTGGATGTCTGACGTCCCCTTGGCTATACGTCCAAAAGTATTGATTATTATCCCGACTACGTGAACGAACACCTGAGCGCTTCCAGCCGTTGGAGAAAAATTTTCGTTGCACCTGAGACCTCGGATAACTGCATCCTATCCATATACGTAGTAGAGAACTAGACACGATCGTGGATGGACTTCAGATCCTGCAAGGACTCCCGCGAATTGCCTCGAGCCTCTCAAGCCTGGTTCTGTCTCTTTTTTTTTTCATTTCTCTTTATCTTCTCCATCTCCTCTATATACACCTTATTAGATCTTTCAAAGTGACATCTGGCTTGTCGCAGGAATTCGCTGTTCCCTGTTGGAACGATGATTCCTAAACGTGACAACTGAGAGATTCCAAGTAAATCGGTGTTACCATAGTAACCAATGGATACACGTAGCTCTATTGTCCCGAACTTTTGAGAAGATTTCGCGGCAGAAGGTTAACATACGAAAAACAACGATCAAGAGAGAGAGAGAGAGAGAGAGGTCAAAGTGATTAATAGCCACGCTGTGCGGTATCGGTCACACTTGACTAATTACTCGATAAAGCATTCGAAAAGGGTCCGACCGTAATTCACACGTGACGTACCAATCGTCACGCTTTCGGTCGTCCCGTACGTTTCGCGGAGACGAGTAACGCTGTACTAAAGGCCAAAAACTAAGCGAGACGAAGGGAAGCGAAGAACGAACGTGTACGCGAGATGAATCCTGTAGACGCATAAGACGAGATGGATTTTGGTATTTCGCCCGAAGCCGTGAAGGCGGAGGAGGTGGCGCTGCTCCTCCGAATAATAATTACTGCGCGCACGTCGATGGTAATTGCGTCTTTCGCGACGTTAATCGAGCGGGGAATATTCGATAATTTTCAAGCGGGGCCGTACAAACTTTCTCGTGCCATGAGAAAAAGATCCCCGTATGTGCAGATACGTATAGATACCGAGGTACTGAAGTCTTTTGTGGTCCCTCAAGATACACCCTCCCTCGTCGCTCTTCACCCCCCTTCGTCCTTTCTTCTTTCCGTTCGCCATCGTGAATTATGCAAGATTGTGATTAAAGTGAGATAAATTGCTAATTGCTAATTAGACCCACTGACCCACAACGGACCAGGCCACACAGCCACCACGGGGCCATATGGGACGTGTGTGTTGCTGCTTCGTGGGAGTGGGCCTTAATCCCGAGAATTTCCTCTCTTTAATGTTCCGACATGAGAGAGAGTAATTATCAGTGAGGTCCCATAATCATCTCACCTTTTAGTACTGCTTTATACAGTATATATATATATATACACACCTCTCTGCTATCTCTTCTACTATTGCTACTTGTTGATTGCTTATGCTCCTTCTCGTTTCTTTTTCTTGGCTGCCGTTCCTGCTACCGTTTCCATTTCCTCGCCGTTCCCCTTGCCGAGTGAAGGTTTCGACCGCCCTGCTATCGTTTTCATGGGATAATCAATAACGACTTGACTCGACTGGGCAAGGCAAGACAGAGTATCGTTAACACGTACTGGCGTATACGTACCAATGGGCGTACGATTCGATCGTTGTGTATCGGTATCTTGCTCGGTATATCCAAGGATAATTAGCAACCGCTTCAGAAGCGGCTTATCTCAAACGTTCGATTTGCCATAGCGGTTTGCGATTCGATAGCGAATCCATCACACGAGGTCAAGATAATCTATTCGCCCTTACCGACCCGGTACACAAGCTTCAACACTTTTCCGAACAGATTAATTACATTATTGCAAGTCGGACTCTCGTGAATTCTCTATCCTCTTGTTACGTGTATCGGTAGCGGCCGAATTATCGTTCGATTATCTTAATTAGCTGTAGGAATTGTTTTGGCCCACGCTTCACGTCCCACGTTACCTAGGAACCAGCAAAGTCCGGGTTCAAGGCACTGCTATCGCGGAAACTGGATTTTGCGCTACTTTCCATTACCGATCGTTCTAGTCGATAATAACCTCAAATTTTGTCGAACCATTCCTATGCCGCATTACACGCAATATTAACTCCATACAAAGCTCCGTTATGCGGTTGAATATTACTGCTTTTTATAACGTTTCGATTGTTTTCAATCGGCCATCTTAAATCGTACCAACGAGCGTTAGGTATTCTGATTCAAAACGCTCATTCAACGTGTCCCATGTATCGCCTGGATTCTGAAGAATTTCAAGCCGTGGGTTAACCGCCCGAATAAACTAGTGGAACGGAGAGAGATAACCGTACTGAT
This sequence comes from Syrista parreyssii, assembly GCA_030142615.1. Classification (NCBI taxonomy): domain Eukaryota; kingdom Metazoa; phylum Arthropoda; class Insecta; order Hymenoptera; family Cephidae; genus Syrista; species Syrista parreyssii. Next base: position 759,768 of record JARQTG010000241.1, read on the forward strand.
AGTTATAGAGAATGAGAGAGAGAGAGAAAGACAGCTGGGAGAGAGTAAGTTAGGTAAGAGGAGAGAGAGAGAGAGAGAGAGAGAGAGAGGAGAGAGGCTAATAATGTCAAACAGGGACGACATGTTTACTCGGGTTAGATGTTTACTCGTGCGCGAGTAGGTTAAACCGCGATAATGATGCTGTTGGGTTTCGCGGAGGCCAGGAAGCCTGTGTCCTTGCGGAGGACGCGTAGGTGTCGCCACGCGGAAGATGGAAAAGCTGTTTCTAAACGACGACGTGTAGGCGAAATGTATCAAGGCTGATTGCTCGGTTGCACAGGTTGTTTGTATTTTCTCGAGGAGTCGTGCTTTTGGCGCTGCTTTCGTTTGAACGTAACTAACCAAGATAATAGGACTGTATCGTTTTATCGGTATATCTTGCGTCATTGTTATTACGGGCTACGTGATTAGATAGAGAAAGATCGCGGAATCACGTTTCCTAAGAATCGTATGACAGTTTTCAACGCTCGAGACTCTTTTCTGGGCTTAGCTCGGCGCTACGTCGTATCTTGCTATTATTAAATGCTGTTATCTCGCTCTTTATATATGTATGTATTGCTCTTGTTTCTTCTTCCCTGAAAAGCCTAGGCATAATCGTGACGTAAATAATGGCACGCGTAATAATTCTCCCTAGACGGTGTCCCGACAAATTGTCGGGATGAATAATGTATCCCTAGAACGGAGCGCGGGACCGTGGGCTATTTATGGCGTTGACTTTTGTACTATTTTTTTTTTTTTTTCTTATCTTTGTCACGAAGACAGAAATGGCTTCGATCGTTTGAAATTTCTTATAGAAATGGAAACGATGACGTTTCGTTCTGTATGCATGTTCGTCCTAGGATGTTTATGGGTGATGATTGGATGTTCTTTTTTTTTATTGCAATCTCGTTACATGCAATCATCGTTAAATACATTAAAATCGAAAGGGATGGACTCGCGATCTTTCCTGATCTAGTCTCACGGTGACTCAATACTGAAAAAAATGTGTAATTAACTTCTGATTCTGAATCGCTCGGGTTTTACGCGGCGGCTGCAGTGCCGATGTCGCGTCGGCGTAATTGGTTTTGCAGAAAACTTTTACGTGTTTTCGCGGCATTTGCATAATGTGCGAGGTGAACACGGCCGATCGATCGGTTAATTTAAATACTGAATAAGCCGTGCAACCACGCGCGCGCGCAAGCCCCGTCCACGGCCATTAGCTCGTAATTATCGTTACTTATTGGTGGTAAACGGTCAGGACGCGATGAGGCCTTGACTTGCGAACGCATAAATTTTCAAAAACGAATCGAAAATATCCCCGGGTTCGTTAATATACGTATATATATATATTTTTTAATTATTTTGACTTTCGCCATTACCCATCGCCTACTATAACTGGCGCCTGTCGATTACATCTACTGTCTCTGTCACTCTTCCGTTTACGGACACATAGCAATGACGTATTATTCCCGCGACATATATTTACTGCTTTTTCCAAAATTCACGCAGCCTCTGCTTCACGAGTTACAGGAAGCTTAAATTCAGGTGCCGTTAACGTGATATAATGATAACAAACTTTTTTCTACGGCTTGTAATGATATATAAATTTACGTGTCGGTTATATAGAGAGACGCCTCGAGGATCCACATAAGTGCGCATGCGTGAGCACGTTGATACACGAGTACGAGCGAGTGGAGTTTCGTGAGGCCCTCACGGAGTCATGTCGGTACTCTCTTGGGGCCCAAAAGGTCCGACTCACTGGCCCCGGCACAAAACCGCGCGGGTCATAGGTCAGGCGCGGGGCTCTGTGTACCCTGTCATGCGATATGTTGCTCGTATGTTATGATACCGGTGTTAGGATCTGTTGTTCTACCCGCGGCGTGCGCAATAGATGGTCCGCGTATGTATGCACATACGCCTGTTTACGCATTGCGTATCCTGCGAGCGTCCCCGGTATAACGGGTGACACGATTTTATAACGTCTAACAGAGGATCATATACAATGCTCCCATACTCTCTGGACTCCGTAATATTCATAGTACGAAAATAACATATTCCGTACGTGAATGGCATTAACGTTGCTCCGTCGATAACGCGTCGATAACGATCTCTGCAAAAGTGTTACGCGTTTTTTTTTTTTAATTTAATCTAAAAATACTTTTTTTTTTAAATCATTTATTTACGAGTTCGATATATAATTTTTTCTATTTAAGAACATCGCATGCGGTCGTACGTGTATATACGTATATAATTAATCGAATGGTATTGGCAACAGCTATCGAATTCGATCGGCATGATTTATCGGGTAATTCTCGGTCACAGTGTATCAAAAGTGATTATAAAGCGGTGGCTTAGGACGTTAGGATAGGTGAGACAGCGCATAGAGGTGTTAGAGTTTCGATGTGGTAAGTCGGGACTCGCGGTAGGAATACACCGGGACAAATTTATCTTTGTTTCGTACTTTCACGCACTGACAGATGATGCGGGAGATGAGTAGATGGTCCGATATGTAACTCGAATCGACAGGCGACAAGGAATAGCCAGCCGACTATTCTTCTGAGCAACACTACATGAGTATATATGGTTATATTGTATATATACATTGTATAATATATACATACGTACATATATACAGTCTAACTTGCGGATCCACTCTTTTGCTCGTTGCTCCCCGCTGCTCGACGTTTGCTGCGTCTTATGCGCGCCGCTGACTCACGAATCACGAAATCTGGGTTACGGTCGAATCTCCGAGAAACGTAGAGGCGCGCAGGATTAACCGAGAGAAACGGAGAAAACAGACGTTGCATCGGGCGTCGCGACGCTTCGATAAGACAGACACTCGTCGCAATCATGTAAATGGTATGCGACACAGGGATACCAGCAGTGTACGTGTATATATATATATATATGCCTGTTCTACCTACACGTGAGATATAGGTAAGCGAGGTAAACAAACCCACGCCATTGCGATATATAAAATGATAGAATAATTCTTTTGTGAATAATTAGATAAAATGTATATATATATATATATATATCAAGGTTTGTAGATAAAGATATGCGAGGTGGTGGGAGGGGCGATGGGGCAGCGAGTCTGCCGGTTATATTGGGTGGTGCGGCGGGTGCACAGAGGTATAGCGAGGGTAGCTGGATAACCATGGAGAACCGTGGAGAACCATGGAGAACGAGGGATAATAATAAAACGAGATATCTCGTACGTGGGCGGTCGTATTGTTAGCGCAACAAGGTATGCGCCCGTAGCGCGGCGCTTCTGTGTCCCCGCAGTGGGTGTGCTTAATAAAGGTGCGCGTGTGCGTGAGACGTCCGCTTAATAAGATCGGCGTGGTCTTGGTGAGCCTTATGTAAATCGGGCCCATCTGTAAGTTGGGGCCCGAGCACGAGCTGCCCGCGAACCGGCTTCAAAAGCCATGCCGCCGCGATAAACACGCATTATTCCGGAGTGCATTGCACGGGGATGCACACTCTGATCTTATTCTTCCCTTTGGATACTGTTGTTCTGTTTCTTTCTGTTATTTTACTATTCTCTTTCTGTCTTTCTTTCTTCTGTACGGTAGGATTTCTCTAGCGGTCTGATATCGCCGGTCTCTCGTTATCTGCCTCTGGGCACCCACTGACCTGTGAACCGTCATGCGCTAGTCGAGATTTTTTTTGAATTGGCAAAAAACATCATTTTGGATATTCCATCTTTTTTTTTTAAAAAAAAATGATAATTTTAGAGAATGTATCATCGGTTGCGTATAGAGGAAGAATAAATGGCGATTAGCAAAGGTTACATTCCAAAAATGCGGAATCATTCGTAAACGTCAAATATATTTTTCTATTTAACCGTAATCTGTGTAATTTACTGCACGCCGTCAAGTTGGCGCATTGCCGACCTTTCGGCACTGCGGAAAAGCTGATAATTGATAGAATTGAATTTTGATTGTGATTGTGACATGAGATGTCACAGGGTACCATGCGCACGACTGAAAGACCTATAGGGCTGCCGCACTCTGAACAAGTATTATATATTATTACGTGACTGTTATTTTACGAAATTCTACTATAATATCTCGTTAATATTTTTTATAGTATTTCCTGCATTTTACTTTTCAAAAATTCTTAATCCGAAGACTCCAAAAAAATCGTACCCTTGCTAAACCTACCTTTTACCATTTCCAAACCATGTATAAAGCGAACATCCCGTAGTCTAAGTAGATTAGTAGTCTAGACTTTGTACGAGCAACAAGTCTCAGAAATTTACTTTGGACATTGGTTTTCGATATAGGAAAATTCCTCAATTATTCCAACGACCCTATAAAGAAAATAATTGTCTAACCACACTAAGCCACTTTGCAAGCAGATCGTAAAAACGTTCACTCTCGTCGAATGACGTCACTCACAGCTATTGAGCATTTCGAAAAAGTGACAACAATGCTCAGATAATTTCGAGCAAAGTTTATATCATTTTATTAAGAATTATGAAAATATCACTTAGTCGGTCCAGACTTCGCGGCTCATTCAAACAGGATGTGGCTGCTTTATCAGACCCGTAAGTCTGTTCATAAACGAGAGCTATGAAAGATTACGGACAGTAGACGTTCTCGATTAGTCTTCGCGAATAAGCGTTTTATTTGTTTTTATTTTAATTTCATTCGGCTCGTCTCACGCGCTCTTTCGAGAGATCGCTGTACATAACGCTACATAACGCTATCGACTTGATCGTCGACCGTCATAGTGATCGTCGCGTTTGCTTCTAGTCATTCTCTATAAATACACCGAAAGTAGGGAAAACACATAAAACACATAAGACGCATTTAAAGGCAGCATTAATTCAAACAGTTTACACGGGACGGTGTGCGCCCTAAACCTCGGATCGTTGTTAAATTTAAGAATAACTCGTTGGATTCTCTTGAGCGACTATACCTACAGTGTATAATAGGTCCGTATGCATGATGGCGCTGTACGTCGAGCGTCGTTAGATGCCTTGAGACGTCGCGACGTCTATTATTCCTGATAAAAAATCACAGGGAGTCTCCACATAGACTTCCGATTGAGGTAAAGTAAAAAAAAAATATATATATATATAATATATATTGTGACAGAGTATTTTGGGCCTGTCACAAAATTGACAGAAATGGATTGCGCCGTGAGGTCCCACGGGTTACGAAGCATTTCGCCTGGCATTGAACTTATGTAAGACTTCTATTTATTTCCCTTCAGGAAACGTGTATTTTTGTTTTGACTTCTTCAAGTAGATCCAAAAGGATTACGGTAAATATTTCCATAGCTACGGGGCCCGCGAGAGCCAGCTACGGGTCTGGCGAAGCACTAGTGAGGAGAAAGCCGAACCAGGATCAGACATGCACCCTACAGATCCAACTACACAGGAGAAACGAGCGTCTTCACGATCCGGAGGGTATCCGATGGTTGCAGTGACTGCATGAAGTAAATCGAGGGAGTAAATGTGGATAAAATTCCCACCTCACGAAAAGAACAATGCAGTCGCTGCAAGAGCAAAGGATGCTAGGATCTGTTTCTTCGGACTCGTCGAAACAATTAAAAATCACGAGTTCTAGGCTGAAGTTGATCTATGCGCTAACTTGAGTAGGCTAGGGGGTCTATTATAGCACGTCGCTCGGTAAGGCTCTCGATTTTGGGAATGCATGACGTCACTCACGGGGTAGCCTAGTATAAGAAATAAACGTATTTTTGAGTTGTGGAGTGTTTGAGTCGATTGGAACATCGGTGATCACTTGAGCTGGTAGTTATCCAGGATAAAGTGTTCCTTTGGATTTATTGAAGTGACTTGCCTACAGTGAGTGATGTTAAAACTTCAGTTGGCCAAATTCTGTATTAGTTTTTGTTCAGGAATCGTTGCTTCGATATTTCTATTAATTTTTCTTTATTCAATAAATTTACGCGAGTTTTGACGTATCTTCGTGTACGTGGAAAGGCGAGAGAAAGAAACTAAAATCTTGACCGAGAATAGTTTCGTGTGCTACGAAATTTAGTCACCTGCATTTGTTTCTCTTCCACTTCTAAAACGTCTTTCAATTCGAAGACTCTGTACTTCCAGTGGATCTGACACCTGATTGGTTAACTTTAAACCTAAATAACTCGAAAACTATTTTGTCGAAGGACATTTTTGAAAACTGTTTTTTTTTCGTTTTGTCGTTACGAGTAAACTCGTACGAAATTTTACCTTGGTTCTGAATTACCCTTATACGAACGTTTGACTAATATACGTCTTATCTACTGGAAATAAACATTGGACCATCGAAAAACGGTGATCTAGAATTCGTACCGATGCTATTATTGTCTTACTCCCTCTTTCTTTTACTCTCGCTATAGGCACATGCTAAGACAATCAGCTTCCTTCAAGTTCTTCCGACAAAGTAGTCAGCGATTGGCTCTCAGCCAATTGCTCCAATGCCAAGCGGCGTTATCGCGATAGCGAAGAATTTGTGGGGCGGCTTGTAGCTACAGTAAATAACCCTTCGTTAACGCGAACGAGACTTTCGAAGTAACACATACTACATATATATATATATATATATACATACACACACGTATGGTCACACAGTACCTACGGGCCCTTAGAGTTCCAAATCCCAATGGAATCGAGTAACCCCGCCACTCCCTTAGCGACAACATTCTCGATATCGAATCAATAAAGGAAACACGTAACAGGTAAAATTGGTAGTCTATAAAAGAATGACTTGTTTTACAACAAATGTAAATAATTAAAAGAAAATCTTGTTATGTCTCATAAAAATTCTTCTATATCCATAGACTCCCTCTAGCAAGTCAATCGTCAACGAATTCTCTCGTTTACTGCTTCTGGTAAATTCTGCCACGTTGCCTGTACTGTTCTCGTAAGAAAGACTTCGCGAAACTTTAGGAAAGGCAGACTAGAGCGAGAGGATCCAAGTTTATCCGCGTTCTATTATGAAGCATCTGCAGCTGTTAGCCCCGTTGCTCCTGCGACTCGAGGGAGGGCATTAATAAGACGACGCATCGTTGGACAGACTTAGAATAGAGCTTGGAATAGATCGTAACAGCACTAGGCCACATAATCCAACAGAGTAGTAGAACCTACTCCAATCCACCACTCCTATCCGCCACTCCAATCCACCACTCCTATCCGCCACTCCAATCCATCACTCCAATACCCATAGCATCCCTTTTGACAGTATAGCGAATCTGTCCGACCACCCACTGCAGCAGACTGTACCGATTGGCTTATAATACGTTAATGGTATTTCTGTCTACTAAATACTGGACTTCTAATCTACTCCAGTAGTCATAGGTGGCTGTGCTCTACTTTTGTCTAGTTCTCTGGTATGCAGCACCAGTCCACTCTATACTACTCAGGAAGGAAAGGGGTATCGCTCGTTAGCGTCGCTTTCCAAACAAAAAGGCTTGGATCACCTTCTCTCGTTGTGCTGACGTTACTTGCGCTGCTGCCCATGGTAGCGCAGCTACCGTTGCTACTCCTGTGCTGATCCAGGTATCTATATATATATTCCGTTGTGTCCCTACGCGAGTCTCTATAGTAGCGTATGCATACGCTGCTACCCGCTGTACGATTTCGAAAGTAATACCGCGTTGGGACCATCGACGTGTCATTAAATCGTCAGCGGCCTTTAATGAGATTATTACCGACGGATTGGCAGCCGAGTTTTACTTGCGTAACTCCCTCCTTAAATTATCTACTATCTCGACAATCCTCGTCTCGTCCCTCTCGCACTCTAGAGCCTTGGTCCCCTCGATTTACCCCTGTTCGATATTTAAAAAATAACTATGGACGTTTTATTTCTAATTTATAAGAAGATCGGACTTTTCTCTTAATGTCTTATCTGTCGGTAATCTACGCGGATCTATCTCACGCCACTCCTACTCTATCTGTACTATTGAATCTGAGTTTCGAAATTGAGTGGGTGGATCTCTTGGAGTGGTTACTCATTTTTTGTTGTAATATAAAAAGACAGCGCTGGAGATGAACATTTTTGATAGGTGTTAGGTTAGGTTATTGGCTGGAAAGAACTCGAGGGAAAATTCGCTGCTGTTAGCAAGGGACGAGGTCGTCCTTTCACGAGTAGACTCATCCGATCCGATCGGCAAAGAGGATCGGCTTTGTGGCTCGACAGCGAGTCGGGTAACAAACGACTCGCAAATCCTCCCTGTCAATTTAATCTCGCCTCGAATCCACGGAGAAATGTTAATAAGGCCTTACTACCGTTTCTCTCTCGGCGGCCGCGCCGACGCGTAACACTTTATTTTCGCGCAAAGATACCGCCCGGTGGAAATTGTGTGCAAAGCGACTTCCCTTTCCTTCCCTTTCCTTTGGTTGGCTTCTGTGGCATCCCTCTCTCTGTACTTCACCCTTTCGTACGGTGACTTCCCCGGATTGCCTGGTGCAATTTATTTAATGCCAGGAGGCGAGTGCGCATGCGCAGACAAAATGGCTTCCGGCTATACTTCCCCTAAACGTCCGCAAGAAATACTTAATCGAATTTCGTTGTTTCTTATTTTCCTTTATCTCATTTCTTGCTTAGCCATAGGCCGAGGATTTATCGTTTGGTGGCTTAGGAAACTCGTGGCGGCAGCAATATCGAAATAGAAAACTATGTTGTTGGATTGGAGTTTGTTTAGGGGATTATACACGGGTCCCCACGCCACTGTGTCATGCAGTAATTTTTCCCCCGGGGGGCTTTCGTCTTCTCTCGTCACTTTTGACATTTTAATAATCCCGTTTTAATTGGTTTCCAATGTGCCGAGGCCATTCGTGGATATTCGTTGACAACCTTCCGGCACCCACTTTCCATTTGGTGATTCCCTCCTTACCGATCTTCTCCTCTGTCTCGTTCCTATGTTTCATTATTTCTTCGTCTCTCTCACTCGCCCAGACAACGAACTACGCGCTCTTTGAAAACGAAGGATCGCGAGACACGCGTTAGACAACGTTGAAATGTGCGCGCGGGTCGATCTTCTGAAATGCATCTGACCTTTAAGCTCTCTTTGTATGCCTGTAAATCAGCACGCGTGCGATTGCATTACTTTTGCGTATCTACGCGTTTCTGTACTATCGGCAAAAAGTTGTCACGAAATTCTAAACGGAAGTTGCGTCAGACGGAATTTATTTTTATTCGTCTACAGAAGCATTGTGCATATTTCTATTTTGAAAAAAAATTTTTTTTTTTTTTTAATATTTTAATATCTTTTTTATTGGCTTTAATTATTATTAAATATTAAAAATTTGCATTATCAGGAAATTTGTAATCTTCCCTACTTGAAAATTATTATAGTATGGCGTGGTTACTCGAGGTACTGGAAATAGCTCGGTCCGGTATTCCGAGTAAATAGAAACAACAGGTAGACGACGGTGGCAGTTTTCGCTGGGACGTCGCGACGCTTCTTGCCAGTACAAATAAATCGGCGTAATTGTCTTGCGAGTACTACGGCCCCGTTCTATTATTAGTAGTATCGCGTAGAACGTGCGCGGGTGAGCTGACACTCGTACCAAATTTCTGTTGGACATAACTTGACCGGAAGATTACACAAATTCCACAAATCCCTTAGGCTCATACATATTACGCGAAATCTTCCCGATCCTTGGAAACAATCCCGACATGTTTCTCGGACACCTCTTATAATAATAATAATTTGATATCAGTATCACGAATTCGACAAAATTAGGTCAAGACCTATAGTCCTCAGCGTTTAGCTTTCATTTTATATAGGTCACTTAATTCGAAATGGTCGACGATGCTAAGTCTTATCGTAATCAGAACGCAATGTGGTTTCAAGTGTAGACGTTAGTCAAGAGTCCGACGAAAAGCGTCGCGATGATTTTGCAAGAAAACCCACGAGCTGACCCACAAAATTGATATCCGGTAAGACCGTTGTTATATAAATTAAAAAAATCCTATACGCTGTATTGAATAAAAATTAATCGTTTAATTGTCCGTTAATTGTTCGTTGTTAATTATGCGTGAGGAAATTGGCAGATGGACCGGTTGCCAAGAGAGTGTCACTCCGTGTCGTCGAGATTCTTTTTCCAGTTTCTTCATTGGTAGAGACCCCGTCTTAGTCTGTACTTTATTATCCGGTTTGATACTTGGCACAGCTGGTGGGTGGATTTGAACGCCACGTTAAATTTAATATATCATTAATATCATTCGAATTGTGTATTATAATATTTCTGTCCTTCCTTCTCGCAGTTACGATAACGCGTCTCTCTCTCTCTCTCTTTTTCTCTTTCATTCATCCTTTTTTATTTTTGAGAAAGATCAGCATCGAAATGTCAATCGTTCGGTCGACCGGACGGCGTAGTCCGTCAAGATTTCGGCAGTCTCTTTCGTGGGCGTCGTCATGGAAACGGCGAGGAAGCGAATCTTACAAAACACGTATACCAAGTGGGCGAGAAGATCGAGAGACTAGTGTGGGCCCTACGAGCACCCGACAGCTCGAGGGCCTTATCATAGTGTAGGCGAACACTTCCGTTTCTTATGAGTGTCGCCCTGACCCTACCATCCTTTTACCGTACCTCAAAAAAGACATTCTCTATCACGCTAGATTGGATCGATTTTCTGACACCTGTTGAGTATCCCAATGAAAAGGGCACACCTGCGAAGGAGCTGGACCTATTGAGTGGCCAAGTCACAGAGTTGCCAGTAGTGATATTAAAGGGCCCACTGGGGCCTCTTTAAATTCTTCCTGAGATTCCGGTCGGAAATCCGTTCCTCATTGATAATACAGTCACGCGACAGTTGGTAGCACGTCTATTTCGACCAATGTACCAGACAGAAGGAATCATATATTTCCCTATATGTATATTTCCGTATATATATATATATATACACGTATATTCATATATATCCTATCTTACGGTACTCAAAATTTGACATATTTATGAGCATTCGAAAGAATTCTGAACTCTAGATGAATCCCGATGACTTCAGCTAACTCTGGGCACGCGCCACGATCCTCTCCACGACCTCATCCTGCTTTTCATCCTCTTGCTCCTCTACGTTCAGGTTTAGCTCTCCCTGTAGGTAGGTAGGTAGGTAGGTAGATAGGTAGGTAGGTAGGTAGGTAGGTTCAGTATCTCTCCCACCGGTTGGATGTCCGTGGTGGTGCAAGCGGTCCCCGTGTGTTGCGGGGCCCGGCCCCCGGCGAGTTCCAAGAGCATAATACGTTCTTACGTCGAAACACACGTAGCCTCACGTAAGCACACGTACACGAACGAGTGAATACACACACGCAGGAAACGTTCTACCTCCTGCAGGGGCCGTCACGTGGTCCCCGTGGACGGGCTCGAGTCGCGCACACAACTCCAGTCAGAGACGAACCGAGAGACCGGCTGCAGATCATACGGAACGAACCGATTCTCTTCCCACACGCTGTATAACACGTAGAGACATATAGACGGACGTGACGGACGGACGGACCGATGAACGGACACACGAGAAAGGAATACGAGAAGTAAGAGAAAAGGAAAAAAAAAATTATAAGGGTGCCGGACCCGTGAGGGAAAGAGACGCAGGGGCTGTTGGGTGTCTCTACGTCCTCGCTAGGCCATCCCGGTTTTCATCCCGGTCTCCGTCCTGGTCATGCCCCACGTTCTGGGCCAGCTCCTCACACTGGGGCCCCCAGCAGTGCACCCGAGCTAAAGACGTCACGTAAACATCGCACATTACTCGGTTCTTTACGTTACTTTCGACATGCGACTGTTATCAAGATACCACGGACGTCCCTCGCGCTGGACTTTTTGTTAAGTTCCAAAAGTGATTATTCATCTACGACAGTAATTATTCTCGTGTGTGTGCCTCTGTGAAGTAAGTGTACGAGTTTTCGATTGGATGTGCGGTGATAAGGATTGACGATGACAGGAGGTCAATCCTTGTGATTATTCGTGCTGTCAAAGAGAGCAAAGACAATCCGAAGAAATTTCGTTCGATTAGCCTTCGAATGGTGTGATATTTTTTTTTAATATAAATTTTTTAAATCCATGCTTCCAATCAGTTAGCTTCGGCTGGCTGATCAGCTGGATTTCTTTGCCGTTTGTTTGGTCAACTGTCAACTGTCAACTTTCTTTAGGACGACACGCGTCCATCGGTAGTCCCCTTACCCCCACTCCCAACGTATCGGGTGTGAACCCTTACACCATCGTATTCGCCACCATTGCTACCTTCAACCCCTGTCAGTGACTCCATGCTTGACAACCACTGTACGAGGGGATGAGTTATTAGTCGTTGTCTCCGTATGCGCGTGCTCGTATTTCGCGTTATCGTGTTATCATTGACAGCAGTAGGACCCAGTGGTCGGTTCCTTTTGAAACATTTCGGGATTAATTTTTTCTTCGTCTCACTCCGTATCTGTCAAATCGGATCATCCATGATTTCTCAACGGAGTTTGTTGTCCGTCGGATCGGCTAGCTGTCATCCCCCTTTAGTATAATATTTTCAAGATTTTTACGCGCTCTACTTATACGGTCCGAGCTAGAACCAGTACCTAGTATAGGTAGCGTTAGCAGTCGTTACCGCGAGTAATCGGGGCCCCCAAGTTCGTGAGTAGTAATGAACCGATCCCTATCAAGCAGATAAAATCTGATAATTAAATCAAATCGAAGCGGTACGAGAACGGTTCGGCTAGGAGCAGCAGCCTGCAGCAACATTACACGGGCGCCATTAATTAAATCGCGTTGTGCGATTGAATCGTCTGCTCGGATTATGAATGTGAAATTAACGTCTGACAGACATACCGCACGGTTGTATCTTCAATGTACGATGGCGGCAGTCTATCCTGGCCCAGGCAACTTGGGACCCAATCGAGTGGCGTTAACGAATCACACCCAGAAAATTGATTCTCCGAGCTGCGCCCCATCTTCGTCTAGACCCACGATGGAAATACGATCTCGAATGATCTCAGGATACGATTAGAGATGATCTTTCGGGAGTCAAGTCAGCCTGCAGCGGCTTCTAGATTGCTAGAGACATTAAGCAGGAATCTGTTTGAGAGGTTTTTATTGCTTATCGGACTAGACTAGGGACTAGTTGAATATAAAAGAAATGGAGTGTCGAGGGTCAGGCTGGGGTTAAATAAGGGTAGTAGTGGTAGTGGGTATACCGGGTGACTGAATGGTTGCAATGATACTGCTGAACTCGTCGAGCGTTTCCATGGCGCGAGTTAACGTTCATTTCGTAACTTGATACGTCGTTAATATAACAGATTACGCGATTAACCCTCCACGCGGTTAATTAGAGGCTCTGTTATAAATAAGGGAGAAACACAAGGGAATCAATCAGGCCTTGGCGGTACAGTCGACGCCGTGGCAATGCGACGCGAGAGCAAATGCTGCTTCGCTAGGACGATGGCGATGGTGACGACGCTCTCGGATACGACGTGAACATTTTTGAAGATTGCCCAACGATCGCTCGGTGTGGAGAGACCCTTATCTCGCCGCGATCTCTCTTGCGACTGGTTTAAAAATAACAGCCGGGCTGCTCGAACGTCCTGCCGAAAAATCCGTAATGTGCTTCTCGTGGTAGCGCTGGACCACCTTTTCACTCTGATTGTTAATTATTCATTTATCTACTATCAGGATCTGACAGTATACGTCGGATAGCGAAAGAGAAGGATATGCCGCACGTTGGCAGAGAGAGAGTAAAAAATGTTAAAAAAAAAGGAAAATATCTGCACTGAATTTTATATGTATCCTTACGTATATCCCCATAGCACGTGGTTTATCTTGGCCAACGAGGATTCGGCAGGACTTTCACTCTCCTCATAAATTCCTTTTTCTTTTTCACGTGTCTCGTTGTTTTCGAAAGCGTACATTCTGCGAAAGCGTTTCTATACTCTGCTCCGAGTAGTCAAGGGTTACGGGATGTTAGATTAGTTAGTAAGCCCAGGGCGAGGACCACCTCGGCTGATGGATTCTCTTGATTCGTGTTAATTCGAACCGATTAGCACAGTGTGTGGCTGTTATGGCCAGTGGCTAATACAATTTACGACGAGTGCATAATTGCGTTTGGTCCATCTGAGATTAATTAGGTCGAATCAAGTTAAATTGGCCGCGGAGACAGGGGCTTTAAGAAAATTCAATTGACTTGGACCACCTAGCTCCTTTATTAGTCTTTACCTATACGCATGAACCTTTCTATTCAAGAATCTATAAATAGATCCTTGATTAATTGCGTGAATCATAAAGATTGTCTTATCCCCTTGAAAGTTGACCAATCTTACGGAAAATAATTTTCTTCTGCATCTCAATCTCACGTAATAAAATTACCTTCAGAATCGAAAAGGTGTGAATCTCTTGGCACGAGATGAAGATCTGTAAATCTAGTCAGACGTAAGGATCAGTGACGACGAAGATAAGAGGTGCCGGTGATCACAGGGTGATTCCAGCAAGTGAACTTTGTATCCTGCAGTGAGCCGTTATCAATGGTGCATGTAATAATAGTGACTCGAACAGTGCAAGATCGTCGATAGTCGCGCATGGAATCGAGAAATTACCAATCAGTAATCAATTTGTCGATTGACGCTAGAGATAACGTTAGGAGACAATCATGGTTACCCTGGACACAGAGCAGAAGCCTGAAAGGCAGCATTGCGGTCGTCGCATGTGCGCCATATGCAGACGCATCAAACGTGATAAAGGTAATGATAATGACGTTTAAAAAGATATGCTTATCACTCGTGTGATAATATAGAAAAAAAAATTTCTTCAAAAATTCATCAGTCTGTCCCGCCGTCTCCTGACGTCGCATTTTGAACCCAGTAAGTTCAATGAGCGTACTGGCGCGCGCGAACGCTCGCACTCCACGAGTAAATTACCCGTTATTAGCGATCGTCGTTACGGCGTATTAAGGCGGCTTTGACGCGGAGACTTGAACGCGTGTCGACGCTCGTAATACCGTGGTAACGAAGAGAGAAGGACGATATGAAGATAGCACAAAAGAGATTTAAAGAGAAAGAACGAAGCACCGATGGATATATAAGACGCAAAGAGAGGCCCGCGTTACAAGCCGTGATAGGATTGCCTACTTTGCTGGTATAATAATTTATTATCGTACCAAGGAACGATCGAAGTGCATTTTGGGTAACTGGAAGAGGTGGCGAAGCTCGAGATACTTCGAAGCATCCATACGATCGCATTTGAGCAAGATGGCGGTACTATTGTCCCCTGAAAACTTTCACGTCGCGTCAAAAATAAATTATCCACCGGCATCAATTTTCACATGGAATTTCATTCGTCTCGGTGCGCCATCTTGGAGACGGTAAAAATACTAGTCGAAATTTTTTAGAAATTTCACATATCATATTATCAGACATCACCCATGTCTTATATGATTCTGACCAAGGTGTAACGTGCGCTAGTATTTTGTCTGGTTGCTTACGTGATTATCGGGAGGTGTATGGGAAGCTGTGTATATAGTAATATTACCTGTAGGGTGTAACTGGGCCTAATGCAAATGGCTCGTTAGGTCGAAACACTTGAAATTCCAACGTGGGCCGAGTCGCATTGTTTCTCGATACCCCATGGATTATTCATTGTTGCGTCCGCGTGAAGGTGACAGACGTCGCGACGTCCGCGCAAGACTAAATACGAGTTCTCGTGAAATTCTAACGGGTGCGCATATTACATCACGCTAAATTAGTTTCCATTGCTTCTTATATACGTTATAATACGTGTTCATGCAAGGGCCTTTCTATATACCGCTAGGCGAGCCGTTTACATGGCTCATACATGCTCGACGGACTTGGAGAGAAATAGTACGCCGAAGTAGAGAAGAAGAGAGAGAGAGAGGAATCTGAATTTATGAATGAAGGAGCGAACGAAGGGCGAGCGTAGGCTCGCTCCTCTCTCGTTCTCTCGCTCCCTCTCTTCCTCGCTCAGTCACTCTCTCTCGTTTTCCCGTCGTGTCGTCGCCCACGCGTTATCATAATCGAGACCTCCGGCCTAGTCACGCCTTCGAGCGTGGCGCAAGGTTGCCTTCTCAAATCGAGACTTATGAATCCTTTCAGACTCCCAGGTCCTACCGCAATGTACCACCCTCATAATATCGACGTAACCTTTCGCCTCCTATGACCATTCACCTTACATTTTCTTGTACCTTTTACATCTAACCAGCAGAGACAATTGACAGTGCCACCAACGTGTTCTTTGGGAACCTAGTAAATGTACAGTCATATGGTGACATAGTTGTATATATGCCATATATATATATATATATATATACCATTTGCATTAGGCCCAGTTATATATGTATATATATACACACACGCAGTGGCCTCCTCTCATACGATTCTCCCTGGTATAATTCCCAATTGGATGTCGCAATATCAAACGATACATAGAGGATACGTATGCCGTATGCGCGATAAAATACGCCTCTTGCCCGACCGAGTACAAGTTTCCAAAGCCGTCTCGAATCCGCGGATGATTATGCGACCGGTCTATTTCTAGAAGCACCATGGGACGAACATACTAATTATTTTTTATCTGTTACCGCCAGTCGGCAAACTATTGACTGTGTGGGTATTGGTTAAGGGAGAGAGAGAGAGAGAGAGAGAGAGATATAGATGTGTAAATGGACCAAACGGATCGAGACTCTCGTTCACGGTGCCTCGATGCAACTTCAGTGCAATAGGGGTGGACTCGGTAGAGGAGAGCATGTGCGTGCATGCACTCGCATACGCGAGATCGCACGCGCACGCGGAATGGAACGGCGAGTGCATCGCCAGGAGAGTCTGAAACAATTGACATTCTGCGTGCGCGTTCGATCGCGCGGCGAGGAAAGCGGGGTCCTGGTTGTTGGGGCCCTCTGCGACTCGATGCAACTCCGGCGAGCCTGGAGCGCACGGGGAGTCCTCTCTCGAGGAGGAGCGAAGTAGAGGTCTGTTGAAGGTGGTGGCTGCGGCGGTGGAGGAGGGTGCTAGAGGGGGTACGGGGGGAGGGTTAGCCGTGGCATGCACCTGTGCATTGCCGCCATATACGATGCGGAGTTATGGCGTTTTTCCGAGGCGATCGTATCTTACCGGCGAAACGAACTCCATTTCTGGAAAGCGCGCGGCGCAATTTCAAACTGAATAACGCACAGCGCGCCTGGCCGGGCTGAAAAGTAAATTAATTGTCCGGGAAAAAAAGGCAAGGAGCGCTTATTTATTAGACACGCCACGTTGCCCACGCTACTGGGGGCTATACGCCATTTTTCCCGAACGTGTCTTATTCCGTGTCTCTCTCTCTCTTTCTCTGTCTTACTCTACGTATCCGTATCCTCTCTTGGTTACAAGCAGTGTCAGACATCATAGTCTCCCACGCAGCATCGTCTGTACTGTAGCTCGTGAAATTTGAGGAAAAATTATATTTGACATTGGCGGAGATCGTCCTTCGGAAAATCGAGAGTGAAACTCAAGTCCTCCAGCGAGAGTGCGTTCTCAGATTTTTTCCCTAGTCTTCCCGTTTAACGTGGGTGTAACCAGTTCCGTGGGTTTAGCTGTCAAACCCACGTGGCCCGCCTACGACTACCAGATATATTACCGGCTGCGCGAGAGTGTGCATGCTTGCCCGCATGTACGTGAACATAGGTGGGTTTAGGCGGGATAGGTGAGGGAAATAAGCAGAGAAGCCTTCAGGTATGAGAGATGCGGCTTGCGACACAGGAAACGGTTTCACCTCGAGGGGTCCAGAGGCTGCATCCACACCGAGCCACTAAGTAGACACGTGGGTGTTTATGATGCATGGGAAGTTGCTTTTATGAGCTGTGTTTTTCGTACGTTTAATGGGATCTCGTCCGCGCGCGAGTCGACTCGCTCGCTCGTGTGCGTACGAAGTCGCACGCGTCCTAGGGTATAGGGTAGGAGGTTGTACCTATGTCAATATACATATAGTGTACGGAGAACATAAGGGTATATAAAGAGAAGAGTAAAGGAGCCAAGGATACAGTCCGAGAACACGTGGTTATTGATACTATCGTAACTGGACATACCGAGCGATTCTTATCCGGATCCCCGTGACTAATCGTACCGATTCGTTTGCTCGCCAATCCTATCGTTTCACGGCTATTTCATTCGGACTAATAGATATGGAGGGAATCGATATCTCTCACATATTCTGAACGATCATTAATATCCTCTCTTTTTACATTATGACTGGATAAAATATAGTTGTCTAAGGACTCTTGGTGTTACCCAATTTTTTTTCTTTTAAAAAGCTACCATAACTATATATATATATTCTGCTTTACCTCCACATTATAGCATCATCTGTCTAGCCTAATGGTTCGACTGAATTCTAATTTTCTCGTTTTCTCTTTTTATTACTCATTTCCCAGATTGCTCCAAGTCTCTATAGAAGATGTTGATGTTGTGACGGGAATGCGACGGGTGGTAACTGTTTGTCACTGGTATCATAGTAGCTTTTGGTCCAGGGCGATGCCTCTTCCGAGAAGTCTCTTTCAGCAATAGGAGTTCGTCGCTGTCACGTGACGAAAGTATGAGAGCGCGAAGGTACAAGAGTACGAAATTCGGATAGAGAATGTATGACTAACTGAGAGAGAGAGAGAGAGAAGTAGAAACCGATGAAGCGATGGCGAGGAGTCGAGGAGCCGAGAGGTCTCCTTAGCGATTGATATAACACCGCGATTTGCGTAATATACGCCCGCTCGTAAAGCCCGCGTTGATTTATCCCAGTAAATAAATAGATTCGGTGTTGTTAACCCCGTTTTTAGGGGGAGACAGAGACACGCGTCGCGCACGCGCATGCCATTTCATCGGTGGGGGGAATTCGGGATGCTTATACACAGCATCCCATAGGTCCATCCATACAGCACGTATACCTATATCTAATGGCGGTGCCGCTTGGATTAAAAATACGAAGGGACCGAGCAAAAGAGGATCTTCAACTCTTATTCTCCTCACTTCCCCTCTCTCCGCAACTTCATCTCGTTGCCCCCTCCCATTCTTTTTTAATCATCTTCTTCTAACCCCTTCTAGACGTGTCATTTATTTCTTATTGTTTACCTAGATAATTTCACTGTCCACCTATGGTACGGGGTAACACGACGTATAGTAGTTCACGTTTTATCAATAAGACACATCGATTCCTAGTAATCGATTCACGGCTATCTCGAGTGACGTGCATCCCTCCCAGTGCTGATGCACATATGTTATTAATGGAAGTAATAAGAGAGGAAATTGAATCAACCGTTAGAATCTCGAAGGAAGGGCAACCCGCTTCGTGCAGCCTCCGGGCTTCGACTTCTTCTTCTTCGGCTCTTGGCTTGTCTTGTCAATCTTACTCCTAAACTCGTGGCACCTACTACCTACCGAGCCCTAGACTAAAATAACCTTACTCGTCGTACTACTAAACTACCGTGGCAGCATTGCGTCACACGAGCATACGATAGACGATAGCAATGCATTAGAATAGCTGAGGTAGTTAGTCTTGATACATATATATGCCTGTAAAGATTATCAATTAGTACGCAGGTACAATTATCCAGCCTAAACTAACCTTAATCTCTGGCGCTACCGTGCGGAGCTACTAATGTTCTTTCATAAATCATACAAAAAGGTTCCAAGGTCCGTTCGGAGAAGAAGTCTCTTGTGACTGGAATAGGTGTTCGTGGGGCTGGATAATATTTAAAGATGATTGTAAATATTGAATTGGTTGAAAACAAAAATTGGGTGAAAAATAAGTAAAGAGGTAAACCGATTTCTTTCATTCTTACCGATAAAGCAGTGCTAGATCTCTCGTTATGTCCCCACTGCGAGTGTCTTACAAAACAAAATGCGTAAGTTTCGCTTAGATTAGAAGGCGTGTCCGGAGGCGGAGCGAGCTAACATTGCGTTAAGTACGCGTACGTGCGTCCGTGCGCAGTACGCGGGCACATCCACGTGGCTTGGCGTTATTCGTATGCGTATCGCACGATCGACGCATTAAACGGTGAACGTGGGTCTCACAGGCGATGCTTATAAAACTCTCCACCCAGTGTTCTCGTCGCTGTCCTTTTCTCTCATTCTCACTTGATCTCGCTATATCTCTCTTTCCTCTCCTTCGTCTCTTCTTGTTCGTTGCCCGGTAGGAGGTGCACAATGACGGGAAATGAGCGCTGAAAAATTAGCCGGCGAGTGCGCGACGGTTACGCCAATTAAAATTCGACTCGTTCCCTACGAGGAAACCATTGAAATCATTGGAAACAATTGTTGCTCTCAGGAATCGATTTTACTTGCGTTCCTTGACCATTCGTTGGAGTCTTGTGTTTCTTTTGTAAAAGAATAAAAGACAGATATAGGTATAGATGGACGCTGTAACACGATGAGAGAGAATGGATTCGGGTGCGCTTAAGGTATATACATATACATACGTGTCGAAAGTGTTCGATTCCGTTGAATCGCGAAGCTGCGCACTCGTGTCGAAAGTCATTCGCCATTTTGTTCGAGAGATCGTGAGAGGGGAGGTGAGGAAGGGCGCGGAGCGCAGGGGAGAGTAAAGCGAATAAGAAGGGGTCCGCGCTGTACGAAATCGGGGAAAATAAGTCATGGGGCCCTTTCTTTGCGCCTCCCTCTGTATAGAAGGAGGCCCCCGTAATAAATCACAATCTAGCGCTATTCAGTGCTCTTTTGGGTCAGTGGGTGTCACGTGAAATCGGCGTCGGCCGTCGCGACTTAACGTAAACGTAACGCAATGCGAACGGATAGCCAAGTCACCTATGTTATTAGTGGTAGTAGTTCTGATAGTGATGGTGAATCCCTCTTTGGATATTGGCAGGATGCTTACTCAACATCTCGTTGAAATTAAGGCCCCGCTCTTATCCCCGAGGGCACCCCGTATGGCCGCAAGCCGCGCCAACCGATTGCGTTTGCGTTTCGGGATGGCAGCAAGCATTACCTCGCAACTTGGGCCTTCCCGAATTTTCGTCTCGTCATCCCCCAATTACGCTAGCAGATCGATGGCTATTAGGGACTCGGACGATCTTCCGAGAATCAATATTGTTAAGGCGCGCCACCTTAATTTCCTGGGCGTTAATTAAGAAGTCACCTTCCACACGCCGCCCCACGTTACGCCGCTTCAAACATCGCGCTTGTCTCTTCAAACTCGAGAGTACAGAGCCAGACGTTCACTTTCTCTCTCTCTCTCTCTCTTTTTCGCCTCCACCGCATTCTACATTACGCTATCCATCTCCTACCGTTCTCGTATCTCTCTCGGTACTTCTCAATGAATTTGGAGAACCGTCACATTCAAAAAGATCTTCCAACGAGTGTCTTCGATAAGCATACCAGAGAGCGAGTGGCCAGTGGAGGTGGTGGATTCTATTTTAAAAATGTCACATATGTCGTAAAGCGGGAGGAGATAGAGCGGAAGATAGTATAAGGAGAGTGGAGAGGTGTAGGAGTTGGTAGAGAATGAGGAGAAGCAGGAGAAATAGAGAAGGGAAGATGCGGGAGAAGAGAGAGAGAGAGAGACAGAGACTCGTAGAATATCTCCGGGACCGGAGGCTTTATTTATACCCAAAGCTCCGTATTATTGGATCACCCCCGCGACAGTGTGTCTTATGCAGCCTCTGTTTGTCCGTCTCTCAATCTTTTTGGTTTGTAACGGGTACAGGCGCTGCCTTATATCCGACAACGTCGTCAAGGTAACGAAGAGAAATCTCCTACGTGAAATTCTGTATACGTTTGCGAGACTTTCCAAGAGTTAAGGATTAAAAGAATTCTCTCTCTCTCTCTTTCTGATGTCTTGTTTTTCTTGGCACATGTTGGTCATCCTCTCTCTCTCTCTCTCTCTCTTTCTAAGTCTCTTTCCGTCCCCCTGGAGAATTCGTAAAGTAAATCGTCTCGCAAGCACGAAAAATAAAAAAAGCTCCTCGTAAGTCGAGCACCTCCACGACGCGCCACTTAAGATTCCATCAAATGATTTATTCGGCGTGCGCCGCAAGCGCGAGTAAGAAATTTAAGAAATTTCTAATTAGGCGCGTAATTATCATCCGTCTTTCCGCTGCATTCCTCGCGGCTAGTATAGTTCCCACTCTCCTCCTCGGACTCATTCTTATTCCCGAGTGACGGTGCGCGAGGAGAAGAGAAGGAGGAGAAGGGTAGAAGATGAAAAAATAAAAAAAAAATAAAAAAAAGTCTTCTGCCACGGCGATACGCTATTCTCACGGGCGAGGTATAGCAGATATACCTGAAGAAGGTGCCGAAGAAGAAGTCAAGGAGGAGGACGAGGAGGTGGTGGTAGTAGACGAGGACGAAGTAGGATGGTGGGGAAGGAGCGAACTCGATGAAGAAATGGAGGAGGGGAAGGTGTTCGATGCACGCGAGATTCACTTGGCAGGAATGCAGCCTGCGCGAATTTGCATTCTATGCATTGCGTAGGTACTTATGGAGTGCGGGCGTACAGCGAACCACCGTATATGCTATAAGAAGACCTCCCGTATTTATACGGATTTAAACAGACCCTATAATCTATGTCACTGGGTAGTAAAACTATTCCCGTACCGGGTGTGGTTCCTGTGAAAATTCCAATACGTGCCCCAAATAATATCCACTCCCCCCTTGACAACTACCAGGACTGCGTGTAGTTTAAACGCTTCGTAAACTTCCTGATTAACCTTCGTAACAACCCTCTTATTTTCTTCCCGTAAATTCCACGAGGAATCGTCAGTGAGACTCTTGTCTCCAGAGTCAAGGAATCCCGAGCGTTTCGGAGTCACCCGGTACATCGAATAACTATGCACGTGCGCGATGCGGAGTGTGTGTTTCAAGCTCGAACCGTCTTAGCTTTGGTCTTGTGTATCTCTTAGTAGCTCGTGCCGCTCTGGTCGTTAGCATCTGTCTTCTCTGGACCACAGCATCCCATATCCCAGTCTTATTCTCTCTCTCACTATATCTGTATATACCTATACTCTCCACAGTTGTCTCTCAGTTTCTCCTTAGGACTGACCCTATCTCCTACCCCTCTATACCTTTATACTTTTTTCTGCTTTTCCCTCCCCCGCGCATCACACGCATCCTCCCCATGTGAATATATACAGATGCAGAGAAATGGAGAGAATGCATTTCTCCCTCTTCGATGCATCACTTGTTATTCTTTATCTTATTTTCGTCTCTCCATCTCACTCGTTCCCTTTCTCATATACGCACGGCAATCTTAAGATTCCTAGAGGCCCGCGCGATGGGACACGGGGGGAAGATAAAACTGCATCGATAACTCGGCGCTCCTTTGACACCAGGGCCTCTTGTAACGCGATATCTAACGGGGCAGGCGATAGTAGTCATATATGTATACATGTATAGTAGTATGTAGTATTGTAGTTATATACGTTATTAATGATATTCGAACAGAGTAATCGATTTATCTCGTCGTAATGCACTTTGACCAATACGTACTAGGCTACTTGCTATACGTAAAATTTTCTGCTTTTGAAAAACCAAATAGTTCTAAGGGTAAATTCGTAATCGGATCTCTGAAGGATTCGTACGACGTGACGGAGTCAACTCGAGTCTTTTCACTCGTTCAGTCTCGAAGTCCTCGGGTCTTCAGTCCTGATCGGATCGCTCGGTTGGAGCCTTTCGATTTTATGCGAGGCTCAGGCATAGCGAGACTATTTATAAAACCGGGACCCTTTGTGTGGTAATACGACTGCCAGGGAATTTCGAGAGTCGTATAGCCTGGAAAAAGAGCAACTTCTCTTCTTCTTCTTCTTCCTCTTGTTCCACTTCATTCTCTTTCCATACCTCCGTCCCTTCGGGAAAGCCAATTCCACGCTGGCTTGCGTAACAGTCATAGGAAAGTCTTACGAAATCCCAAAACAAGAGGGAGTTTTTTCTTTATTTTATTTTTTTTCATCTCTCTCCCCCCCTCCTCCCCCTTATCTTGCTCTTCTTCTTTCACTGTCTTCGCGGACACGAGCTATAGCTTCACCCTCACGGCGCCATGTGGGATGGTTTATTCGGTATGCGGAAAGAAAAATACCACATCTTAAGGCAAGCCTAAGCGAGATCAACTTTGATCTCGCGTTTTTATATAGAAGCGCGAGATTCTGCGGCTTGTCTGGAATACGAAAAAATAATGGACCACCCTCCAAGATATTCACGCATATATAGGATCTGTTAACTGTGCGCGTCTTCTACTGTATTTAGCACTGGTCATATTTTCATCTCAATATGTAATCTTCGATGACTAATGGGTCATGTCACTTTCGTCTGTTGCAGCGCTGAAAGTGAAGCTGATGCTGAGACGACCGATCAATCAGCTGGTCGCACAGGGTATCATGCCTCGTAAGTACTGCATTAATTGTACTTTACCTCAATTCCCATTAATCCGCGAGTCATTGAGTCCTCAGCTGACTTCTACCCCAGTTCCCGCGTCTGAGCTTAATAGTAAGGAATTTACTGGATGAACATGATAGTTTCTTTCTAACTCTTATTGTTTTCTGTCTCCTCTTACATCAACCTCTTTATCTTCTTATTCGTCTTGTAAGCCACGAAGGTTTTCAATCGATCCACTTTACCACTCAATTAACGATCAGCAAGTAACTGGGCCGTGCGACTAAGTGAGTCCCACTGTTTCTCCTCTAAGCTATCGTCAATTATCGGTCGTGCGTATCCGTTAATTATCGATCAATTATAAATCTCGTTTTTGCCCCCCTCGAAGCCTTATGGCCAATTAATTTCGGGGCTACTCCGATCCAAGTTAACGTTAGGGACACTCTAGGCCGTGGTCTTCTCTTTTTTCTTTTTTTTTTTCTCTTCTATTCGTAATTTCCTCGATGTAGACCTTGTTACTTATTCGACACCCGTTACAATGGACGTACCAAACGGAGATCGGGTCAGTCGTAATTTACGGGACGATCCGGAGTAACCGTCCCGAATGTTTACAGGGGCCGAACGGCAGCCTACAGTAATTATTTGGCTCACACCCTGAAATATTACCCTTGTTATACTGTCCGCACGGTTATAGCACCCGGTATACAAGCCTAGATAGAAATACACCGATAGCATTGTTCCTCCTTCAACTCGTTCACTCATTCTGTACCATTTGCTGCCTGTGGAAAAGGCAGCAGCCATATTGCTGTGTAACGTATGAGTAACGTTACTAGCGCGAATTTATAACTTTTCGTTTGAAAGTTATTTTTATCAGATAAATTAGGAGAAATGAGTATTTACATATTTTTTTTGTAATACTTTTTTATTTACCGTTTAGCCTTAAAGACACCACCGGCCTTTCACGAGCAAAGGAAGCAGCTGGAACGCGCGAAAACGGGTGATTTACTCAAGGCGAAGATACAGCAGCGACCTGGGCGAGATGAGCTGGTGAGACAACATATCCTCGAGGACGTGGGTCATGTCGATCCGAGTCTTGCCGAAAGGCAACGGATGCTCAAGAAGGCTCGATTAGCGGACCAGTTGAATGATCAGCTGAGTCATCGACCGGGACCACTAGAACTTATTCAGAAGAACATTCTACATACGGAAGAGCCTATCGAGAGGGCGGTTAAGGGTAGGTAGATTTTTATTTTTTTTTGTTGGTCTCTTTGCTTTGATGCCTTGAGTATTATAAATTTTACTTCATTTTTTTTTTTCAGAGGGTCACATTCCCTTCAAGGCCACTTGCGAGGGCCAGGTTACCAAACCTCAACACCCGGACCACTATATCACCTTTGAGGATGACTCTCAGAGTTCAGAAGGTGCACCCTCGCCCCAGCTGGAATCCCGGTCGGATGTCTTGGAGACGGCTGCCGCGTCTGCTGGCATTGTGACTGTTTCCTTGAGCATCCCGACAACTGGTGGAGCCGTCGTGGTGACCTCCACGTCGCCAGTCTTCCAGCAGGCTGCTGTTGCGGCTGCGACCTCTGAACCTACGATACAGACCTTTGCGGAACTCTGTAACAGTGTCGTTGGGAATCAGCAAGCCGGACAGCCAACAAATCAGCAACAGCAGCCACATCAACATGCGTCCACTCAGGTAAATAAATAAAATATAAAGAGTTAAGTAAGATGAAGAAAATAACGGTGAACCGTAGAAACCCTAAAGATGCATTCATAACCTGTTCAACGGTATTTTTCTTCTATTGTTCTGAATTTAGTGTAAGTTCATATTATTTATTAAAAAGTGATATTAGAAACTTTATTAATTCGATTATGGAATTTTCAGGCGAATCAAGCAAATGGACCGACGGCGACGCTACTACCACTGGCACCGGCGCCCAGTCCCATGTCCCTGGGCTCGACGACGTCCAGTCTGAGTCCGTTATCGAACATTTCGATAGCCTCGCCCCCAGCTCCACCCCCAGCAGCAATAACCCCTAGGCCACAACCATCTCCAATAGCTGTTTCTGCCTGTCAGCGTAGCGACGCTCCCGGCAAGGACAAGAACCGGAAAAAGTCAAAGACCAAGAGCCAGCCTAAAACGCGTACCATCAAATTCCACGAGTACAAGGTACATGACTTTAGTAATATGTAAACGGGTATTAGGATTTCCTCTTGTAGTTAGGCCAGTAGGTGCAAGAAAGCCACCCGCGAGTCTAACATATTAATAATGACTGACCAGTAGCGCTCTGGACTAATGACTAACGTCGCCTTCATGTTGCCAGGGTCCGCCAAACGCGCAAAAGACGTCGGTCTCGTCTACGACTTCCGGTCTCGGCTCGGCACCCCCAGGCGAAACTAGTTACGAACTGCTTTTGCAGCAACAGCAACTATTTCTTCAATGGCAGCTCGAGTGGCAGCATAAGGTACTATATCCTACTACCATAACATTCTCTCTCTTTCTCTACTATGTTGAATAAGGTGCAGCCTCTCATTAACCTTATGAAATTACGCAGTATAATCACCGTGAACCACCATTTTGTGACCCTGCATATTACTAATGTACTCATCTTGTGAACTAATTATTTTTCATGAATACACGTCATGGTTCTTACTGGTAGATTATGTGTGTGACTTTGTCTTTCAGTACCCACAAATAATTTTGCCAGCTGCGCAGAAGCCTTTATCGTTGAACAGTAGTGGAGCTAGTGACACGGGAAGTGTTAGTGGAAGTAGTGCAAACGCACCAAGTCCCGCTCCCTCGAATTCCTCGACAAACCCTTCGGAGCAGCCACCCCTTAGGCCCCTTGGTAAATTGGAGGATATGAAAGGTACGCATTAACGGAATATATTTATCGACTAGTCCTAAATACATAGGTTTAACTTGGAATATGTTATTTACAGTGAGTGATCTTAAAGTGGAATTGAAACGGCGAAATCTTCCGGTTTCCGGTTCGAAGCCTCAACTTATAGAGAGACTCAAACCCTTCACGGAATCGTCGAGCAGTAATTCGAACAGTAATTCAAATGGACCGCACGTGACACATATGGGACATATTCTTATGGATACTCCTGGTCCCATGACGTCCGACGAGTCCAGTTCACAGGCCAAGAGTCCCGGATCTCCTGTAAAGGATGAGCCAAGTAGTCCTAGAATGGATTCACCTCCTGGGAGTGAACATGACGACCCGTCGAGTCCGCCAGGTGATAATTGGATGAAACCCTGTTAGCAACTCGTTTTATTATTTTCTGATCTAATCTTGGTTGTTTTTTTTTTTTTTTTTTCTAATAATAACA
Organism: Syrista parreyssii; assembly: GCA_030142615.1. NCBI lineage: Eukaryota > Metazoa > Arthropoda > Insecta > Hymenoptera > Cephidae > Syrista > Syrista parreyssii. Next base: position 787,407 of record JARQTG010000241.1, read on the forward strand.
GGCGACGATATCATTAAAGAGCAAAGGAAACGAATCGAGGAACTTCAAAGGGAACTGTATAAATCCCAGCAACAGCTTCAACAAATTCGACAGACTCAGCCGGCGACAGTGCGTGCGGAGAAGCTTGTGCTGCAACAACACATACAAAATAAAATGCAACAACAACAGTTAGCGTTGCACTTACAACAGTTACAGCACTTGCAACAACAGCAGCAGCAGCAACAGCAGCAGCAAAGTCAGGCACAGCAGCAACAGCAACAACAACAACAGCAACCACAGCAGCAAACTCAACAGCAAACTCAGCAGCAACATGCGACCTTCCAGCAACTTAACGCTAAGGCTAGTCTTGCTGCCTTTCTTCAGGCTCAGCCTAACAACACTACAGCGATACTGGATTCCGCTACTTTAACAGCTATTAATAATAAGAAGAATCAGGCTAAAAACAATGCCACGGTTCAACTACCTGCCGCCATTGTACTCAACTTAGCCAAACCCACGAAACTCAATGGATCTCTCCTGGGCGCCCTTGTAGCCCAGGCGCAGGCTCAACAACAACAACAGCAGCAGACTACAGCCGAGGAGGGGAAACCACCGCCACCTCAGTACGATGAAGCAGCAAAATTGCTAAAGGTAAATATTTTTTTGAAAATTTCCTACTCGTACGTAACGCATGACTGTATCCATTTTGTAATTTAGGTCAAGATAGAGCCCGTACAGAAGAGTCATATAAAGAGCCAAGTGGTTGATGATGTTTTGGAGATTCTTATAAAGAACGGAGAACTGCCCCCAAGCGCGGCACAGGATCCTGCAACACCAACGATGACAAATCGACCATTACAACCGAACTTGGTGTTCACGGCGCCTGCCGACAGTCCCAGTCAGTCACTTGTTTTTACAGCAACGAGTCCCATCAGTCCCATTAGTCCTATGGCGATGGAAGTTTCACAGAGTGGCTGTCCAAGTCCTCCAGCGCCACCACCTCCCCCACCTCCGCCATTACCTTTAGCTACGTTCTCCGTTCAGTTACCCTCGGCTTTGCAACAACAACAACAGCAACAGCAACAAGAGGAAATTCCATCATTCAGCGCGGATCTACTTAGCTCTGAAGTGGAACTTGACGCAGCTATGTTATTGAGTCCTCAGTCCGTTCAGCAAGGGTCACCGGATCCTCAGCCGGCTCAGGAAGTTACGTCATCAGACAATGCCAATCTAGATCTGAAGGTAAACTGTCAAGAAATTCTTTAATATCTCATAAATAAAATGATATTCTGATCGTCAATACTATTTTTTTTTTAGGAACTTGGTTTAGATTTGGAAACCCTAGATACTATGGATTTTGGTCAACTAGATTGCGACTTGGGTGTCAAAATGGAAGCTCCCCAGGAACTAATGGACATCGGTGACATGCCCATGGATATGGACGATCCTGATTGGCTGGATTCACTGATGCCACAGTCACCAACAGCCTCCACAACAAGCACCTGTCATCACTCGACACCGATAGTGACTCATTCATCAGGAGCAGATCTCTACGATCCACTCCTGGCCAATAGTCAAGATCCCTTTGATCTATTCACAATGGAAGATTCGGACTTTAAAATGCCTTCCGACCTTTCTCTAACGTGGGACAAAGTTGATTTTGCCACCTAGCCTCAAGTGTGCCTCTGAAATTGGGCCTTTTGTACTTAAGAGCTCAAAATGGGACTGAATAGTAACTTTGAGCATCACAGAAAATTGGTCCTATCTCTGAACGGGATAATGACAAAGGCAGGAATGATTTTTCGGCAGAATGATCGTACCGGACCAACTTGTAGCGCGTGTCGCGTGTACTTAATGAGAAATCACGAGAAAAGGAATCTAGGATCAGTCTTAGGATTTTCAAATATTCACAAACTGGGCCTTACTTTAGTGAAAAGCGTGCGGGTCGACGTTGTACACGACTACTATAATTTTCCACTGATACGTACGTAATTCTTCCTCCTAATCCTGATCCTTATCCTTTCCATATCTTTCTTTTTATCCTTTCTGAAAAGAAAAAAGAGAAAACAACTACAGGACCATACATACATATATACGCATATATATCACTACATCAAAAATTCTCCAAAGAGTCCTTCATCCACCCTTAATGAACTCCCTCGAATCGCAACCTTCTCTCCGATTCACGCGAAGTGAATTAACTAGTTCTACTACTCTATTACCCAGCCTACAAATCGTGTGTTGCTTGAGTTTTTTAACAGCGGATAGCGTGTGTGCTAAACAAACAAAAAAAAGTAAGCGAAATGAGAATACGATCCTTATAGTGATCTTCTCGTATGCCTTCCCTACGAATAATGGATCGTAACAGTAATACACATATACAAGAATTAATATAATTTTATTAATTGTAAAAATACACTGCATAGATACATAGGATATAGCTATATACTCACGCCCAGGAATCCAAGGAACTCCCACGGTTCCAGGTGCCTCAAAAGGACTCTCGGTGAATTCCTTAAGGATTCTAGGGTGCAGTCTAAAACAAGAAGAGAATGTACTCGTTAAGCCCGATGTGATTTTAGGAGACGCGAATACCACGAACTTAACCATTAAGATATCAGGTATAAAAGTGCGTCTGGTGTCTCAACGCAGTCGAAAGCATAAACGCAACGGGATTGGAAGGGATGGACGTGTGCTTAGAGTGCTGCCACGGTGTTTTAGAGTGTCACAGTGCTAGGATACGTAAAACGCTATTAAACTTGATGTAGGCACTCGGTATGTTCGCAGAGAGTTCAGAAGAGACGACGTGGATCGCAGAGCCATGCGAATGGTCGTTATTGTTTCTCATCCAAGGATTACCAATCCCATCTTTCTCTTTATTTTCTTTCTTGATACTTTTCTTTCTTGTCATTTTGTAACATTCCATGCTTTCAAACTCGAACGTCCAACGAGAGAAGAACTTTCTTTAACGTAGAGAAACCTGGTTTAGTAATACGGCCGTTGATGACGACTCTGACAATCGTCCACGTCGTCTCTATGTTCTTTTTCATGTATCCTCGAATTAATTGAGTGCACTTTACTATCCTTTCGACGAGTATTGTCTTATCGTGTATTATCGTATGTACTACACACCTCTTTCTCTCGTTGAAATTCTCGAAGGTGCTATCGTTCCGGCACGGCGGGTTGCGACCAGGCACCCACGGTTCTTTGTGTTTTTTTCGAACCATAGAAACGCGAGAGACCGTCGTAAGCTTAGGACACAAGATATTCACTGTCTGTACGATTGTGTATGCTTTCTCTCTCTCTCTTCCTTTCTTTTCACTATCGAGAAGCGTGCACGGCTAATATCTGGCGGGAATCTATGAGGAAGTGGAAAATTGGTGCAAGGAGACAGAAGACGAATCAAAAAGAACATTCCAGATCAGTACGTCGGAGATTTATTCGCGTCTCCGGGTGTCCAACACCCTTCCCTCAAATATTTTTTTTTCGTTCCACTTTCTTTGCGTTTCCACCAAGCTTCTTGCACGACTTTTCCATCCACTGTCCAGCCGAAACGTATTGCGTGGTTCACAGTGTCGACGCATTTAAAAGAATCGGACAGAGGCTGTGTAGTCTCTTCAGCTGCATTTACAAAACATAATAAAATAGAAAGGAAGAATCGAGGAGAGCGATTGTGCCGTGAGCTTTTGGTTGGATGGAGAGAAAGAAAAATGGAGAGAAGGCAGGAAGGTTGAGAGCTTCGATAAATAGAAGGAAGGATAAAAACTATAGTGAGAAAGGAGGAGATAAGTAGTGATGGTATTATTGATTATAATTAATTGAAAATAAGATCATGTGAGCACCGTGTCGCTTCGTCGCCACCCGTTGTCATGACAATAAGGATTTTATTGTTCTGTAAAATATTGTAATATATATATATATATATTATACATATAAACGTATATGTATACGTACATGTAAACCACACATAAGACCATTATACATATACAATTATGTTATTTGCGATCGATCGTCAAACGAGACGAACATATGTAATTAACTTACAATTCTTTCGTCGAATCGTTAATCATGAATTCGTTGATTGATTTGATAGGCTGTGCGAGTCTTGGTAGTTCGCTACCGAATGCAAGGTGCATGCTTTCTATTATCTTTGAACGCGAAAATGTGCGCGTGCATGTGAGATAGAAAAAATAATAAGAGAGAGAAAGAAAGAAAGAAGGCGAAGAAGAGAGTTAGAGTAAGACAGCGAGGTGTGCCTGCGTGCCTGGATGCATGTTAATACAATTTAAAATTTGCGTATTTGCATGCGTATCTGCGTGTGGAAGTGTATGGAAGAGCATGTTTGAGTGACATTCACTTAGCTAAGCAACAATTGAATTGTAATTGTAATGACGTACTTTTAAGTAATGATCAAGTAATTATTTGCTAGAGAGAGTGTTATTTATTTTTATTTGTTGCAAATTTATCGATTGCCTTCCATTTGAGTAAATAAATAAATAAAAAGTTATTCGCTACGTTCTCTTGTATTATTCATTCTTCCTTGTTCATTCCTGCGCTTGTAGCTCAAGTTGTTCGCTCGCTTTACGCTTCAGCAAGTTTTACTTAGTACCAAACTCTGTCAGAGTGTAACGTTAAGAAGCTGTGCTAGTTCGAGAAAATTCTATTAGGAGACGCGGAACGATTTAGAATTTAACTTTTATGGAGAGTAAGTTCAATGTAGGGATTAAAATTCTTCGTAACAGACGTTCATAGCGTTGGATTCTACATAGAACTTATCTCGAAAAGTGTAAGTACAACATATTTTTTGTGACAGTACCATCAAATATATCGTGTCTTCATTATTGGTGCCATAGTGATCTGTGGTACTGTCGTCATTCAAGATCAGACTACTTTTCTATTAGAGAAATCCAACAGACGTGGAAAAATATCGTTTTGTACGGATTACAGATATGTCAACTTAGGAGTGTGACGTCGAATAACGACTACAATATAAAACATAATTTCCATGGGTATAGCGCTGTAAAATATCTACTCCTTTCCTTTTGGCTTCGTCATCGTTAGAAGAGATTTACGAATAGAATTGAATTATAGATAAGTGATGAACACATTCGACAATTTTGCACACATTCTATATACGGTATGTATGTGGCCGATCGCTTTCAAACGATCACCTCATTCTAAAAGTCAGTTGAACTGTCCTCTGCCGTGAAACGTCAAAACTAAAGAGTAATCATAAACAACTTGCAAGACATACCGAGAGATGTCAGCCCCGTTCGTCCTCTACGAAACAAACTTCGATCGCCGACAGAATCATGATGGCTGACAGTTTCATGTATTTGGTGTGCGGTGGCGTAAGTCCAGACGGTTCGTGTTACAAATTGACCGGCAAACCGGCATCGAGGCATCAGAAAACAGAACAATCCAAGAATGACAGAGATCCCAGCACCAATCGTAAGCAATGTCACCTCCGTTATGACAGCGACTAAGAAATGGATAATTTCATCCGCTAGTCCCTCGCTAAAGTTACTATCTATCAGGCTTTATATTTCGTTCGTTTAGAAACCATAGCTTTTCCGTCATATGCTTCTTATTCAGTTAGTCCCTTCCGCTGGAGTTGCTTTTGCAAGACGATATTAAAAATTTCATTTACTTCCAACTGCTTAACAATATGAAATACATTGCATAACGCGCAAACGCAGCTGGTTCATTACCCTTCTACCTGACGTCATTGGTTATTCTGTCACCTGTTCGTAATACGTCACGAACTTGACATCCTTTTATATATGTGTGTGTATAAGTGTATATACACTTTCATTATTTTAGCATGCAGATTATAGCTACTGTAAGTAAGCCAGGTACAGCTTCTGGGCTAAAACTGTCCCACTTTCGTAGGATATACGTATGCAAGCAATTTTCCAGCATCTTTTTTTAACCCACCTCATCGCGATTCAGAATATCTATAAGAGCCTGACGTATCGCAGATAGACATTTTTTTTAGCAAGATTCAATTTATACAGAGACAGACGTTTATTTACCGATTAACAATCTCTACTGATCGTATATAAGGATCCAGTGAGAGAAAACTGAATAAAGGAGTTGTGTTAACAAAACTTTCACACACTATGCATTATTCATTTTATTTCCCACAAGTCATCCCACGGCAATTATCACAGTTTGCGAAGAAATTAAAAAACGGAATATTAGACTCATGTAAAAATTCATAATCGTCTCTATACATGCGCTAAGTATCATCAGAGCATAGTAAGTCTTACTAGTGCAACAACCATCCGCTAGATGTCAGTCAAAGTACACTTTCTCGAAGCTGCATAGAAGAACATTAAAAAAGACAAACAAAGCAAGAAATCTTATGTATACAAATCCAACAAAAGTTCTAATAATAGTAAGGTAACGTTCGAAAAATTTCTTTCCACGTGCCTCTAAATGGAAATTCAAGATATGCCAAGTCCAAAGATCAGTAGGAAAACATTGTTGGTTGACCAAAATATTTAGATTATACCACGTAAACGTTGACTTCCGACCAATACGTTAGTCCAGCATATATGTATGTACAGGATACACGCGTGGCAGACACCTACGATTGGTTTGAACGTTTACACGCGTAATGGACTTCACGATGATGATGTCATTGGCTAGGCAATGATTCGCTCGACTCGAGATCCTTAGGGTTATTCTTAGCTCGATGACACCCGCGAAATGCGACCATAACACGTTTCGAGCGATTGTTTACGATCTCATAGCTCGGAAACGTCATTCAGTCGCGCTTAGCCACCTTGCAATATGTTTATTCTATTTTTGTTATCTCCAAGTAGGATATATTTATTCCCCAATCTTACAGAAATATCGAAAAGCCTTGTTATTCCCGTATACGACTCACGTTACTACATTATAAGTTTCTCCCTCCTTCCTCTGAAATTCCACGAACGACATCTGCGTATTGAATTGAATTGACCGAACCACCGCACACACTGCACTATGCTCCCGAGCAAACATAAAATATCATACTTTGTCAATACTCCGTACCATTACTAATCAGCATTATTATTATCATTCCATAGATATTGATAATAAAGACAATAATAACACAGCTAGCAATCAACACCTGGCCAACTAGCTTGATCCATATTACGATATCCGGTGCATCCCTCGCCTTTTCCTAAAATATATGGAAACTTGACGACACTGATGTCATAATCGGAATTAACCAGAAGGGCGTTAACCGTTGGCAGAATGGTTTTAGAAGTGGCTTCCATATCCTGGAGAACGGTACATCGGGTCCTGGCTAAAATACAGGCAGTGGTGTTGACGAATACTTGAGCCAGCTGTTGTTCAGTCCCGTTAAAAACGGTTGGTAAAATTTCCACTGCTTCGCCAATGCATTGTCTGATCTGTAACATTGTTTGGTTCTTATTTTTTCTTTTTTTTTCTTTTCATGTTACACGTGTCTAACGCGGATCCACTGGTTCCGCTCCTGGTCGCGTTGTACTTCCTTCGTTCAACTCCCGCACCACGCACAGGACTCTTCTTGGATACAGGATACGTCTTCCCAGGACGAAACCTTCCCGCGTCTTGATCTCTCGAGCGTCCTACATGTATTCATGTACATTCGCCAATTGAATTTTGCAGAATTATATATCTGTATATAGACTTTACACTCAATGATCTTAATTAGATTAAACGCCGGTGAGTCTTTTTAGGGTTCGTCCTGGTTTACAGATGATTAAATTAATTATCCACTTACAAGCATATCCTTGTTAACTTGTCGCACACATTCCAAAAATGTACAGTAAACCGTATTGGGCGATGTTCTCGTGCTCGCGGAATTCGTTGCATTCTGCAGTGACATTCGTTATTATTATTTTTCATTATATGGCTAATTAACATTATATACTCATAAATAACCAGAGGGAATTTCCTGACTTACTCGTATGTATCTCTGACAGTGACCATAATCTGTGTTATTCAGATAAATATCAGCGCAGTTAGACATTGCCAGTAGCATTGGATATCCAGAAGGTTGATTACTCGCTCGAAAGAAACACCCGTAACACGCATCACGTTCTATGGATGACGCGTCTTGAGAGTCGTTGCACAACTGATTCAGCAATTGGACGGTTCTCAGGCTAGAATTATTTCCAGTAGTTGATACAGAATACGGATGTATAATAATACCATGGTGAGACTCACTTGCTATACGTAACCCATGGCCCGATAGATTTACCCAGTAATCCCTCCTCCGCGAAAGAATCCACATGGATTGAATTCAAAATCCGCATCAGTACCAGTAACAGTACAATTTTTCTAGCAAACATATTGTCCTGAAACTCTTTTTCGCACTACGCAAACGCTCGGACAATGTCGCGTTTTTATACCCAGTGATATAAAATGCACGTACCAGTCTCACATATTTATATAGAATCAATCCAGTTGCATACGAAACTCATACCCGTCATTAACAAAGTGCATCGTCGCCTAGTTAACCGGTATCCGTTCCACTGTGCTCAAAATGAAAAATACACGACTCTTATCTCTCATAAAAAGGATCATGAACGTCATCGGAAGTGTTACTGTTATTAGTGAGGATGTGCACCTGCTGATAATATCTGTTTGAATATAGCGCAGCACGCGACCATCCTCGTTGCACTATGTGCACGAGGGCCATGATACTAGTTTTGGATAAAGTGAGAATCGAGATACGGTTAACAGTTAAAAGTACTTAAATCGGCAGGAAAGACAAGGAATGCACTTCCCGGTTGGAATGCAAGTAGCGGATGCAACGTGACACCGTCTCTCGGTGACTTTCGCGACATCGCGACGCCTCGTGGGCGGCAAACGAAAAGTATATTCCAGTGGCTAAGAGTGTGACGTATGTACGATATAATGAGAAAGAGAGAGCGAGAGAGATGGGGCAGTGCGTGGTGGGACAGGGGTAAGAAAGAGATACAAAGCGTCGCGTCCAATTTCTCGGATTACATAAACGCAAATAATCCTATGAGTCACTCTAATTCTGGGTCTGGGGATGCACTTTCCCTCCCCTGCACGACACTCGTCCCCTCGTCCTCCGCCAATCCTGCCGACGTGTCTCACGCGTCTGGCGCAGAAATAGCCGACGTGTTTGTCGACCGTTGCGCACTGGCCCACTTTTCACTCGTCTAGTACCCAGCCGTGCATTCGAATCCATTCGTTATCGCTCTGCCGCTATTTCTATTTCTCGTATAGTAAACACTGCATGTATGCATGCATGCATCCATATGCCTTCAGGGATGCACTGGTTGTCTTTAACCTCCATATATATACCTGTGTTGGTATAACTATGTATCCTATGAGTTTCTTCTTTGGGATATCCAACACTTCCGCTGGGGATACATTAAGGAAATATCCTGGCCAGCCCGGAAATTGGTAGACATCCCACAGTGACGTGCATTAACCCTCTCATTTCTTATACTCGTTAAATTGAAATGATAAGAAAGAATTACTTGAAAAAATATTATCAGCACGAAGGAATCAGGTATACGGTGTAATAATGAGTTACGTAGAATCTCAGGGAAATATATGTATATATATACCCGGATAGAAATATATATATGTACACTATGTTTAGGTCGCAATTTAATATTTAACAAATTTCTTACCACGTGTTGTACTGTAAGATGACTTCTCAATATAAAACTGGCGACCCCTGAGCATGGTATGTAATATGTCTAAGCCTAGTATAACGGCAGTCAACGACCTTTGTCCTTATCAGAACAACAGCCAGACATCTCTGACCTGCGTTACGTCCGGAATTCATTGATAAACCCACACTGGAATGCGGATGCACCTGTCAATTGCTGGTGGGAGTAATACATGAATTTACCCAGGCAACCACAGCATTGTTTTGATGCGTAGTAATTTCCGCGTAATTGACATATACTGTATTGACTATTGCAATTTCCGTCGTATAATACTATTAGTATTACACACGCCTCAATCAGTAGTATATTATGTATATATATTACTAGCTATAGCACAATGTGTTATATACATGTGTATATATATATTCTCCATTACAGTTAGGGTGCGTCCCGATTTCTCTATGTAAGTCAAGAATGGAAATGGTCGTATCGCTAAGCAAACTTTCGATGGTGACGCTAAGAAATTGGTTGGCAGTAGGAGGGAAATGTACCCGACGATAGAAATCAGTTGGCCACGTGGAAACGAGTTGTATTGCTCCCAGGGGTGTAATCTCCGGACGCATTATCGTTATCCCGATGGATATTCTCATTGATACCATCCCCCGTTTCCCCATAGGATTCTGCCATACCACACCCTTCTCTACGTGTCTCACAATCTCCCCTTTTTTTTTCGTTTTTGAAAACTTTTTTTCTCCCTACCTTTCGTCCATATACAAGCTGCTCCGCGGAATCGAAACAGTCCTCTGTCGGTACATGAGTATCTACAATACCATCGTTTATATCGAGACTCGTATCACGATTTTTCCAACATCCTATCCAAATTGACTTTTCTACTTACGTTGGTGTATCCTGTTACAAGTGTGTGCGTGTGCGTGTGTGCACAGTGTATCAGCTAAGATATACGTTTGCGGTTTGGCGTGAAACGATGTACGATTTTGAAAATCTCTTGTGAGAAGCATAGGACATTTTTTGATTGCACATCAATTGCGCCTATTATTATTGTTCGATTAATCTCTAAAAAAACTTTAAAAATCTATATATTCCAATTTGGATTCTACGTGTTCCTCGCCATAGATTTTGGAGTCTACGGAAATCTTTGAGATTTGGAGTGTTCCTGGTCGCAGCTTTAGTAGCCTTAGCAGTCGCAGCAGCCTTAGTATAAAGATATGTTATGGAACAGGCTTAGCAACATTAAGAACCTTACGTGTTCCGACCCTAGTGGAATTTTTCGAATTTCACGCCTCCTAGTGGAAGTATTCAGAACTATCGCACATGCTTAATAGCGCCATCTGGTGGAATTTTCCGGAACTAGGAAGAAATGCTCCTCACGAAAATGCATGTTTGAATTCACGTTCCACGCCCCCTAGCGGAATTTCCCAGAAGTATCACAGGTGCTTAACAGTGCCATCTGGTGGAATTTTCCAGAACTAACTAAATTGCTCAACCCAAAAAAGCAATTTTACGAGACAATTTGTCGAATTCTCATTTTACGACCCGTAGCAGAACTTTCTAAAACTATCGTAGGTGCTCGGCCGCGCCATCTGACGGAGTTTTCCGGAACTAACAAAAATCCTCCTAATGAAAATGCATGTCTTGAATTCTCGTTCCACGCCCCCCTAGCGGAATTTACCGGAACTACCACAAGTGTCTAATAGCGCCGTCTGGTGGAGTTTTTAGTAACTAACCAAAATAGTCGCCGCGAAAATACATATCTCAAATATATATATCATAAGAGATTATCACATAGTTCAGAGTTTGGCGTGCTTAATATTTTTCACGAGATCACGGAACTGTCGTAGGAATTTCTTTAACCTTTATTCATTTCTTAATACAGTGATATATACATGTATCTTTGCTCTCTTCATAAGTTTTCCACTAGAATTTTCTGCGTGGCAAGAAACCGGTTGTGCGCACTGACGTTGTCTTGTGAACCCTGATCCCGTTGGACGTTGACAATTTCAGGAGCGAAGTAGGAATGCTTCTTTGTTGGTATATATGGAACGTAGACGAACACTCCTATCCTCATGGGCGATAAGCAAAGGCGTGTACATACGTACGCGACAGAGTACGCGAGGAAAAAAAAACAGAAAGAGATTTCCTTTTAAAGTTGGCGGGCTAACGGGTGAAAGATTTATCGCGGCGAAGACGCGCGTCCACACTTGAGCGAAACACGTTTCGTTCAGTCGGTTCGAGTGCTCTTAGCGAAATTAAATCCCACGTTTGGCATTGACTGCTGACGCATAGTCCACTTGTAGGTTCCAACCTACCCTTATATATATATATATATACATATATATATATATATATATATATATATCTTACCATTTTTTTTATATTCCTCCATTTCCTACCTATCCTTTCCGAGCACGTAACGAATTTTCAACTTCGCCATTCACTCGTGTCTCCAACTGCTTCGTACACGCTTGCCTTGGCCTTTTCCTATTCTCCACATATGGATATGAAGAGAGACGGAACGAGAGGGTGAACAAAAAGAGAGTGAGAGAGAAGGAAAAAAAAGGATTCTCTTCACATCCCTATATATTTATATTGTTATCGTTAGTGTTATAGGCGCGCGAAGCGGCCCACTTTACTTCACCTCGCTTCCATTTCGCGCCTTATCCTTGATTCTTCCTCTTTTCATCCCCTTTCCTCTCTATCATTCTCTTCGACCTACTCTCTCATCCTTTCACAACCCTCTGAGCAATCTTACTGCTTAACGAAACGTTGTATCCGCATCGCGGAACCACTTCGTTATCCCCACTGTTGTCAGAAGAAATCTTGTTCTTATCGCAAACTTTCTCAAAGCCATTACTACACGGAGGGACGCGAACAACTATACTCGCATCTTTCCCTATTCAATGCAATACTTTATTTTTCTATTCTGTAAGCGGTAAATCAATGATTATGATATCACGTATGGGATTTATGACCAGGAACTTTTTTTTCAAGGTTGCTGCATTTTGAATTTGCTGCACTTTACACTTTATCTTATACCAGTTGACATTATATGCACGTGTTAAGTTATTACGTGCGGATATCCCCGTGTGTGCAAATGGATATGTGTACTTTTCAATGTCAGGGTTCGTAAAGTTTCTAAACCTGCAACGGGTGCAGACTCGTAATGCACTTTCGTTGCACCGTACTTATTATTGACTAAGTGCAAGGACTAGTGGACGAAGAGTGCGAATTATTTGAAAATAAATGGTTAAAGATGGGGTGGCAAGGGGGAGGCTAAGGTTTATGCGTCGAAAACTTGAAGGGTTCTCAAGCAAAGGGTTGATTCCGCTACCCTTCCAGGAAACTTTTGTCCGCCCTTCGTCAAATTTCTATATAAGTGCCTTTAGTGCAGAAGAAGCCGTTCTGACTTTTCGTAAACTTTGACGTCTCCCTGGGACTCAGCATTATTCACAGGTTCGAGCGTCCTCGAATTGAATTGTCGTGTCAGAAGGCGAATTAATTGAATGCTTAATTAAAGTGCACTGTACGATAATACACTATACAAACAATCAGGCAATTCGTGATGAGTATATTAATATGAAGAGGGCGCTATGTCTACGTATGGAGAGGGTTATGTCTACATATGTAAATAGCGAACGATAAATTTCATGTACTTGAGACAATTAACGAGATTGCCAAAAAATTGTAATTCAACGTACTGCCATACGTGTCGCAGAACACGCACTCACGCGCCTGCACGTGTCGGCTCCATCTAGGTACAATACGGCTATATGCCTCAAGACCCTTATTTCGCTACGAGACACGCAAGCGTTCCGTCACGCATTGCGTACGAAACGAGCTGGTGAATTAGAAGAAAAATCGGGCGGAAACGCATCGTCACGTAGCGAGCTGGCATATCCTCATAATACCATGCGTATAGTGGCCACGTGTCCGAGGATTCATATGTGCTTTTATTTTTCACGAATTCCAAGCACGTCATGCGATAAAGGGGTCAAGTGTAAAATAAGGGATGAAATTAAAAAAAAAATCATTGCCAATAATAAACGCGTCATTCTCGTCGCTTTTATGCTTTACGATTCTAGCGTCGCACGTTCAACTTCCAATTGGACGATCGTAATTGACGATGCTCGTAGTCACATATGCATATGTAGATTATTTACGCAAGGCTTGCCCGTGCAATATGGCTGCGCGTAGGCGGCACTACGGCTGTGATAAAGGTATCGTGATTTAATGAGTGTGTTCCCAAGTTTTAATAGAGCGACCAAGCAGCAAAATATAAATACGAACGTGCCGATAGTACGTCGGCCATTGTGCATATGGTGTTATATAACTTTGTTGAGAAAGTTTAATGGGAAAGTTTGACACGTGTCGCTGGTACACGTGTCAGCTCGTAGTAAAATTTCATCGAGGCTGATTTTTATGGTCGTACGGACGGGATTTCACGTGAAGCAAAATGAAATCTGATATTTCGTTTTGCTTAGTTTGAACTGGATGGACGGTGGACGAGGATGGCGGAAGGCCGCGAACAAATGAAACCACAGTGGACGGATGACGAGCAAAACAAACAAAACGAGGAAAACAAAACGGACCTCTTTTTTTGCCCTGAAAGCGGTCGACTGGGGTCACGAGGGTGGTTTTCTAGGGCGTTATACGAATAGGAGAGGTAGAGGGTGCAGGGTGGTTTCACGCTGCCGGGACGAAGAGCGGCGGGAGGGTAGTTGCGGAGTACACTCCCTCGAGAAAAATGAGGCCGAGTTTTCCCGCGCTTTCGTTTTCACCCCTCTTCGGCCTCCTTTCGAGAATTTACCGGTGAGCAACGAAGGGGTGGTTCCCGTATATATACGTGCGCGACTGCGTCTAAGTACGCTCGTGTTACGCGGGGGTTGGAAAACTCGAGAGGGGTTGCACCGACAGTCAAGGGGAAGTTTCGATCAATATCCTTGCACTTCACTCTTATGCGCAGACTCATACGCGCCAGGCGTACCACACTTGTACATCACGAATCCCCTCCATCTCCCCTCCTATCACGTTGCGTATCTTTCACGCGGCTTTCTTTTTCTCTTTCTGTCATATTATTATACCCCGATATTGCCTGCGGATTTCAGTCGTTGTACCGGTATCAGCCCTTTCCCTTCCGAAAGTTCGAGAGTTAACAGGAAGCAAGAAAAAGTTTATTCTGACTTTGCACCCATCCAGTATACTGGTAACGTTGCGTTTTTCATGGCGTCGAGGGAAAACGTATCATCTCAACTGACGTTATTCCCTCTCCGTGGGCATCGATATTTTCGTCTAGAATTCAGCGTCACTCATTACGAAATAGCATGGATCCATGCCTCTGGTACACGTGACGTAATTTAACGAGGAATATTTTTGATAGGAACTCACACCAGCCACAGGGTCCCTTTCTTCGTCGCTACAGCCCTGATCCACCAGTGCCACCTCCTACGCCGCAGAACGTATACGTGACGTAGTTCCTAGTGGGGGCGGATGACGTCAATGGTCGATACACACTCCGTTCTCCATCCAGCTTACTGCTACTACTAGTACTACGCCAGTAGGTAATACGTTCCAACCCCCTGCCCTCGGTCCTCCTGCTCCATTGCAGTTCCTATTATAATGCATACCCGTGGTGGTAGGGAACACGTCAATGCCTATTTTTCTTATATTTCATTTTTGTGCCCGTATCTATTAAAAAGGTAAAACACCCTGAGGGTAGTTCTACCCCGTCGGTTGTATTGAATATTTTGTATTGGAGTAACAGGAAGAGAGTGGATAACCATTTTGATGCAGCTCGGGGTGGAAATGAGATATATTCTTTCGGAGCGATAAAGGGGATGATGATATGTCTGTGGTCCTTCAAAGGGTGATTTGCGGCCTAATACCAAATAGCTACGCAGAGACAAGACGCGTATAAAAATATAAATTGGGATTTTTAGGGTCAGTAAAGCATGGATGATCAACGACAGAGGGTGGATGCTGGATGCCGAATAGTTCGAATATCCTGGGGTTCGAACGGGGCTGCGAGAGACATCAACTCGCCCCCGAAACTCGTAATTGGACGTAAAATCTAACCTCTCATGAATGACAGGGCGTCTTTCCTCGTTATTTCAAGCGGTGATAAACTCGGTAATCGTTCCTTTTAAGGTATCGCTTGGCGACTTAATAAACAGCCCTTCCGGCTCTTCTACCTCTTATAGCCAGCTTACGCCATCCCTTTCGAGCTTCTCCTTTTCACTTCCTGGTCTCACTCTTTCTCTTTCTCTCTGGCTCAAGCCCTGTTACTTTATCGCTCTCACCTCGTCAACTTCCCATTAAAACGATCCGAGAAAATTGTCGTGATCGGTATAGCATTGTGGCGAATAATTTCTCGCGGCTGAACATTGCAAGGATATTGACGATCGTTAAAAGACCGTCAAATCTTTAAGGATTCAATGCTCGATTCTTCGGAGACACGTGTTACATAGTCAAATACATTATTAGATGCATACCTAAGAAAAAAACTCACGTGCAATATAATTTTCTGCAATTCCAACAAGACTGCGATTACTTTGTATAGCAGATATAATAATTCCAACTGGGATTTCTTTGATAACTGGACATGCGTGTGCCAAAGTATAGCTTGCGTCGCTACCCCATCATTTTTCCAAGGGATTTGAGAAACCGTAAGCTCATTAAAAAAAAAGTCGTGTCGGCGACTCGCTGGGGACAAGAAAAGGCAATCCTGGACAGGCAAGGGTCACTCTTATTCGTGAAGTCGAAATTGGAGGGTGAACCCCGGGTCAATCCAAGCGAACACATATTTTCTTTCTACGAGCATCTCCGAGGGTAGCAATACAAAAACGAGGCTGAAGTCATTTGAAATTTTTCGGATTAACTATCAAAGGGAGGCACGCGACGACCCTAATTGCATCTTTGATTTTAATGCGAGTCGACTGATGCACAGAACCGGTTAGCCTTTGGCAAGTAGTGTATAAAAAATTACGCATATGAATAATACGAGGTCACGACCCTCGGGACGACGTCTGTACAACCCGATGCGTAGCGTCTGCGTATTATTTCGCAACACCCATTTTTCCATAGTCTCCACCTCCCCCTTTTTTTTAAACCGTGGTTTTCGCCTTCATTTATTTATACGAAGCCGCGCCAATCCCTCCTGTATAAATTTGCTTATGGAACCCAGTGCGGGTAAATAAATAAAGAAACGTACCTCCCTGTCTATTGGCTCGTGCCGAAAAATTCCATCCTCCCGGTCTCTCGCGATATTCCTTTTCTCTTTTTATTTTCTCGTTCCACCGTCTCTGTCTCTCTCGATAGAGTGAATATGTGTCTGTCAGTTTTTCTCTCTTTCCTTCTTTTTTTAGCCTCGCTCTTATTGTCCCAGCCGGGACTACGAGACGCTTATTTCGGCAGGCAATCACAATGGCTAGCCAGACGGACTTACAATGCGCTGCCTAATGCGGAGCATTAACCCTAATCACCACCATTCATAAGCAAATTTGATTTCCTTTCGCAGCTCCGGGCATTCATAATGTTTTCACCGCCCCTTTCGCGGCCGGTTCACGCCTCGTTTTCTCGCGTTTTCCTATCCTGTGAACCATACCTCCCACGCATATACATACATAGATACACATGCACACCTCGAGAAACCAAAGGAGTGTATGAAAGCAGAGTGACAGAGAAAGAGAGAGAGTTAAAAAAAATAAAAATATGAAGGAAGTGTGAGTGCAGCCATCATCTAGACGTAAACCGGTAAAAATCGGTCGAAAAATAACGTTCAGGATATTAGTATCGGTCGCAGGATGTTCCGAGGACGCGCTGCGCTTCGTTCAATGTATTATCCAAGGACTTTGATCTTCTGTTGGAATACGTGTACCATAATATATATATATATATATATATATATATATATATATATATATATATATTACTCTACCCTCTTTAATCCTCCTCACGACCGACCTCCAAGTAATTACGGGTATCGTGCCAGTCACGCCTCGCACCCTCAAGGAATATTCTTTACTTCCTGTCCACCGGATATAGCCTAGAATGACGAAGCTCTCTTTTGGCTGAAACCGCAAGGCGATTCGATCAAAGGCTAATCTTCGACTCATGCTTCTTTGCTTTATGCGTCGAATGTGATTCCATAATGTAGTATATACAATATACATAGCGAGCCACATACCGTTGTATTGTGTTACCTGAAAGATAGATAAAAATATGAAACTGAAGTTATCCTAATAAAAATGACATACGGCATAGCTTTAATAGACGCGGCCGTGCGGGTTCTTATACGGATCGTATAAAATGAACTATCGATGATCCAGCCCCTATCTAAAAATTTTTACACGTGATGTGTGTTACGTAATAAAAAGTTTCCTAGGATCGAAAGACACGATAGAATCTTGGGGAAGAGTCAAAATCAGTGTTGTATCTGGGTCAGAGTCCCGTGAGCATAGATAAAGTGCGTGCGTGGCCAGATAAGAAGTCCATGGGGGGTGGACTGTGGGGATGGGGGTATTAGGTGTAGGCGTAGGAGTGCGTGCCCTGTAGGATAAGCCGAGAGACGAATGGCCCAGTCACGCGATTTACCACCCTTCTTCTTTGGTGTCCTCTCTGCAAACGTCAGGTCCCCGGATTATACGTCCCAGCAACCCCTTGTACCCTTGCACATAGATAGTGCTATGTAGACGTATATACATATATGAAAACTCTACTTGGGGATGCTCTCCGCTTCTCAACCCTATTGCATACTTGGAGGATAAATACGGAAGTGAGTCTCGAAGTTGTCTTCGCGGAATCGAATTCCGTCATCTGCCATTGGGTCTCAAAGTGAGGGATGATTTCAGTGCTGATCTCACTAAGGGTCGTAAAACCTTTCTAGCCGATTAAATCTATGATAGGTTATAGGGCATGTGTAAAAGTGTGCGTAGAACACGTGGACCCGAACAAGGTTGACTTGGATAAATAAAGGAAGCTCAGGTAGGTAAGTACGCACGTGGCCACGTCCGTTACTGCGTAATTCAGGCATTGTTGATATATGAAGGGTAGGTCCTACTGCGCATTCGTCCCTACTGTACACGTCAATGTGACCGGAACATGTGAAAATATGTAGGGTGTAGGCGTACATGGAGATACTATTATAAGGGTTGGTTGGGTGAGCTTCGAGAAAAAATTCTGGTTCTCTGTTATAAGCACTGAGGGGTTGAAATCCTGAACGCCCCTTCACCCTCTCATTGTAGACTTGTAGGTCGATTTACATAAATGCCTTGAAATTAGGTCATGTCCGGGTCCATCCCTGAATTATATTAAATCACCGGTAAGTTCGTGCTCGTCTCGCAGGGGGTGAGATATGCTATTCTGGCCAATTACTACGGCCGTACTGTGGATAACGGCAGGCGGAATATAGTATAGAGAATCGAGAAGGGAGGAAAGTGGATGGCTGGCTCGATGGCCGACTGGGATGAGCCTCGATGTCAGCGGCTCGTTTCACGGGAAATTGGAACGATTTAGCTCTAGGACGATAACGACTGCTCGACGTTCTGGCGTCGTCCAAAGGCGTAACGACTCCGTTAACGAGAGCATGGCTCGCCGCAATATGCTCCCGAGATTCGTGCGAGTCCCTCTTCATCATATAGTTCGCATATTCCTACTAGCTTACCGTCACCTTCCATCCTCTTTTGCGTTTTGCGACCCTTAATGATGCCTTCGACGTATCACACCTTATATGCATAAGGTAATAAAATATTTCCATCTATAATAAATTCCAACGATACGCGCTAAAATATTGTGTACTGTCATCGTGATAAACCGTAATATCATTCTTCATAAGAATTACTAGGGTACGCTTTTTTTATCGACAACTTCTAAGAATAAACGTGTCGCGCCGCGCATGCGTACCGTCGTGTCCGATTGGCATAGTGTATAAACGAGGTTCAGACGCCACTCTGTCTGGGTCATCGCGTGTCTCTTCAGAAAAGGGCCACCACGGAGAAAATACCTTGCCATGCCCTGGTATCGTTTCGTCGTCATCAGCAGCGGGCACGCTAGCTGGATATAGCGTCGCGACGCGCGGCGTCGCGTTCGTAAGTATACGGCTTAATGCTGTACGCCGTCACTCCGCTACCTTATGATGTCAACCAGTGCCCTCTGCCGGGGGTGACGGGTTACGTCTGACGACGACGCTCCAAGCCCTAAGCCTTAACCGGTGTCTGATAGTCTGACCTGGTCTGACGAGTACATGGGAAATACAGAGAGCCTGGACAAAGTTCACGGATCATCGAGGTACGAGATGTAATATGTCTAGGAAGTTCATAGTTCATCAGGTCGCTATGGTATTTTAGGATGGCTTTATTCCTAGACGCCTGACAGAGTCAGAAACTTGATTTCTCTTTCTAGGACATTGGTCGACTACTTATACCGTGAGATAATGGTACTTAAATACGTATATAGATGCTGGAGAAAATTTCTCAGCTATATTCGCAAGATGCACTGACGTTGGTACCAACTCGTCAGGTCGATATTACCGTGAGAAATGTCAAGAGCCACGGAGTCCTGCAGATTGCAGCAGCAGCACAGGAGCAGTGAGTCCCGGATATTCTAGGAAGTGGGTCAGTCAGGAATCGAGCCAGTTCAAATCCAATTGTAATCCCACGAGAATCTGGAAAATAATGGTGCTTCAAGAAGGAGTTCATAACCTGTGTGTTAATCTCCAAGGTAGACGGCAGACTGAAAGAAAAGAATCGTGCGACATTAGCGGAATTACTTTGGATGAGGATTCCAGATAGTAACTTTTTTTTTGCACTGTCAGTATAGATATAATTGGTCCACGTGTACAGTATCTGATCTAGAGGACTCCTTTGCATTTAAACTTATAAGAAATGATTCTTCATTTTCCTCGCTGCAGCCAAGGAGCAAAGACAGTGAAGAAAATTCAATATTTCCCAGTGTCCACAATATTCATTACCACCTCACTCTGATCGGTGAACTTTGACCTGCTCTCATTTAGAGACTAAGGAATTTCCAATAGGTCAAAGATCACTTTAGTTATAAACGAGATTACGCGTATGATGATAAATGAAAAATGAGGTTAACTAATTTTGAGAGGCGCTGTATGTCTTTAAGTAGTGTATATGCGCAAGGACTCTCTATACTCACAAGGGGTAGCTTGTGCCTCATATTACCTACTTGAAGGCATTTACGCTTCAGTATACCTGAAGGATTCTTTGAGAGATCGCTAAAAGGATGTAAAAAGGCAATATCGCTAGGAGGCACGCATCCTTTTAGCCAGGATCCTCTAGCGAGGTTGAAAGGAACGATCCCAAGAAGCCCAGGTTCCTTAGTCCTTTAGAGTCCTGATCGTGAGCGAGGTGGCCTCGTAAAAGGAAAAGAGAAAGTCAAGAAGGAATCCACGCGGTGAGAAAGAATGACGAGGAAAGGCTTGTAAACAAGGAGTGACGTCACTATTCACCCTCGAGCGTATATCCACCCACATGCTCATCCTCACTCTCCCATTCTCAACCCTCACCTTCGGCATTCTCATCCCCCTGTGCTTCCTTTGCGAATATAACCAAACACTCGAAAAAGCGTTAGAAATCCGGGGTCAGGGGAATCTACGTGACGATAACACGTAGTGCTTTCCTACCCCCAAGGAGAAATAATGGCGCCTTTCAATTACCCACCCCGTAACCGCCTCCGGTCGTATTTTATTTCCGGGAGAAAACAGCGAGGAGACTTTTTCTCTTCTATAAGAATTTTCCTGAGTTTGTTAACGATACGCTAACCCTGCTGACAATGAGCCTCTAGTGCAAGCTCAAACCCCATACGCATGTAATTCGACGACTCCGACCACCGGAACCAAAGAAATTTCACGTAGATTCCCATCACTGTTTAATTCATGAAAATCAATATCTCTAAACGAGCAGGTCACATAGTCGCTCATTGGGCATTTATATTTTATAGCAATTCCATCACATGGTGACTGGTTTCTGTATCTACCGGATATCGTTAATAATTATGAATAGATACTCCGAAACTCATAATGGAGCGGAATGAACCACAAATACTGTTATTACCTCTAATATCATAGTGGATATCAATTGGAAATAATTACAGTTTGTGTAGGCTAATCATGATTACCTTACATCAACCAATCTATGAAAAAGAATTGTAAGAACTATGTTTATATTTCTTCAAACAAAATTCCATAACATTGTACATACGCGTGACATACTACTTTCATGTACACGCAGAAAAATGATTACTAGGACTATGGTTAGTATTTGGACAAAAATAAATTCTAAACGAGGATTCTGCCAAGATTTATCATCGTGATTGTGAGTATTACGAGTGTACATTGTCAATCGCCACTATAATTTGGTCTCTAAAATTGACTTCAGGCAATTCTCTTATAATCGCAATTGTACAATTTTCTCCGCCTATGTTATGGTATATGAGTCGTATATGAGTCGTAGGTTAAGTTACTTTTCAAATGATTTTAATGGATTCTACCTATAGTGTACATAGCCATGCATGAATTGGTTGGCTGACGGATGTGACGTGGAGTCCGAGACGCGTTACTCACAAGAGAAAGGAGTTGTGGGACCGTGTACTTTTAGAAGAAGGGGTTGGGTCTTTTGGCGCAAGGGTGACGGCCGTCCTTTAAATCTGGTAAAACGCAAACGAACCGCGCGCGCGGCTAGCTGTTAGCGGATTAAAGTCATACCTTACTCCGGCTGACTATACGTTTACGTAAAGCGCAAGCGGAGAGCCGACGGGAACGACGAAGAGGGAATACGAGTTACGCTCACGACTCTCGTGTCCTCGTAAAGTTGCCCCAGAGTTTTCACCCAGTCCTCTGGCGTTGGAGCCACCCTTTGCGCCGGTATAACAGTAGCTATGCTTCTAGAAAATGGCGCGACGTTCTGGCGACGGGGATGGTTTTTCCAGTTCTGGGATAAACCTTTGCGCACCTATATATTTGTGGAAGAACGACGAGAGAGGGAGTTTTATTTAGGTGAATATTTCTGATGGACTTTTAAGTAAAGGGTAGTACGATTTTTCATTATTCTTACCCTCATTTGCATTCCACTTGATCTCTCAAAAATAGTTTTGGATTAAATATACAAGCTGACTGAATCTCATTTGTTTCGTGTTTGATTACATCATATGATTTGCATTGGTGGTTTCTGTAACCACATCCACTGACCGACAGAACGGCAGCTAGTCGCTCTTGGATTTTCCCGCTTCCGATTCACCCCTTTGGGGCTTAAGGGATGGGTTTCCTGGCCCTCGTCACGAGACTGACACACGGAGCTTTATTTACCGCACAAAGCTCATCACCGCTTGCGAGCTTACGGACAACCCCTAAAACCCTTTGGCCTTCCGCAAAACCAACCCCATCACCCCGTTACATCCACCCCTTACCTCATCTCGTCCCTAGGTGAAACCGAGTTCTGACAACAGCACGGGATTGAAACGCGCCTCGAAGAATTTATCCACTGGCTTATACGTGCTATCACTATATGAAAGCATATCAGGGAAACATCAAATTCTTTACTGGCCAACCCTCTAAAATATATGAGCAGATAACATGCCTACCAATGGTAGACAGTCGTATTGTTCTACTTTTTCAAACATATCCTTTGTACAGGGGATGAAAATACATTCTATTAAGAAAATAGCCGTAAAATAAAATCCCCAGACCAATCCAAGCGTCACGCTCACAAGGGTGAGTTTTCGGAGCAATATCGCGGATATAAATCATACCACGATTAAATATGAAAAATGTATTAACAACGAGAGTCTTGGCCCCGTCAACCCCCTTTTACTTAGAGCTTCTGCAATAGTAAACACGGTGCGAGCAACGAGTATTTCGCCGAGGGTGTTTCGGTCACGTTCGCACCGTAAAAAGGAGCCGCAGTAACGACGAGTAAAGCCACACCACAACGTAGATATACGCTAAGGGAATTCCAGGGGCTCAAGTAAGACTAAAAAGAGCCAAAAAAAAGAAAAATACCAACCCCCAGTATATATACGCATTCACTATGGGACACAGAGAAACGTCGGTGAGGTTTAAAAACTTTTCTAAAGCTTCTATTAAAGATTTCACTTTATTTGGGTAAACCGACAGTTTCCACGACGACGTCGTTCTGATTGCGTCCACACGTATACACAAACACCAGGTTACGAGCACCTGGGACCAGTTAACGATGGCAGCCCTTTTCCTTATAAGGGATGGAGCAGAGAAGAGTAGGGTGGCAAAAGGGATGTGAAATGATGGTTCTTGGCTTTCTACATAGTTGGTTGGTTGGTACGCGTGGTTCGGTGACTTCGGCATTTTCGACGTACCCAAAGGTACGTTGACTGACGACTCATTACTTAAAGTTACTGTTTCTGGTAGCAACGGGAAGGGTTCTGAATATGTTAATTACAGTTACTCACGGTGGCCCATATAAATTGGGTGAGATTTCGCCCGTTATAGTAACGGAGGTAAAACAGGGCTTCGTCTTTAAAGCCACCCTTAAAAGCTGCTAACCGTGGCCCATACCTTCCGAATACCCTTTTGCTTAGGATTCGCCACTATCCCCTCGGTACCCCCTATGAGGAGCAATGATTCATTTACCGAGAGACAGAGTCATTAAGTCTAGTCCCGGATTCACGTGAATACAACCAAGCAATCCTACCACCATCGTGTTCCTCGTCGTGAATAATTAACGCGGGGGTTGCTGCCGCTTTCACATAGGGCCGATAGTTCCATATACTGGAGTGCGCTAATAATAAGAACCTAGTCGAATAGAGGGTGAGAGTCCTTTACTCCTTGGCGTACATATACAATACCAAGAATGTAAAGGGTAAACCACGTAGGTATACATATATCGTCCTTTGGCGCAGGAGCCGTATAACGAAGGGTACTTTTGCCGCATTCTAGGAAACGATTACTCTTCCCTCGTGTACTAAGAAAATCCCGCAGGAAGGAGAAGCTACGCCATTTTTTTATAGCACTCATATATAAAAGAGGCGCGGGGGATGAGCTGGATAGGGTGGCACAGAGGTCAGTGGGATGGTCGCGTTGTATACCCTCCGTAATTTGTCTTGCAGACCCCATACAACCGACCCTCCGTTTGCAATTAATGAATTCTTTTTTTGTTTTTACCCTCACCCCTGCGCAACCCTTTGAGAAATGATTTTTTTATATTAGATTGTACTTCCGGTCTAGCAGGGTATAATCCCCGATGGACTTAAGGGCACTGGAAGGGGGGGGGGAGGGTGGACCTAAAGGACGAACCTAGGGGTGCGCACCCTGGCTGGCTGAGCTACGGTAATAGACTGAAACTTACCGAGTTTAAGGGCGGCGTATACCGCCGGCAGAGCAGCAATGTTACGAAATGGGCCAGTTTTACAGGCAGTAAAATGTTGATTGGAATCCTGGCGATCGACCTACCATCCCTTCCCTTCCGTCCCCGACCTTCGTTTTCCTACAGCAACCCTCTCCCTCGAGCCCTTCAAGCCCTTAAGTCCTCCTCCGTAGAACCTAACCTAACCTCTCCACCCTTATCCTTAGCCAATCCGCTTGCGGCACGAGCTTTCAATGCATATCAAGCAACTGCAGGTAAAATGCGTGACGGTCTTACTTGCTCTCTCTTTTTCAGTTCCTTGCTCAGAGAGTAGTTTCTGCCCTTTTCTCTGCATCCATCAAGCAACCTCCCTCGGCACCCTTGCAATTTCGAGTTCTGTCGATAAGATGAATTAAACCCGGAATAAGTTTGATAAGGAATAATACTTGTAACTAGATGGCGGGAACATGGGTGGACGCGGGCGAGGTACAAAGATATAGAGATAGGATGAGAGTGGAATCTATTCTAGGTGGATGTTCGTATTTTAGTAGTCGAGAAACTTTCATTGGCAGTTCTTGCAAGTCCCAATAATTCCCTCGCTTCTTCACTTTTCACCCCTACATACTTTCCGTAGTTCACCCTTCTTTGTGTAAAGTTCATTAAATACTACTGGTATGATTATGACTAAGGGTATAGGTATAGCTTTAGAAGAATCGAGGGTTGAAAAACGTTAGTAAGCTTTTAGACGTCGTCTAATTAGTGGCTACTTTCTTTGCACTCTTATTTAAGGTTGACCTGCTTGTCAATCTAATTTCGTGACTACTTATTCTCGGGATCGATAGCGAAATACCTATTGATTGGCAACACGAGGGTAGTTCGATATCCAGTATCACCACTGTGTCTGGTAAGCAACTGTTTTATTTACTAGAACATAGTATATAGTCATTTCTATCAATAGCTGAGACGTAGAACACGCTTGGGATGGATCACGGGAGTCTTATGGTTGTAAAGGGATGGCACTGGGCTAAGGGGTTGCATCTGCCAGGTATAGGTTGAGCATTAGCGAAGTGGGTTTCTGGCGTAAAAGGGTGGTAGAAAGATAAAGCCAAAGCAGGTGAAAGGCTAACGAAAAAGAGGCGAAGTAAAAGAAGAAATGGGTCACACACGTGTTGGTTGCCTGTATGGGGGGTGGCTCTTGCTCCCATCCGGGGACGTGCACGCCTGCGTGGGCCTCAGGGGTGGTTTCGAGTTGAGTCGTCGGCGAAGAAGGGCACTGAGGCTGGGTAGAGAGAGGGTGAGGCCAGACAGAGGCTATTGATCCGCTAGGGGTGCCTACACCCCGAGCCACCTTAGTGGGATAGGCTCGGTCTGAACCCACGCGGCAAATTCCCTTTTCAACCCTTTTCTCTCTCTCTCTCTCTCTCTCTCTCTCTCTCTCTCTCTCTCTCTCTCTCTCTCCATCCCTCTCTGTCTCTTTCTATCTCCTTCTTCTCGCTTCTCTCCACATCATGCGGTGGACCTGCACGATTTTCAAAAAAACAATCCCTTAATGAACATCCGATAGCATTCGAGAAAGGACGGTCGTAAATTCTCATGGGGATGGAAAAATAATTTCAATTTCATCCCCCTAGTCGCTATATTATCGATATTCATCCAGAAGGGTACCACTCCGATTATGTAATGAAAAAATTCTAGGTTCTGTTTTCTAGATTCGCACGCTTAAAATTTTCTTAATGCACACTCGCAGTAGAGAAATCATCCCCCTGAAGTTATCATCGATTGGCGTGATTACCAGGGGGTCTATTGTGTCGCAGATGGCACCAAAAAGGGGAAATAATTCTAGAGTGTTAAGGGAAAAAAATGTCTTCTTGATTTAGTAGCAACGTTTGTTATTCTTGCTAGAGCAGAGTCCACTATGGACTAGGGGTAGAAAAATGTAAAAAAAAAAATATATATATAAAAATGTAAAAATATATCACCCTAGTCTCTTCTCAGATACTTTACACTCTGGACTCCGTGGCAGGGTGGCTAGGTGACTGGCTGCTAAGGGTAGAAACGCGGGGAGGGGGCACTTAAAGCAGCGAAATGAAATTTGCATGGCGAGCGCGTGTTTTTATTTAGGGTTCGAAATAACAGGCCCGCGGCCATTTTAGCCTCACATATTTTCTTAACAGTAACGAGTGTTTGCCCGTAGCTGCCGCGACTGGTCCTTGTTGGATATTACCAGTATTTTACATAAAAACACTCGAGAGATACAAAGAGCCAAAGAGGAGAGAAGCCATTCAATTTTCGTCATACAGGGAGGCTGGAAAAACGAAAAATATATAAAATCAACCAGAGAGCACTTGGAATCGCGAACCTGCCCGTAAACTAAAATTAATATCGGTATACGCACAACAACCATATGAAATATTTAAAGATGAAAATCGATCGGTACGTACCAGCCAATATTCTACAGTGCTGCTCTCTGTATCATGTGACGTTCACCAATTTTATTAATATTTCTCTCTCTTTTTTGCAATTCCATCCAAGAGTTCAACGTCCTTGGCGAATCATGGGTAAGGCAGCCCTTCGAGCTATAAAACGTTTTATGACACATAAAGTATCGAACGAAGCACGCCAGGACGCAGGGCGTCAGGATGCCTCGGTACAGGCCATAGAATTGCTTAAAAACGCTTAGTTACTCTTCAGCCGTGGCATAATCCCAGGAGGGATGTAATCGTAAAGTATACTAGCTCGTATTCAACCCTTCGCGAGAATCTCCCATTCTCGCCATCCCTCTACTTACACACTAGTTGGATATATCCTCTCTCCCTACGAGCTAAGGGATAAGATACTAAGAAGAGAGGAAACTGGATAATAACGACGATAAAAATCTTTCCCGCAAATAAGACCAAAGAAAGGGTAATAAAGATGGCGAACATACGGGATCTTTATCGTATCCCACGTGAACGATAATCTTTGGATGGCCGTAAAAAAAAAAAAAAAAAAAAGTACGAAGAATAGAAAAGTAGATAGAAAGTGTAGGATATATCAGGTCAAGTTCGACGATCGAAGAGAATAACCTTTTTTTCTACTCTAAGTACTCATTAACGAGCTTGTTCGAATTAACGAAAATCAACCTTCTTTCGTTAACACGCTGAGTCCCATGTTGGTTATTGGAGACCGACGCGGTTACAGTTTCGTAGTGTCGTGTGGAACAGAATGGTCAACAAAATCATCTCGGCGCTTAACATGTCAAATCGTAATAATTCCGTAGGATTGCACTATAACGTTATCTCACACATTTATATTAGTTCCTTCATATATTTTCATTTCCCTTTTTATGTCCCTCGTAAGAGCCTGCCTCCACGCGCCAACTAATTGCTAGACACCACTCAAAATAATTGGCCTATCGTGAAAACTAATCTGCGAACGGCCGTCTGGATCGCGCCGGAAGGAATTATCCAAGCGTGCCTCTCCGGAAGTTCGCCCGACCGCCACTTTCCGGCCACGAATTTTCTTTTTCCCACTACTTCTCTGGTCCTGCACATCCTGCTCGAATGACAGCGGGCAGCTACCGATGAATGACGAATGACGACATGTGCTTGTACGACAATCACTAATCTATGCACACTAGTGAACACTTCACGTGGCAGCTGATACGAATGATTAATACGTAAACGATGTTCTATATATATTATTATGATTTTACGCACTGAAAATCATCTTCCAGGAAAGAATATTCCAAACTCGTTATGAAATTTCACGCGAATGATTTTTATTTTCTTCACGTGACGTTAATTCTTGTTGTGGCATTAATTTCGTATAATCATCATCGTCCAACTTACACACATACGTGATACATATGTGTGTATGTATGACACAACGCAATGTTTCCATTGAAAAACAAATTTTCTTTCTTTCTCTGTCTTCCTCTCTCTCTCTCTCTCTCTCTCTCTCTCTCTCCTATTTCAACACTGTAAATTCTAATCTTTCATTTTTATTTTAACTTAATGCTGTATTCGCTGTGAAGTCGTGAAGAAACAAAGATTGTTTCTGTGTCATGCCTGTAAATTGTATGAGCTTTGTATCTTATCGACTTAGTGCCCGAAGGGACTTTACGAGAGCACGAAATAAATCTATTACTCACTCGCTCACTCACTCTCCATATATATATCTCTTTCTTTCTCTCTCACGCACGACTGCATCGCAAAGTTTACTCGAACAGAATGGTTGCTGCGGATATTGTGTTTTCTCGCATCTCGTAGATGGCCAGTCGTTTCTCAGTAATATCACGGTGCGGCACGAATAATTTAACGAGAAGCGCGACGGGCGGTTCTTGCATTATCGATCTTTGCCAAAAATGGGAAAGAGAGATAGAGAGAGAACGAGAAGCTTGAAAGGGGACACAAGATGATATCGAGGAGGGAAAAATTCTTAAAATATTTAATACCGCTCAGATGATACACGACGGATGAAATGTCAATAATACATAAATAAAAACTTTGTCACGTGTATCGGGATATAGTCAGACATAGTTTATTTTATATAATAAAATATATATAAAAAAAATTTAATTAACTCGTTGTTTAAACCACTCGCTAATATATGATTTCAAAACATTGCTCGTATCAGGAAAAATAAACGCTTTTATCTGCTTCTCGAATAATGATGACCCCCCGTTAGTAATTATCAATATGTGTGTGTGTGTGTGTGTGTGTGTGTGTGTGTGTGTGTGTGTGTGTGTGTGTGTGTGTGTGTGTGTGTGTGTG
>JARQTG010000242.1:0-103779 GCA_030142615.1 Syrista parreyssii
CCCCCCCCCGCCCCCCCCCCCCCCCCCCCCCCCCCCCCCCCCCCCCCCCCCCCCCCCCCCCCCCCCCCCCCCCCCCCGCCGGGCGCACAGGAAACCGTTTCTTTGTAAAAAAAAGGATTTTTTATACTTTACTGAATTTTTTTTTCCTTCATTATCATTTTAAGCCCAATCATATGGACCACGTCGGAGCATCTTATCAACCGCCATTGCAAAAAAAGCTTTGTGCGTAATCGCAATCAAACGTATCACATAGAAATTTACCATAAAAATTAAGCTCCTCCGGATGTACATCATACTCTGTTATGTATCTGTAGACATACAGTATTTATTGCTTGAAATTAGCAAATGCACAAGATTAATCTTTTTCCAATACCGTCCGAGTAAAAAAAGAAATACTGCTTCGGCCCTCGTAGGTCATTTTCGTTCTCCTTACTCTGATCTAAGTCTGGTCGTTCGATAAATACGTCCTGATGAGTCTGATCTCGTTCCTTTGGACCGAATCCAGGCCTATTTGTTGCGTATTCCGGGCTGAAGCAATACTTATAAATCCTGTTCTCATACTACTGAGACTAATATAAAAAATTGAAACAGGGCTTATCTTTTGACTCGGGATTTTACACAACTGATTTATTTATGATTTTATGACAAAACGTTTAAAATGAAATATGTGCTGTTCGATGGGTACATTGAATATTGGAAATTAGTTTTTCGTAAGCTTTGTACTTAAAAAAATTTTAAGATCGACTTTACATTGTATTCTTTTAAATACAGTATTGTAGCTAATACAAAGAGGCAATGAACGCCCTATTGTGAAATGACCTCGAACCTATGTATTTACATTGTAATGATACAATTGCGTGGATGTTTTGAGTCTATGCTTTTTTAGAAAATTTTTGGAATTCAGGTTGGTATCCAGGAGGTACTGAGATTGTTGATACTTTGACACCGTAGATACTTAAATGTTTAGTCGGTATCGGTAGATGATGGCATACGCGATAGCAGAATGCGATACACAAATCTTAATTTAGACTGCTCACCCTGGATGGCTTTGAATAATTAACTTAGTACTTCAGTACTAAGTTCGGTAGAATAAGTGATGCGACACGAATGTTTCTGTCGGGTTAATTAGAACGATTTCTTAGCAGATTTCCACTTATTAGGAATCAGAACATCATAATTTTCTATCAAAGTTCGAAAACTGACAGTGGTCCGTCTGTTAGTAGATTCATAGCTTGTGCATTTTGTCGGCACGTCGTAAAGCTTTCGCGCTAAGTAGCCTATTGAGCATTGAAGCACTTGTGTGAATGGGTCTTCGTCAAGTGATGGTACATTCGTATGTATTTCAACACCATGTAGTCCATCTATTCAGTATCAACCTTGTCTACTGTATCTACTGTGTAGCTCAAGAATCGTATTCCAGCCAGCTGCGAAGAAATCTTTGCCACTTGACAGGGAGACAGAGAGAGAAAGAAAAAGAGAGCAGTAGCAGGCGAACTCAATGATATAGTTTATGAAAGTGTGCATCTGCGAGGACTGGTACCTATCTTCATGACTAGACACGAACGATTCGTTAAGCGTTGACTTAACCCAAACAGGCCTAGGTGGCTCTGAAGACTTTGAGGGATGTGTCAAGATAGGAAGAGAAAAAAATGTTCAAACAGTCTTAAAGGATCCACGAAGTCGTCGAAATGAGAAGGGAAAAAATAGAAAAAAAGACAACCGGAAATAGAATGGGATATTCATGCGGTACGGTTAAAGAGCTCGCTAAAACACGAAGTGCTCTTAATTGCTCCAAGTGCTTAAGTGCCTCGACTAATTTCGTTCTAATTCCGGAGTTATGTTTCGTTTTTTTCTCTCTTTGTGTATATTTTTTTCATTTCTCTTCCCGCAATCTCACCGTACATTTTCGATACACAGTTCTACAACATGTTTTCAAAAGCAGATTCCGACAGTGTTAAGTGTGTCTCGAGTACTCGAGTGCTTCCGTATCCGTTTGGACTCGTCGTATGCGAATGGAGGATAAGAGGGAGAAAGGTGAAACATCAAAGGAATACATTGAGAACGGAACGCTTACTCGCAATCATACTTTCAGGCAACTGTTAATTATAGTGCATATATGGGAAATCGTAATGTTAATGTCAAAAAACATAAACAGTTTTCCATGTCGATGTATAAAATATCTGGACAAATAAATTTGCCATAAGGCACAACCGCATGAATCATGCAGTCGCTATTTGTACTATTTGTATTATTATTATTTCATAATAATAATATAGTATAATGATAGATAAGGATTCGATACGGATGTACTGAGAATCTGCTCTCATTCTTGTTCCTTTTTACACTGAAACATTGCTATTTTTTCTGCATTTCAAACTGACTTATCTGGAATATGGATGGCAAAAATTAATGAACGTAGATAGAAATTTTCAAAAAATTTTTGGATGCATTTTCTTAGAAAGAGTTTTAAATATCGACAAGTATTATTGACTCGGTTACCTTTAAAATTTGAATTTTTCTATAAAATTGAACTCGATTATTTCAACAGTTTGGTTAAAATTTTGGATGCAAAGGTATAACATACATTTTTCCAGACATCACACGATTTCTATAAAGTGTTGGATATTCGCAAGCGTTACTGTCTGTTTTGCGTGAAAAACTTGATTTTTCCTGTAAATTTAAATCCAACTTGTACAGCAGTTCATTCGGCATATCGGATGAAGACACCAACTTCACGCGTCCATGCCGTTACGTTTTGAGGATGGACAATTGATAAGCATACTACTTGTCGTAGGATGCGCAATCTTTATTGAATAAAATAGAATTGGAAATCAAAGATAGGACTGAGGGAATAAATGTAGGCTAAAAAGTATCACTCTGCGTATCCATTCATTTGTGTAGGCTACCGGGTGTTCTGTTGTTCCATCCAGGGTGGTTCGGTGGGATATTCCAATTAGCGAGAACCCACTAAACGACCTTCTCAACACTCAACACTAGAGCCTCCTCCTTTCTAGCATCCTATGTATGAATACGTGGGGGAATGGACCAGCATCCTTCTTCTGAAAATACACATCTTTATATTTCCTACTTTTCTAGATACGGAATTACGTGATATCGGCGAACTCCCGGACCAACAATAAGAGCTGTCTTTCATCTCGCCGCAGTGTGCGTGAAAGAGCATAGTATTATTGTCTGTAGGAATAATACTTAGTCATTTGACGCTTTTTGATATTTTAATTTTTCCATCTAGGTTTCACTATACTCGTAGAGTCAAGTAAAATCTGTAAAATTTCTTTTTTCCAGTGGCTCGTATAACGACATAGTTTGCTGTGAATATATTGGACAAATTATATAATTTTTTTTATCTTTTTTGACAACCGTACAAAGATGTCCATGGTAGGAAGAGAATATATTACGTTCAGGAGATAATCTCGAGAGTGTCAAAGTAGCACAGCGTGAGAGTAAGGAAATTGATTATAATTCAATGTCAAGTATATCCACATGTTAAATGAAATACCGTCTGTGCCACAACTATTTCCTTTGTTTAACTTTAATCTTTAATTTTCTTATCTCACTTTTATTATTTTCTCTTCTTTTTCACATGACTACATTATTGAAGATTTCTCGTTTACCTTGTTAGATTATTTCCCGTCGGATTAGACCACTTATAGTATGCGTGCGATCGCAGTATAATTTCTCGAAAGCTTCGCCGAGTATTAACAAATTAGTTTTGCCACATTGCACGTTGAATAATTTCAAAAATCTAACCCAAGGACAAGTAGTGAATTGGCCTTTAGGACACAAGGTTGGCTTAGCTTGACTACGGTTAACTACGGAAACCAATTTCAGTTGGTATACCTGACGGAAGCGACCAGAAATCATACTCGATTTGCTTCTGAAACGGCACTAAACTGCACATTTTCATAAAAGCTAGATTGTCGGCTGTCGAAGTCTCCGAAGGACGCTGCACGGATGATTTTACAGTTATGGAAACTGCAATATACACATAAAGCCATTAAGGCTCTGCCGATGATGTTCGCAATCGTTAACTAGCCTGGCCGACCGACAATGGTTTCCACACGGAACTTTAAGAAATTCTCGATGTCTTTTCTTCTCAGGATATTCGGCTTTTTCTACTTTTCGTCTTCTCTCACTGTCAATGCTTCACTTAGCTTTAACTTTAACTATCACGAGTTTCATAATTAAGTACTATAACATAAATGTATTCGCAAACAGAATCTCCTACTAGCAATTTTGTAATAAACCATACTGATTGTTTGACAAAATATAATTTTTTAATTTATTAATATTGGTCTCCGGGGTACAGTTGAAAAAAGAATTTTGTTTGAATATATCAATTTTCGTTGGGAACAAGAAAATTCCAATTGTTTTGTGTCAACAGGGTCCATACAAAGGCTAGTAAAAGTGGACCTCACGACCGCTACATTGTCCCTTAAATCGGATTAGAGAGTTTCCGATTCTAAAAGAGTTTAACGTGGACGAGGTGGTTTTTGGAAATATAGTCAAACTTTGTTATATCGCTTGCATTGAATGACTAAAAGGATTAGCATCAAGTGATCATTGCAGTCTTGTTCCAGACTTGCTTCTATTGATAGCCATTGACACTTTCGTACTTAAGTGTGTTACACTACACTCTTTGTCAGGCGTAACACCCGGCAGTGTCCTTATTAAAGGCATGCATTACATTTCACATTTTACTTGTGTATGTCCAATGTAATATTTTTATTTCAGAAACTATTAGCTTGACTTGCATGAAACTTGGGCTACTGTGTTTTTTGTAATGTTCTATTCGAGACTGGGGTCAAAATTCTAAAATTCAATATGATGGATGTCAAAAGTGACAAAAATGAAAATTTTGAATGATTTTCATGAAACTCGTATCACAAGTGTTTCCGGCGGTGCTCTTTATGAATCTGAGGTCAAAAATATAAATTTGAAAATGGCAGTTTCAAATCGCGAATGTCTATGGGTGTATCTGGCGGACAACTAGGATAGTTGTAGCACGTACCACCCAGCACAATGTTTGAAGGGATGCCATTTTTCAAGGATCAAAGTCGTATGGGCCTGGAAATTAGAAGAACATTTTGTAGTACGTGTAACACGCATTCTTAGTGCAGTTCGTGCCCTACGAGTGGAGCAATAAAGTATAGAATTTTTATATAATAATTTGTTGGTTCCCTAAGAGCCAGAACAGAGCTAGGGGTGGAAGAAAAATTCAACGATCTCAAGTGTATGTGGATTTCATTTGGAGCCGGTAAGGGGTGTGAGAAATATGTAAAATTGACAAGTGTTTTTTTTTTATGTGGAACCACGTCTCCAGTTGCTCCTCTGACACACACACGTGCTCGCGCGCACGTATGTACGTACGCAACATGTAGCAAGAAATGTGTATTTTTATTTTCATTAAAACATTCTTTTATTAGTTTATAATTATTGATGCGAATAAATAATTTTCATTATCATGGATAACAAGCAGA
The DNA here is from genome assembly GCA_030142615.1 of Syrista parreyssii. NCBI lineage: Eukaryota > Metazoa > Arthropoda > Insecta > Hymenoptera > Cephidae > Syrista > Syrista parreyssii. Next base: position 5,499 of record JARQTG010000242.1, read on the forward strand.
GACTTTCAGCTTTTCTTTTCACTATTTTCATCTTAAAAAGTATCAATTTTATGCCAAATAGTAACAAAAGTTTTAAAAACTTCAAAAGAAACCGATGTCGCACTTTCACTGTGCCAGATAGATATGCTTTTTGCAGAGATAAGTAAAACCACCAACAAAGTCTTTTAGAAGGATTTCTCTGGTTTACGTAACCACCCGACTTTACTTTGTTACGTGCAATAAAACAAAAATCTGATTGAAAACAAAAAAAAAAAACTATTTCCCCTGATATTTTGCAGCCATGCTTTCATTTTACTTCATAATTTTGTGCAGAATGGTTCTATAGAGTCGGGACTGATTTGGTTGGATTCCACGTCTTTTGACGATTCGAATCCAGCTTTTACAATTTGAGGAATATCAATTTCAATTTCGGATGTTGTCCGCAACAGAAGTTTGTGGGTTGTATATTACCCAGTTGTCCGGCAGAAGGATGCCAGGAGTTAACCCCGTCGTTGGCATTGACGCAATAGTGCGCACATTGTTTTTTTACATTCACTTGTTCCAATTTGGAATTCAAGTGGTAGTTGGGGGTTTTTGGGGTTGCTGCATCTGAATTTGAAGTCAATATTGCTAAATTCAAAATGACGGACCAAAATTTAAAAATAATTGTACAGTACTTGGACTTTGTCAACAAGATGGGAATTATTAGAATTTTTTAGGTGGCAGAGTCTGAATTTGAAATCAAAATTTTTGAATTCAAATTGGCTGCACAATGGCGGAACAAATTGCAAACGATATAAAATATTTCGAGCATGTATACGTGGAAGATATCATCCTTTTAGAACATCCCGAAATCCAAGTTATGTACATTTTTTGCAATTTTATCCGTCATTTTGTTGCAGCCAGGTTGAACTTCCAAATTATAACTTCAAATTCGGCTTCAGCGGCCCAAAAAATCCCTTAGCCCATATAGTCAATTACGATTGAAACAAAAAACATCTTGCCAATTTGAATACTTTTAGTCGAATTTTCCATGCCAACGGAGGGACTAATGACAAAGATGTGTGAATGACGGATGTGTATGAATTGTCAGAGATGTGTATAGCTATATAGCAGAGTCCAATGTGTGGATGAAAAGGATTGACCCGAGATAATTGAAGATCCGCGAATGAATTTGCATAGGTACAAAAGTGTAGAGATTAGACACGTATGACTACGCGGGACTGTTTTGGTGTATTTATGGCTGCAAATTAGTCGACTGTAGTCGGCTCTGATATTTGAATATTTGGTTTACATAATTGACCTGCCATTTTGAATTTCTAAAGTCCGATGAGAATTTAGTGACCCCAAAATCCTTTGCAAAGTGAGTTTAACTCCACTTTTTAAAACTGTGGTACGCCATATTGAATTCGCTATTTTGAATTTGGAATTTTTTACGTCAGAGTCAAATTCAGCGATCTCAGAAACCTAAAAGCCATGATTTAACGTAAGTATTACTTTATTAGAAATCGCCCGTCTTCGGAAAGTCAATACATGATTTTCAGATATTTAAATCAGAAAAACAGTAAATTATACAACCTAAAATGGAACGTTAGATTGAGCTCACTGTATAAAGTGCAAAGTACATAAAAATGGTCGAACGTGGATTAAAGTACAGGTGCGGTGGACCATATAGACTGAAAAAGGCGTAAGAGTGAATAGCGATAACAAAAGCAGAGGCGAGCACCGCTGTACGTGAATGCATAGGAATACGAATCCGTGCGTGAATATGGATTTTACATAAAGCAATGTTACACCGTACGCGCAGCCAAATTAGACGCTTAATCAAACCGTTTAATCAGTGGCATGATTGCGACCGCATCTGCTCTAGCTGTTTCTGCCAATTTAACCCTTGTACCTATATATTATACATGACCTGTGCACAAGTACACAGCGCATACAGCGCTACACAGCTGTAAAGCGTGAGAGCCAACCAAAATTCTACTCTCAAATGATTCACTTTTTCTCTCTATATTTCACTATAATATAACATAATTACGTTAAACTTTAAGTGGAAAGTATCATTCCATTTCTTATTTATATTTATATTTTATTAAAAAATCAATGTAACAACTAAGAACCATCTTTTTTTTTTTCATAGTTTCTGTACAATAGTCAAGTTACGAATTAGGCAACAATTGTATTAACTTTTGTTTCTATAAATAAATTATTTATAGTAACACACAGTGAGTTTCATTCGAGTTCCGTATACGATAGACTGATGTGCCATTTTTTTATATTAGCTACCAACCTAACAGCGGTGAACGTATATTGTTTTTTCCACTGCTGGATTTTTAGTCGAACAAACGATCAATTGGTCAATTTTTATAAATTAGATTTTCTGTTGGATTATCGTATGTTTATACGATAGACTGTTAAGAACATGTATAAAATTTATCTGAATTATTATTATTTTTTTACAATATATATTATAAAAAAGATGTCGGATTTGTTCTTCGTGTGTTAATTTTTTTATATAAAGTCATCATATAATCGTGCGTGTGCTTGTTCGTATGTGTGCGTGTGGATGTGCGCGCGCGCTCGCGCGTGCGTGAATTGCTTGAAATAGTATTTGTGTTCAATTAACTCGTGAGTTTCATTATTGGACCTTATCTGCAATTTCAAGATTCTCATGCTGATATTATTGTATAGAGTAAGGTTTTATATAATATATTTTGAAAAGTCAAACGATAAGAATTTATAATTTTATTAGTATTTGAAAATATGGGCGATATCAGGGCCAGATCAGGACCAGAGAAGGATAACAAGATTTTATAAAAAATTAAGTACAATGAGGTTTGCCTGACTAGGACAGGGTCAGGAACGAATCAGGATAGCCAGATGCTATAAAAATTAGACAAACTCGTCGATTTTGTGATTGGAACTGAAAAAATATTCAAGAAGTAAACTTATGTAAAAGATAGAAAAAAGTTATTTCTTCAGGAAAATCAAATTTTTGTTTGGACAATTTTCGACATTCGACAAAAAAAAATCGAATCAAATTTAAAAAATTTCGACAAAAAGAAATGTATACCAATTAACACAGGATTTTGCTAGAAAAATTTATATCGTTAAGAAAAGATTAATTTTATTGTTTTTGTAAAAATTGACAATTTTATCTTTTAGCTAATAAAAAATATTTTCGTCTTATTTTAATATACTTCATAATTTGTATTCGTACAAAAATCTATTATCTAAAAATATACCCAAATGCTGCATGAATTTGAAGAATAAATATTTAATTTAAATATATTTTTAATTCATTTTTTTTTATTTTAATGTTTATTCTAATAAAAGAGAATAATTCACTAATTAAATTTAACTTTTTTTATTTTTAGGATTGGACCGGGTATGCCTAAGTTTGGATGTGATAAGGAGACTAAGACTACCTAAATTCCCTATAGAGTTTATAAACTGTACTCGATAAAATGGCTCGAAATACTCAATTTAGATATTATCACTATCTAGTGATATTCTCGTCGATTTTTCATGGATTTATCACATTTTTCCCTGATCAAAATATATAACCATCGAGAAGCATAGTAGATCTTGTATAAACAATTGTTTGGCCATCTACCCAAATAAAAGAGCAATTTGTAACAATCAAAGCAATTCTTAATAATAATTCTACTTGAATTTAATCGAAGTCAACTCACCAAATTGGATTTTTATTCTAGCTTTATCACACCTACGTAGAGTATTACAAATCAAAAGTATTCTCAAAAAGTATTTAACTGTACATCATGTGCGAATCTACAGTTAAGCTACGTTTCGTACGTTTAAAAATACTCACGCACTATTAAAATTACTCTGACTCGTTTTATATACTTTGAATAGCTCCTATTTATAATATGACAAAATTATCTTTGAACTTGGAGATGGAGAACCTAAGTGGTTAAAAACCTTTCGCTCTGAAAAAGACTTGAAGCAAACCATCGTGAAAACGCTCGAAAATTGTAAAAGGCGTACGATAAAAAAATAATATAAAAGGATTAAATTTAATAAGTATGACGGTAGTCGTTTGTTTGCCGGTTCCTGGTGAAAGTTTATAATGTCCTAAGGAATATTCATCGTTCGTCAACTACACGAAAGTTCATTGGTGTTAGGACGGCACTTTTTCAGTTTGCTCCTCTCGCCTTGGGTGTCGGCGGTTCATTGGATTTTCGAGTTGTTGGCATAAGAGGATTATGTGATGAAAAAAACTAAGGGTTGTCTTAAAGATCCCTTCCATGGTCCTGTGTGCAAAATTGATTTTTCCAAACCGAGCCGCGCCGGAAAAAAGGGTTGAAGTTAGAGTTGCTTTAATGGGTACCAATAAAACATTTGGCCCACCTCGTTTCAATTTTATGATCAAACTCACCGTTTAACTCAAAATCTGCTACACGCACACTTGGAGACCACTGGATTTGGCTGCGTCGTAGGTGTTTCTATCCTGTCTAAAATAAAGATGGTAAAAGGTGTCCGAGACGGCATACATTTTGCCGTGATATGCGTTACGCTGCCTTAGACACCTTTCCTCTACCTAGTGGCGGTACTCGTAATAAATATTAAGCTAGAAAAACTCGGGTTCTTTCTGACAAAACATATTTTTGCAGATGGAACAAGTAGGCTGAACTATTTTCGAAAATCGTAAAATTTGCTCCCAAATAGTAATAAAGCGTACAATAGCGATTGCTCCATTTTTTAAACGACTGATGTAATTCGCAAAGAATTACTTATATGCCTATACCTACTTGACACTTTTCATCCCTATAGCCAAAATAATGGCTGCCATCCTGTTATAATTTATGAAATATGGTTCTTGTTCGTGTCGAAGTGTTTCCTCGGAAAAAAAAAACCAGACTTCCTAAATAAACAGGAATGACCAACACTAGCCGGTGCTGTGAACCAGGTACGGTCGGAAAGATTGATACAGTTTTTGAAAATAGTAACCTCAATAAAGATATTATACGTAGATGAAATACAACCTTGGCAGGGATGGGTACCGTTGCTCCAATTTTGGTTATGGCATCGCAATTGGTCCTATAAGCACGTGCCTATTCATTATTTGCAGAAGGAAAACGTAAGGACACGTGATTGTCAGTGATAGTCGTAGGGAGTTTTAACATTTTTGGCTAGACGCCTTCCTCAAACTACATATCGACCTATGTAATTTTCGAACCTCGATTAAGTCATTGCGGTAGAAAATTTATAAACAATTTTTTCGTTATATATAATATTGACAATAATTTTTTAAGATTCATCAGTACTGCTTCATTCCATTTGTATAGGATAAGAAAGCTAAATAGACATTTATAAAATTATATTTTCTTCAACCCTCGATACGAAACCTGCCTTCACCTGCTATGAAACTTAACCAGTGATAATCGTATATTTATCAAATCTTATGGTATCAAAATAATTATGTAGGATCGACACATTGAGCTAGATTCGCTATATACACGAAGGTGAAAGGAAACGAGGTATTTTCGTTGTTTTCCTATTTGTGGCAAGAAATAGAATATAAGAAAATAAAAAAAAAAAAAAAAGTTTTTTCTCTCTCTTTGTCTCTATGTAGTATTGATCCAGTTTAACTTTTTCATTGGAAAATTTGGTATACGTCCCTTGAATTATTAGCTGATTTTTTAAACGTTTCTGAAATATTCTATCGCTATATTGTAAAGTTTTCACAGGTCCATGGTGATTGTCATAGCAAGATGTTTTCTGGCGCTTAGGGAGAAATTGCATGATTCGTTATAGCGAATGGCTACGACCTAAAGTTAAGTTGAATCCGAGAAAAAACTGGCACTTACGATAACGCATTAGTTTTATTCTTATTTCGACTAAAATCTTCTGATATATTGAGACGTATAATTGTAAAATACCAAAATGCTGGGTCGCGCGTTTTAAATAACGACTGTTGAGTAACGGAGAGTTTGTAGGGGTAGAAAGAAATTGGAGTTTAGAAACGATTAAAAAATAATTTACTGCAATTTATTAAAATAATGATGAGAAAACGAAGTTTGTTGGCTTGAAATTATGTATAGTAATGAAGGTCGACATTTGGTACCACTTACAGGTTGCAAAAATTCTTGCGAATTTTACACCAATTTAAAATAAATATTTACATAGAACGTTAGTTTACCTGAAGGAAATGTGCCAAATTTTGATTTATTGCTGTAATGTAAATTAGCTATTTAGAGTGTGACCAAAGAACATAATCATTGTTAATCTATTTTTCAGTGAAGTAAAAGTACCTGGTTGTAATCCTGTACCTTGGCTCTTGCTCTCTTGCTGTTCCTATTTCAGGTAATTTCTTATATAGGACCCATAGGAAACGAGTGAGGGTCATTCCAATAATTTCTTGAAGTGATCATAAAAATTATTCGCCTTACACTGCACTCGTACCCGCGCATACTATTTTTATACATCATTGTAAAACCGCTGAAAATGTAGCACACGGTTTTTCTGACAATTAAAAAAAAAGTTAGTAAATTAAGAGATTAGCCATTCCGATTTGTGTCATTAAAATGTCTAAGATGGAGCACAACCATTGTGAAAAAAAGATCCTTTCAAGATATTTTTACGTTACTTCATAATCTGTAGTTTCTGCAACGCCTTTACTTTCCTGGATGTATGTAAGCACAGCCTTCGTCCTCTTGCCTGAATATTATTTTTACTGCTGGTTACATTTTATGTAAAAGTCGACTGGATGTAAAGTTAGAAAAATACACTCGACGGAGCATATTATCTATTTTCACACAGATACTTTAATGAAATTTATAAATATACAAGTCCTTGTTGAAAAAAAAAAAAAAAATTACAAATCAAAGTGAAATTGGTATTAAAACAGATGCATATAGGAAGGCAAATTATTCGAGATAATTTTCGGCCAAATTTCACCATAACCGATGCTCACTCCGTTTAAGGAGCATTTTCCCTGGAATACGCATTGAATAAGAGTGTCGTAATACAGGGGCGTCGCCAGAAGTGCAAAGGACCAATCACCGTCCAGTCATAGCGCCTGCTCACCAATCGGACAGCTTCGGGCAACAATGGCTGTGCCTTCGGCTGGTCCCGACTGTCGACAGTGTGCGTTAGTCCTCAGGAGACTTTATAAATTCCCTGCTGGTCACAGAGGAAAATACAGTCGCTCTTAAGCACTGGATTCGGAGTTGTCGACGAGCGTGGAGAAGTTTGAGAATCTCGAAACGAGTTTTGAGATCCATCAACAGTGTAAACTTGGACATCTGACTTCTTCTACAGTGAGCAGTGAAGTGTCATCGAAGATAATATCATAGCCGTAATTGAGTGATTGGAAGTTCCTTTCGGTGTCTCATCAAGGAAGATGCAGGGCTATCAACGTAATTTCGAGGAGCAGCAACGAGATCAACGGGAAGAAGAGACCATCGTCGTAGACCTGGTGCCACCGCAATATCAGCTGAGTCCACCCCATAGTCCACTGCCTGGGAACATGTCAAAAACTCCCGAAAAAGGTAGGTTAAAAAAAAAAAAAAAATGAGTGAAACCTTCTTCATTGATGAGCATACTGTTTAGCAGCATTGAATTTCCTCAAAGTATAAAAGTTGCATAAATGGCGTACACGCCCAAAGTAAATTTTTTTTTTAAGTTCACATTGGCATATCAATACCTTCCCTACGATCGTCTAGCATGGTGTTAATAGTCGAAGGGGTTAACGGGGAATTAGTAAGTTGACAAAAGATGATAATTGCCGGGTGTAATCCAATTGATAATTGTCCTCGTAGGTATTTGCAAAACCTGAAGTGATGGTTAAAACCATAAAGGATTCTTCATTGGTACCTTACTAACAGTATTGAAATCCTTCTTAAGCATTTTTCTGTATCCTCGTGGTCCCGAGTTTATTGCGGTAATTATTTTATTGCAGGCCCATGCCCAATTTCTGGAAACTTAAATTTTTATTGACCGTAGATGATCTTTCCCTTGGCTGGGTTCTCCTCGCTGCTGCTTCATTTTAAGAGTAAATTATGTAGTTTGAAGTTGAGTGCAGTTTAGTCATCCACGTCCACGATTTGAACATATTAGCACGTGTTTTCCTCTTGAAAAGTCATACAAATCAACTAGCGTGAAGGATTTTTTATATGAGCAGCGAATGCGAGTAGATGGAAGCTGAAGCGTTGATTGAAAAAATTGAGAAAATTTTGGTCCATAATAATGTTGACTTTGCTGCTCTTTATACATTTTTTTAATCTATAGCAAAAAGAAGATATTCTTGGGTTTTTGCAGTTGGCGAATTAAAACTTCCAGACACGACCTACACCTGGAAGCCAATTGTAACCAACACAATTCGATTTTTCAGAATCCTCGGGATCGCATCAGCCGCAACAACCACCATTATCTTCAATGGACCCGAACAGCCGCCGATACAGAACAGCATTTACTCGAGAGCAATTATCCCGCCTTGAAAAAGAATTCCATCGTGAGAATTACGTGAGTCGACCACGGAGGTGCGAATTGGCCGCTCAATTGCAATTGCCTGAATCGACAATTAAGGTTCGTACCGATGTTACACGCATTTTATGAAAAATCATACTCGAGTACCAGTTGTCAATGTTTAGAGGTGTCAGGTTGCAATGTTTTTTGCAGTAGAAAAGTAATCGGTGCATTCACTCCTTTCAATAAGCACACGAGGCAACTAAAATACATTTTTTTTTTTTTTACATAAAATGCTTATTTTTCAAGTTAATTAATAAATACTTTTATTCGTAAGGCGTTACGTTACGTTCTAACGATTTTGGCGGTGTTGTGCTACGCGTTATTTACTTCCATAAACCTTGACTTCTTACAGATGAACACTGACACAAGTTAGTTTCTCATTAAATATTCATTGTGTAGTAATGTAGGAGAGACACGCTGCTACGTTCATAGCGATTAATGCAAATAAATATCAGCCATTAGCACCTTGGCGAGATGTTTAGTTAATTAACGGTTTCCGAGTAATTAAGAAAGTAAACGAGTACAGGGCCGAAAATGATTGGTTTTGCAGTCTAAATCACACTGTAAAAAATGAGCGTGCACTAGAATGCAAATAGAGTTAAAATTGACCAAACCTCGAGTGGTAATTTCTTTGGCATTTCCTGCGTCTAGAGAAATTCTAATCATCATTCAACAACGAGTCCCTAAATAGGATATTTCTAGCAAGAACTTAAACAGGTTTCTTTTCTGAGACGTCCTCCCATAAGATACCAATTAGTGTCCGTACAATCGATTCTGCGATCGATTTCAGAAGCAATGACGCCACCGTCTATCAAGACATCCCGAAAACATCCTGATTCCGATTAGGATGCGATAGATTTCGTTTTCGGAATATCCACGTAGGATTCCAACACTATTCTCACCGTTAAGCCAGTTATGGACTTTGGGCCTAAGAGCGCCAGCGACTACATTCAGATATCCTCTGACAATTCCGACGAGGTTGCGACAGATTTTCTTTTAGACGAGCATCCTAATAATTAGTTTTCTGCATTGATTCCGAGCAATGTAACGAACGATAATTTTGCCAGTTTAAGAATAATAAACAGTTGTAGGTTAGTAATACATCGAATGGTATGAAGGGTCAGTATCATCAGTACATATACGTATTAGACAGTTTGACGGATTTAACCATCGTATATAATGCGTAAACACCCCAGACGATAAACTCAAAGGCAAGTGTATTTATTGAATTATTTCATTGGGACTTTCGGCAAAATCTGTTAATACTGTGTGTGCGAATATCGATGATTGTAACTCTTGACAAAAGTAACGCTTAAACATTGGGGTGGTGGCTCAGTGGGTAAGAGCGTGCCCCACACATCAGCACCACAAACATCCCGACTATACTTTGTGGATACACAGCACGATTCCCGCACGAATTTTAGGTGTCACTCGTTGACATAGCGATTGGTGTGAATCTATATGCACCACTTTTGGTGTCAAAACGGTGTTAAATTTGGAGCCATATTTTTTACAACGGAGAAAGGGAAGAATGTCAAGTGTTACAGAATTTACATAGACTATTCGACTATTAATTAACCAAAGCAATATATATGTTTCTGAAAGTGTAAAAAGAGCAAAGAATTGAATGATCAATGGCGTCCCATAAAAAGTACTAAAGGACCCAGCAGCCAGCCAGAAGTCTCATAAGGACAGGAAGATGGCTCATTAGTTGATATCATATAAGACTGCAGTGGTTGCGACTGCTTTCGTGTACTTGTGTTTCTTTTTTCTTACGTACGAAAGAAGTGTTGGCGGTCTTGATAGCTTTCTTGTCGGTTTGGCCATGTTTGATCAGCCATTATAACACGTAAGAGAATCCCTTTGTTCGTGTCTTGGTTAAATCACCAATCACCGAGGGTAAATATCTCAAGGGAGGCACAACTTCGATCAAAAGTGCCGCCGGTCGGTCCGTTGGAACTTTTCATCTCGTGGCCCCCCATACTTACGGCCCTGAAGAGCCGGGAACGCATCCGACCGACGGGCAAGGTGCTAAGCGGCTTGATTAGCGGGACGCCAGTGGAGGCGAGATTTCGGCAGCTTTGTGACTTTAATGGATCCTTTAATTTCCCAAGAGCTCCTGTCTGACTTTTATTTTTGAATTTTTTTTTTTTTTTTACATTCTTTTCGTTGTTTCCCCGTGCCGCCTCAAACTTTCATATTACTTCTGGCTCTCTTGAAGAAATTTTCTCTTACTCGTAACTAGGAGCAGTAGTAATCGTAACAAGTCTGAATTCATTGTCCTCGACATATTTTGTGCAGGGTGAAATAAAGTCCTTTTTAAGTAGCGCCAACGCGTGGCTTCTTCTGGTGGGTCACGTTGCATTGAATTTGTCAATTCTAGTTGCGTAATATTTAAGCCCGAAATTCGCTTTATAAAACAAATTCTGTCTTTCTGTTTCAGGTCTGGTTTCAAAATCGACGAATGAAGGATAAAAGACAAAGAATGGCGATGGCATGGCCGTATGCCATATACACGGATCCTACATTAGCTGCAACCCTGTTAGCTGCAGCAACAGCAACCCTTCCGCCACCGCCGTATCACGGGGCTCCCGGTCTGCCACCTACGCACCTAGCGCCAAGTTACCCCGCAGCGGCAGCAGCCGCGTACTACACGGCGCGTTATAATCCTTATCCACCCAGTGCGCCAGCGACGACATCGGCTGGACTCCACAGGCCACACCCACAGAGCCCAGCGTATCCTCACCACCACCATCTTCTTCAGCCTCACCCAGCTTTACCACCCCTGCATCTCCCAACTCTTGGCGTTCCAACCAACACACAGTCTCCATTCGTGAGTCCACCGACCTCTACCTCCGTCCCCAGTTATCGTCCAACACTTCCGGAACTAAGCCCCTCCCATTCGGACACGTCAAGTGATTGTGACTGTGGTGCGGCTCATCCCCATTCCCACATACACCCTCTCTCGACGCCTGGAGAAAAGACTCCGCCCCTCAAGCTCCCCACCACCATCGCCATTGGACTACCCGCGCAGATTCAAACGATCCAGAGTGCGTTTGAAAATAAAAGCTACTCAGGGCCATTGAACACGTCGTCAACGGTCTCTGCTACGACGAAAATTGACGCACCTAAGCTATTTCAGCCTTATAAGAGCGACATCTCGGAAAAGGCGTAGATGGAGAAAAGGCTCAGAAATATGAGAAATTCCAATGAGCTTTACAATCTTATCTTACAGCTCTTGAGGGTTTGATTTGACCTTAGCTTTTAAGAATTGTACAAAGTAGATGTATATAGATTTTTAAATTGGCTCTCTGTTGCGCTCAAATGCCGAACCAACTGCCAAAGTAGTGTATATAAGCTTACCAAGGAATAACCATTAGGGTAATTGTACAAATATTTTCCCCTGTAAAAAAAAAATACCTGTGTACTGTGGAATCGCTGTGCGACCGTTAGGTAGGGAAAGAGTTGTGTGACTGGTGTCTATTCTGTCTATAGATAGTCCCTAAAACTATGTACAGTCTTACAATTAGCCTTAAGCACCTATTTATTACAAAGCGACACTTGCTTTCCTACTCTATATATAGTATTCTATTACTGTACTTTATATTTTCATTCCCTCAGTACGAATATTACATTTGTGGCTAATTCACGTTCGTGTTATCTCCAGTTATCAAATGACACTTTACTGAAGAGATTATATATTCTTCTGAGTGCGACATATAAAAAAGCGATGGATCGACAAAGGAGAAAATTCAAGTAAAATAAATAAATATTCTATAAAAATTGTAATCGGTAATTATTCAGCATTTTTTTATACACATTACCCTCATTCTACATATATATATATATATATATATATATCCTGCGCCCTGTGGCTGCATTTTGCAGCGACAAATACCAAAGTTTGGTTGGTCCAATTATTATTAACGAAATTCTAATTTGAACGACCTTAACAAAAATTACTATCCGTTAATCGTCTTTAACGGCGGTAAAACAAATCGAGAGAGTGGTTTCCGAAGGGTTGCCAAAATGTAAGATACGATATACACGCTACTTACTACCTATACTACCAATTGGGGTGTATTGGTTATGCATGAAGGATCCCGAGAGTTTTAAAATTAATTCGTATATACATATATTTAAACATGCCATTTCATTAATTTTTATGAATGACACCAAGAGTTGCTTCCAATTTGCGGATATAAATCGTAGCTACGATATCCAATTAAAATAAACTGTGAACAACAATGAATGGTACAAGTTTTAGAGTCTTAGGTCTTGGGGTTAAAGTGCAGGTTCAGATTAGGGTTCAGATTCGAATGCTAACGTTGAACTGGAGAGCAGCTGTTTTTCTATAGGTTCGAAAATTTGACGCTCATAAAATAATAAAATACCCTTGAAATCTCATAAAATCAATGACCCTACGTACCTTGTCGAAAAAACGCTAATCTACTGTCGTAAATACTAAATGACTTGCTTTGTGTCAGTTGTGTAAACGAATTATCGAAAAAATTTCAAATATTTGATCTCGTATCCTATATAGTTATAAAGTGAACAGACATTAGCCATAAGTCACGATACGACAACTTTCAATTTTCTTCCTACAACATACCAACCTTATCGCCTACACTGTCATATCTAAACGCAGAAAAATTATTACCAGAGTAATGGTTACTATTTGAACATCAATTCTAGTAGCAATGACATCTTTTCTCTGAAATTTTACAATTGTCATTGCAAGTCTCCAGCAATCGTCGCAATTCTCCATTTCTTTTCATTTCTATATTCACGTATATATTTGTACCGTCTTTTTATATGAGAAACTTTTTTACATATCGTTTAAAAGATATTTTTATTAGCCAATAATAACTTTCATTTTCATACAGCGGTAACTTTGTTAAAGGGGGACACGTCTGGTTTGTGAGTTTGAAAAAAGTCAATTTTTATTTTTTTACATTTTCTCAAAAACCACGTGTATCGAGAATTTGTTCCTAATAGGATTTTTCGAAATTCCTTAAATTGAGAGAGTCAGTTGCATGATTGTGACGAAGACAGTATCATCGTTGCCACACGTGGACATTGATCAATTCACTTTATTTCAGTGTTTGCTGCAATACAATTATCTTATAATTTGTGAATCTTATAAAAAAAGTGTAATACTTTTGAAATCGACATCTCTGGGTTTAGATTTTTAAGTTTAAGTTTAGCCTCAGGTAAGGAATATTTTCTTATATATCGAAAAACTAATTTAAAATTTTTAAACGCATTTTTCTCAAAATAACATTTATTGATTGCCATGAGTGCTATTTTATCAGAAACTGCTTATTCGATTGACTTAAAATTTTTAACTACATATTAAGTACATGCCGCTTTATTGCTCGAATCAAAATCGGTGAAATATATATTTTTCAATCGTAATAAATGTGATAATTTTTTAGGCGAAAATCGATTACTTCTTTCCAAAAGTTTGCCATTTTCTTACTTTTGAATATTTTTACCTCATAAAACCACGTGAAACTTTGTTTGTTAGGAGGCATAGAAGAGGAGAAACGCCGCTAACCAGAATAAAAAATGTTTATTATTTGGTTTTCATTAAAAAAATTATCGACAAAACCCCATATTTCACTGCCCTAAATCAGACGCCCTCTGTAACGTTCACCCGCCGACAGTCGCACTATGCAACTCACATTTTTTTCATATCAAAATGTTTTTAGAGAATTTATGAAAAAATTGGTAATACGGAAACCACATTGAGATGCGAACATTAACCCCTATTAGTTATTGTTTGACTTGTTCACGCGCCATACAGTAACCCCAAAATGTGAACAAGACGTTCAGAAACAATTCTCAAGCTGTGAGCGCAAAGAAAAACTACCCTCTAACGACAAAAATTCACCCCTACTGACCACCGACCCAGCTTACCCTAGAAATAGTATTCGAAGAGGGAAAAATCTGAATTTTTTTTTCATCCCCTGTCCTCCTCAGTTAGTATACCACAATCAGTTTTTCACGACACAACTACAACATACTCGGGCACTAAAGAATTAAATGTTGCGTCTACGAAATGTCAATTCTTATTTGTTTCAGATTGTTTAGTTTTCATTCTAAAAAATAGGTGGCCCAATAAACTACTCGGTTTTTGATCACATAAGATGCCTGTGGCCAATAAAAGTCGCAACCTACATAGCACAACGCGTTAAACTGCATACGGCTGTAACTTGGCAATAGGATCAATTTGCCTCCATAGCAAGAGTATCCAGGCAGCTACTACACCTTAACATTTCGAGATGGCAATTGTACTATTGTCCTTTGCTATGTGATTAGCGCTCAATAAATACCATGCATTGCTACACGCAGTATGAGATATTTATTATAAACATCAATGAGTACTTTAGCATTATCCGCCTAGCCCACTGACCTACGTATCGAGTGCGGACAATCTGCTACAACAATAAAGGAAGATGAACTGGAATCGAAGGACCACTACGCAAGTCGTGCTTGTATTACAGAAACGTATGGTTTATATGCTATAAGAATCCCTCTCATGTATGCAAGAGCAGTATATGTATATGTATACATATAGGTAATCGAGTATAGAAAAGCTATTTATGTAAAAAATATATTAAAAAATATGTATACAATACAAAAATATATGTCAGCATATATGAAAATTATATATGAATCAATATGTACATTTTTACCGCTTCAATTATATAATTAAATATTTTCAAAAATATATTGATAAAACGTATGAAAATATATGTTAGCACATATATTATCAATATATCTTAAACTATAATTAAAGTTATATTTAGGGCGTTCAGTATAAATGTGGGGTGTACGGAAAATATCATGCCCTATCTGAAATACATAAGGTAGATACATTTACATTTACATACATACGTGTACATTTATAGCACGGAAATGCATATTCTGTAATAAATTGACTCAAGCTTTACTTTTTTCTCAATTCATATAACAGAATTACTGATTTAAGTAATCTTGTCTCACGTCTGTTTATTTTATTGAACAACTTGATAATTATTTTGAACATAGAAATTATTTACGGCTTTTGATTATACTTATCTAATTGCACTAAACTATAATTCTTTACCTCTTGGACATATCTTGCCAATGATATTCTCCATAATACATTATGCATACATACATATATATTAAAGTCAGTAGAAACACACTTGCGTGTATACATATATGGACGTGAAATCGCTTAGTAGTGACAGGGTGTAAATATGAGTAGTAAATGAAATCCGTGTAAAGTAAAGGGACAGAATGATAGGGGTGAGATATGCCCCACTGTGTATCTAGCCTAACCCTCAACGGTATTTTATGAAATATTAATATCCAATTTATACCCTTGATGCAAGAATCATCCCCTTTAGATTGTCGCGCGTTATTCACCCTCCGGTAACACTCTACGCACCCCGTATAGACAACCCTCATCCAAAAATTATAGAGACTATCACCCCATACGAAAATCGGCTTCAATGAATTCTATCTTATCTGAAGGCTCATTCTAGCGATATGTTTCAAATTTCCCGCGCTCAATTAGACGCGCCTATTGATTCTAGTACGATATACCAATATTCTATGTAGGCTGTCAATTGACGTGTAATATAAAGGGATATTTTGTTCCATTCTATTCTCTTCTGACATCATTGCGCCATGTGAAGTTAACATACCGAATAGCACGATCTATAAGCAATTGACAGAGTTAGGGAAATAAATTAGTTTCGCATTGATCCATCAGAGGGCAAGCTTGTACACTTGCCTCGTACGACAACAAAGCCTAAAAAGGAGAAGAAGAAGAAAGCCAAAGAGAAGGCTGGAAAAAATTGTAAGTCTCAAATGTCATGCTAATGGTTAAACCGTGATCGAGTTGATCTTTTACGAATACAGAAATGTTGACAGTTTTTGGTTGCGTTCCCATAGACCACCCGTCGTTTTGGGTGTCCATGGTTTTGGTTTTGCCAAGATTCGTCTCGCAACATTTATTTGAAGATCTGCAAGTCTTGTTACAATATTGCTGATTCTTACTATTTATCTTGTTTTCCGTATCAAGTATCAAATGTATTTTGATTCGACGAGCCACATTGGCCTCGAATTGCGCAGCAATTTCCTCCTTATTTCTTCCTCCGTACCCGCGCGCTTTGCTTCTGCCCGCCATTCTACTTCTTATTCCTCTCGTGAATGCCTCGTGAAGCTGACGTATGTATGACGTTATAAGAGCATTGTAATACAGCATTAAACAATTATATTCTTTGTACTTTGTATTCTATTGCATGTAATAATTACTATATTTTGTGTAAGAAATCACAATTATAACAGTCGATCAATGAATCGATCACGTTGTACAATTTTTCTTGAAAATACTAAATATTTAGATCCACGTTTGTATTATTGTAGAAACGTTTTTAAACAGAAAATACTAAAAATCAAATTGCGACGTCACGGCCTAAATGTGATTGTTTATTGATTGTACTTATTCTCACTTGTAAAATGATTGATCTACGACAGGTCTATGAACCAACTGGGACAATTGAAGATGTGCAAATAGCTAAATGACCTTAAATCACTAGATGATGTATAATGCCAAACACATGGATTAGGCTTCGAAATTCACTGCCAGGACTCCGAGCATCCACGTCTTTCTATTTATTCATTTGAATCTGCGAAAGACGCATTTACAGTAATAGTAGTCAATTCCTGAATGTACCATTGATAAGTCGATTTCACTAAATTACTATCGTTATGCTATTTTTTTGATAACGTGAGGCCTGCATAAGAATTGATTACTATACTATCTTCTTCTGTGTAATTCGTCACATCTGTGTTCTTAGAACGCACGTGCTTTTTACACGAACGGTCTGCTCCGATATTCTCTGGCAATGCTTTGTCTTGAATTACAAGTGCGCGTAGCCATGGTCTTGCGTCAATTATCTCTGCTATGCTGAATTTTACATATTTACGTTAACTCGTCACACGTCGACACGTATTTATGTGACGTTATTAACGAAGCGAATGGCCGCTGGCGCATGAAAGAAAATGTTACGCCACGAAGGAAGGAAGTGCGTTGGTGTGTCGAAAAGGAGGAAAGTTCAAAGAATAGTTGCAATTCGAAACTGAAGGAGCATGTCGAGGCGGCACTGTGACGAATCTCAGAGAGACACAATATTTGGGTGAAGGCGAGTCTGTGGCTAATTGAAAAGTCAAAACTGGAAAACGGCGGCCTCCTCGTGAAAGCCCAAAGAGACCGCCCGTTGCTCGTACCTGACAACAGAGACCTTTAGGGCTGCTACCCTACATTTCATTCCCTTCCGCAGTTCACAATCAGACGGACACTTTCCAGGCTTCATAGACAACCGTCTTTGATTCGGATTGCGTATAATATTTGGCTTTATTATTGATATTACGTATCTGACTGAGCAACCTACAAATAAGGCCACTCAAGAACTTAAGATTTATAAACGTCTCTAGGGTCACAATGTTAACCTGACGGTATTTATGGTAGCGTTTCGGGATTTTCAGAAACTTTAACTGAAGCGGATTCTGCACGCTGTAGGTAGAAATTGTATTTACTGGATAACTGTCGTAAAGTGGACTAGGTATTTTTATAGTGCCATGTTAACGTTCGCTTACAGGAGTCAACCCTTTTCTGGTAGCAGACATCTTCTTTTTTCATAGAACTTGTAATTCTGACCAGGCCTCAAATTTCTATTTCTTTGCGGTCCGACTTTTTTGCAACGGTTTTTTTTTTCACCGTTTTTTTTCTATCAAGTTACTGGATACAGAGTGAACCCCTGACCCAGAAGAAAAAATAAGTACCGCTTAGGGGTTTGCCGAATTCCTATGACGAAAAAAGGTCATGAAAAAAGGGTAAACCTTTTTTTTTTTTTTCATCTTTGCTCGTGTTTTTCAATCATGAATTTTTACGATTCCACGGTGTATCCTGCTTAAGTAAATTTTTTTTATCTTTCAACACTCCAAACATCCAACAATTTTTCACTCGAACCCTTTTTTTCTTACAAACTTTTTGTAAACATTTTGAAGACGCATCACACATTCATGAAAGAAGTGCCAACAAATCTGTGTACAAACGTGACAAAAGATCCTTACGTTTTAATAATTCTACGCTTTTAATAACGCCCAAGAAGATGCCTACGAAGAAATAAACTTTGTTGATTTGAAGGCTGAATAAAATTTGCAAACATGAACCCGTAAGGTTAATTGTTCGTGTGATCTTCTCGACAACGATACCATTTCGATTGGCCATCCCATGGCGAAGGGAGCGAACCAAATTGGTTGCCCTGTATAAATCGAATCAGGAGCCAATAAATAACCTCACGTAAGGAGACCCACATAATGGCAGCTATCCGAGTCCGCAGGATCTGGTATTCAATGCCAATTCTCGCTGTGACATTTTGAAAGCAGCCGTGACCGATTTCCAGTCGATTTTCGATTTCTCGATTAGATTGTCGGCGATTATCGATGGCTTGTGGGAATTAGGGATGCTGCGGGATCTGTGGGAATCGATTCTGTCGTACTCCCACACGCTCCTATTACGTACAAACACAGTATGTGTACAGATACACTTTTATAAAATAGTCGTTTAACAATTACTTTATTTTGCGCAATGTCTGTCCTCTCGTTTGGGATGGTAGAATTGGTTTACCGCATTAACCAGAAATGGTAGACCTCGCAACGACCTTGGATTCGCTAGAAAAAAAGTTTGGAAAGAAACCCTGAGATATTATATGTATATCCTGGAGCAAATCGTGATGTTCTGTATGTAGGAGGACAAACATGGCCCCGTAAATTTCGAGAATATTCACCGGGACTCGATGGGTTTATACATTTATGCGTTTATGCGTTTAGCGTTTATGGTGCCAGAGTGTATACAGAGAAGTCGAGCGGTTTTCTCTACTGCACGTTACACGACTAATCATCAGGGAAGTAGCGGCTGATCCTTTCATTAAATTTTCAAAAGTTAAGGACCAGAGCCAGATTTCCACAGGGTCTCTTAGGTGCTGGTTACTGATGCGTGCCTGGGATGGAGTATACTGTGAAAATGGAGGGTAGGTTCTGTACAAGTTGTGCCATTGAAAAGACGACCAAGGGTAGCTAAGCGAATTGTCCGCTGTAAATCTCCGAATGGTTTTATTTTGGTTTATTATCTACCGAAATGGGTTTCTGCTTGTATTCGATGTTTTTGCTTGCTGTGACTTGACGTAATATGTGGGTCTTGCCGTAAAAGAACTCATGTACCTGTGAGACAGAGCATCCAGAAAGAGCGACAGAGTAAAGAGCAGCTGGAATTCCTTTTCTAAATTATACACATACGCATACATATATATTCTATGAACAGACCATGTTTCTGTATCGATAGAAACAATAGTGTGAAATATGTGGTTTCATTTTAGAATGAATCCTCTCGGACAAGTACATATCACACGACGAATGTTTTTTGCACCACCTCTTATTATATACATATATTGTTATCAAAGAAAAAATTCATGTAGCGAATGCGAAGCTTTGTGCATAGTAATCTGAAGTTCTCACAAAGTCTCGAGCCTTGTCTCTGTACCCACTTGTCTGCAGACAATCTCGAACCACAGATTACGTCCGGTTCATCTGACGCATTGAAAGCTCTACCATTCGATCGACAGGCTTTTGGAATCTTTGCCGTCGTATTTCATCACGAATTTGTTTTATGTAAATGACCAAGTGTATGAGAGTATTTACTAGTGTTGCAATTTTTACGTTGCAATTCGTGCGAATAACAAGACACTTGTAAGTATTTAAAACCTAACTACCATAGAAAAGATAGGCAGCGTATATGGATCGTGGTTAAATGATCAATCGGTGATCCGTCCCGTATCTACAATTTGTATCCAGGCAATGAGCTATTCAAGATACAATCTTGCATCTCTAGTTACAAATGTTCAATGACTTTTCATGGGCCACTCAAATTGTCTCTAAAAGTATGTACAAAGTAATACCAAATGATGCAGATTTCTTACACGGCTGGATAACACAGAAGAGGAAATTCTGGAAGAAGTCAATTATCGTTGACTAATTTATTTTTGTATTTGGGCATCGCGAGATGACTTGGAACTTTGCTCCGATTAGTTTATCAGAGCCAATTAACTTGTCATTTAGCTGGCCACAATTGCGGGCAGCCAAACTCGAATGCAAAGAAAATGTAAAAGTGCTATTATATTGCCGAGCTTGAGGAATTAATATTTCACACACCTCGAGTCCTTATACGCAACACATGTAAACTGCTATTTTTCAAAGTTGAGCCTAGGCTGGGCAGCACATGGATATGTTGTTTCCATGAACAACGATATTCATAAGTTACGTAAACATATTTATGTAAAATTTCAAAAAACGCTTTCTTCCCCAATGCTAAAGGCCCTTGCACAATACAAGTTGCTATCCATCACGTTTAGTTTACATAGTTAACGAATAGATGTGCTTTGTTTTTTTATTTTTTGTGACTTTTCACTCTGTACTCTATTATCTAGAAAATTAATTCAATATCAATGTACTTCGTTTGGAGACTGGAGTATCGATAAAATATCCTGCGTTGTGTATAAATCTTTATTATTCACGTCGAAGGAATTACCATATCGAAGATATGGTAAACAGGAAAGAAGAAGTTTCTCAGCTTCTTGTACGAAACATTAAAATTTAAGGAAATACGACATACAGCTAGGTACGATATGTTCAACAAATTCACTGTCTGCAAAAAGTTTTTATTATCATTTTAATTTTTATTTTTCATAAACTGGTGAAAACTTTATGCCGATTCGAGTGTATACCACTCGGTATATAATACTGCGTAGGTAGTTATACGAGCATTTTGTTCACTAATTGTAAGATAATTATCCAAGATAATCCTGAAAATTTGAAAAAAATAACCTTGTAAGATCTTGCGTTCTAATCGATAAGAATACTTGAAAATATTCTGTTTGAAAGTCATTATCTTTACTCAATGTTACCTGAGGAAGATTTCGATGTATGGACTTAAAAGACATTACTTAATACCTACAACAAGTAGTGGCAGTTTCGTCAATGTGCTGCAAAGTGCTAAGAATATCTTGTAACTCGTATCGAGCGATCGTAATACAAGAAAAGTTGAATAATTGTGCGAGCATCCAATATCCCGATAAAATAGATGTCTCGCGGATGAATAGCAAAGACTAAGTAACGAATAAAGGCAGGAAAGAGGAAACCGTTTCGGCAGTAAAAGAGGAAAAGGGTCTTTTTCACTTGATCCAAGGATCTTCTAATAAAACTAACTGACCAGAGGCTGCGCCTTCGTTCCCTTCTAGAAGCCCATGTTGTCGTAGATCGTCGCTGGCTCCGAGGTGAGTTAATTCCATCACGGAGACCTGATTCATTATCCAATATCGGTCCCCGTAAATTCCAGCAGAGTTAAATAAATTATCGCTCGGCAAGTTTAACTCTACGTATTGGAACCGACAAGCGACATCTACTTCACTCACTCTATACCTCAGCATCTGAACATCTGCACATGGGGGCAGAGTACACTAAACAAATAACTCGGCGAGAAAACTTGACACAGTATTTCTCGCTCCTGCGACGCCTGTTAAACAAATTTCGAAAATTCCAAGATGAAAGTATCCAACGTATCGAAACGTAGTGTCGTATTTGAAGATTTGTTAGGACTCTTTTAAATGGCGAGGAAATGCAATTTTACCCATCGACGGAAGAAAGTTCCACGGTACACAGGTCGAGATTGAAGATGTGACGCCGACAAGTTAGGATGCCCTGACACTTCCTCTTCCTAAAGAGCTACTAGTAGTTCTTCCAGTGGGACGTTCCGTTAATAGAGGGTTTATTATTTTATGGAACTACCTTATGCTTTGTGTATATAACTCGTAGGTATCTCGTCATTGTCGACGGGTTTTAAATCATCGAAAATTTCAAGGCGCACGGTAGCTCTCGTGGAAACCAGCCTTGAGGGGCTGTCCTTGCGGAGTTATTCACCCTTCGTCACCGTAACGAGAATCCTTAGCCAGGTTACAATCCTCCGAGGATTCTGAGGTTTCTTTTACGTGGTAATTTGCCTATCGACAAGTCGAAGGTCGTACTTGATGATCATTCGCTAAGCTGCTTGAAATTTATTCATCACGATGGTTCAAAGTTTTCATTGTAATTTTTCCGGATTGCTCATACTTATAAGTTTCGGTGGAAATCGAAGGAGCAGTATAATTCCGTACACTTTCGATATTTTCCGAAAAGCTCAGTTTTTCGTCGAAAAATGCACATTTCTCCTCAAATTAAATAATGAAAACATACAACTTGTGCGAAATTCGGAAACATTCTTAATAACATATTGTCGGAGAAATTTCTCATTTTTGTCAGAAAAAGTCAGTTCTTTTTAGAGCACAGAATGATAAATGGACCGATTCGGAGAAAGGCCGGATTATTTCTGATATATTTATTTCAAATGAAATTCTTCATCTTTATTCGATTAAGTCAGATTTTTTACTCGCGTGAAAGAATGGAAAACAAACAAGTTCGGAAAACTTTTTGGTCCTGATATTTTTAGAGAAAATTTTACTTTTTTGTTCCAAACACTCAAATGTTCTACTCAAAAACAAAAAAAATTGGAAAATTACTGATTTGAAACAATCCAAAAATATCTCCTTGCGTAACAGTTTAGGAATAATTTTTCAATTTTTTTTTTTTCTGTAAATTCATATTTTTACCGCTAGAACAACTGTTTCAAAAAGGTTTAATTTGTGGAGTGTAGCAGAATAAATTAAATAACCAACAGCAGGAATAACGTCTTTATAAATTAAATATTTCTATATAAAATATAAAATAAGCCCCAAGAAGAAAACTAACAATAGTTTATATATAATACAATATATTTGGAAGAGCAGGAAACGTTCAATCCTAAGAACAGCCGAACGGGATTTTAATTATGCAGGTATTGATGATTATCGACTTGGTAGACACCGTCGCTTTATTGATTCGGCGTATATACATACATACTCACAGGTTCCCTTGTGACTTATAACATTTTATTACATCACTAACTGACCAAACCATGTTTTCCTAAGAAACACTGTTTGGCTAGAAAAATGGGAGAAATTATGGGTAATGCAATCCGAAAAAATTCTGCTTCTTCGCGCAAGTTCCAATTTATTGGTAACATGGGATAAAATTATAAAGAAATTCTGAGGAAATTCGGTGAAAATTGGAACATTTTTATGAGAATTTCAGAAAAATGTTTTCAAACTTCGAAAAATTGTAAACCCATTTTGATTAGGCAATTTTCATTTTTATTTTTTCATTGACTGATTTTATATCCATTTTTGTATGAAAATTCTCTCGTTTAAAATTTGACAAATAAAACGACTTGATAATCCAAGGATTACACTGGATCTGTGCGCGAGGGTCGCTCAGATTGTTATAATCAGAAGAATTAGAAAATCTCGCGAAAATCAGGACCACGGTAGTAATTGAATTTTTGCACTCATATCCAAATCATATGACGTTGCAAGTAAGAAAGCATCATGAAGGATGTTTAACGAAAATTTGTTGAATGCCCACTGGAAAGGCTGCGGGACACTGGTGACCTAAAGAGAGTCGGTAGTAAAAATGAAAGTCTCGAAGATTTATAACCTAATATGTTGAGTTTGCAGTTTGCCACTATAGTTTACAGTTGGGGGCGTTGAGACGTTAATGCGTCGTATGACTTTAGAATGACAAGGGGTATTGACACTGTTTGACAGGGAACGTCATTCTTTCGGATGATCTTTGTTCTATAAGATGTCGATTTAAAATTGTATACCTATAATATATCGATATATTAAAATTAGTTTCAAAGTCTTAACGTTAAATTATTGAGGTGATTGCTGTTAGGACTTATCTGTAAGATATTTACTTTTCCAGTCAATTGTTTGTATCCTGGGACAATTGTGCAGCGTTGCACCGCTACATTAAATTCCTTTAATGACTCTAATGACTTTAATATGCTACCAGCAGTATCATTGAACCTTGAGGTTCAGAATGAGCTCTAGTTGTTGCACCATGTTCAACCTACAATTGTTATATTTGGACATAATTGCCAATTTCAGGCTCCAAAATTCTTAATATTAGCCTCAATGTCCTCGCGTAGAATAAACAAGATGACACCAGTGATCATTTTTCTACTTGGATGTCCAGTAAAGAAAATGAAATAAACGTAAAACTTTCTAACTCGCGTAACAGGCGTAAATCTTGGTGACGATTCCTTTTCCGATCCTGCAGGGAGTTTGTTAAATATTTTGAAAATATTTAGTAGACCCCCCGTTGCTGCGGCACGCGCCGTTTCTCAAGGTTCAACATCACGGGATGCCAGGATGCTGTCTCTTTTCATCCTCTTAGACTTTGCTTGCTTGAGACTTGAAAATCTTGTAACATTCCCATAACGAGTCCTTGACCTAGTTCGATCGAGAAAGCCCAGGCAATATGAAAGATCTTATTCGATGCGTTCGGACATGAATAATTATTTTTCTATAGGATATATCTTTATCACATATTTAGTTTTTACGATAAATTAAAAGTTTATCGATGGCTTCTCATTTTTTTTTTTCGAAACTTTTTATTGTAGCAATTTTGCCGAAACACCTTAGCAGATCTCGTGGTTTTGAAAAAAATGACGACAAAGATAGATGTGTAAAATCTTGAGACAATCGGGCGTTCACGCGACATCAAGCGCAACTCGTGTATACATTTGTCCAGGGATATTCGGCAATAGTGTAATACCTGACAGAGTGTAATGCATGACAGAGCAGTAAGTAATTGTTAGAATATCGATCAGCAAGCAAAGCATTTAAGGTTGGCCTATCTTGACGTTGTTCACAAATTATTTTATTACTTTAAAAAATGTATACCAACATACGCATATATGTATAAAAGAAAGTAAATCTTTTTGACGCTCCAGCACCTTTAATCCAATGTAAAATGCTCAAGTGTACATTGAATTAAGTAAAATTGTTCGTATAAAGTATAAAATTAATAAGGAATACATCGATGTAAAATTGAACGTTAAAAATGATTGTATGAAATGATACGACTTTATTATTATTCGTACAAAAAAAAAATTAAAAAATGCTCAGTTTTATTTTCTAAGGCTGTTCAGATGTAAATCTGTGTTTATGCGTTTCTATTACAATTGAGACAGATGGATATCGTCTTTGAAAAAAGAAATGCCCGCATAGAGCGAACAGGGCGGTAGTCTGGTTGTACGTTGGCACAACAATGTCCTACGCACGTCACGACAAATTCGGCACAGACCGAGTCGACGATTGAACGAAACACTAGGTGGTGCGTCGGCCGATTTCTCCCGTGTCCATAAGCTTAGCCCTACTGGTAAGTAGGTAGGGCTTAGTAGCCAGTTAAAATGCGTGTCAAAATATTGTGTCAAGGGCGAGAAGCCTATTGAAGCAGGATCTTCTAATAGCCGAAAAGCTCAAGGAGAGTCACGGGACGACTTGGCAATTACGATCCCTAAGGATCTCTAAGAATCCGCAATGCCGTGGAGAGTAAATTTCTTTTATGCGTTCCTAAAATTTGCTGAGACAAGATCCGTAAAGATTGACTCTGATTTCTAAAAACTTTACGAATATTTTCATCCCCGGTGTGATGCACCTTCTCGGTTCAAACGTTTCAACTTTCGGAGATATGGAGAATAAATTGTGCACGCGAAATGTAATTGCAGGCGACCTGCATAGACGCACAGTGCAACGAGACGAAGATACTCTAAGCGGGTGGAGTATCTTTGGCCAGTAGGGGCCAAGTTACGTTCCAAGTTACGTTCCAAGTTACATGCCAGGTTAGGTTGGGTGAGAGCGATGATATCGCTGACGAGGCTTGCCATATTGGTCGACGGCCAATCCAATTGGGGGATAAAACGCGGAGAAGGAGTGGTGGCTGAGGGTAGATGAGGATAGTCGGAACAAGTAGAGGGGAGGATCGAAGAGGGTGATAAGGGGTCGCAGCCATCTTCCCTATTACGCGCACGCGAGACCCATTTTGAACTCGGTGAGATCTTCTCCGCGCGATATGGATGAATGAATGAGATGAAGATGCATGGCGCTTCCTCGGCAATAAAACAGATTGAAACTCCGAATGGGAACTTTCTTCCTTCGGTTTCCTAACCGAGTCGACAGTAGCGATTTATCGTTTTTATATATCTATTCCACGCAGAGTATGATAACTCGGAATTGGCCCACTCAAATACACCTACTACTTTTATGCTTTCAGATACATTTCACAGATTTTGTTACACGCTACGTTTATTGGTTCTTACCGTATTTCAAGGAGAACTTTTGTACCACACTGTCCTCTTATTTTTATTACCTTAAAATGTACGTTCTGTAAGGCCAACACTATCTTGCTGTTGACATAACAATACAATAGTACACTGTCTCGCACAAATTTTGTAAACTGTACGTGTCAGATTATCGACAAATTATGCACTTATTAAAACAGCCTACCTTTAGCAGCATGAATGGCATTGCAGTTTACAAATAATTAAGCGTACGTCACAACAGTATAAATCGATAATTTCATTTATTCTTTTCAAGTGCCTAGACGCGAATTACGAATAAGCGAGCGAAGGAGTAATCGAGGAAAAGGAGAAATTCAGGAGAAATATTTGCCGATAGTCACGAAGTCCAGTATAAGGATGAGGAAGTGGTTTAATCTTATTTATGGGGAAGCACGATAATAGCCAGAATGATCAGCCTCCGCGTATGTTCAGGAGGACCAAATTGCTCTTTCTCTCTCTCTCTCTCTCTCTCTCTCTCTCTCTCTCCCTGCCTCCTCTCTATCTTTCCGTTTCCTCTCGATTCTACTCCTCTACTGTGTGTGCGCCTGTGTACACAAATGTACCAAATACGTGTATTTACATTATACAAGAGTTGCAAATAAAAATGTTTTATTTAACTTTGAAATTAACGTCGATTAACGTTAAATTAATCATAAGAATATTTTAAGATGACGGCTTTTTCACATGTCTGGAAGAAAATTAACATGTATAAATATATATTTATTATAATTTGCGAATGTAATTTACCGACTCGACAAAATTACTAAAAATTATATTTAATTGAGCATCTCACGCGCAGGTAGAAATAATGTTCCAGTAGTTCAAAGCATAGCAAGTACCTTTTCATGCTCTCGATAATTGTTTTAGGCTAACTGGCGATTATTTAGAAGGTTATTAAATTGTCTCTAATTGAGCCGTAACATGTGACATGTGTATTTTTCGTTTTTTTTTTTTTTTTTTTTTTCGTAACAATTGGTCCTCGACAGTAGGTTCGTTTTTTTTTCCGTCCACCCTGTATCTATGTATTATATATTATATGCTCTTAGCTGAGAGAGTTTTCCAGCGTCTTCCTTCCGTGGAACGCCCATCGATAATAGGAAAGATAAGACAGGGTGCTATTACCCAGTGATAACAGTAGTACCTACACAAGAGGGGCAAAGTTTTATCACAGCGAAAACAGCGGATAGGATTTGGAAATATTGGCTCGAGCAACTTCCTCCATCAGGATGAATAATAAGCCTCGGTTTCGCCATCTTGAACTTCCGACGAGGAATCAATACTCTACTAATTGGGTACTGACAAAAATTCCCAATAACACTGGAAAATTCTTATATTGTATTACACAGTGAATCAGAATGAAAGATGTTTGAGAGTTCATGAAAATTTCTTTAGCTGCTTGGAAGAGGCGCCATTACGGCAAATAAATGCGAGTTAATTAAAGGCTCGAAGCCAATTACTCCTGGATAAATCGCAGCCGTTAATCCGTTATAGCGCAGACAAGTTAAACTTCTAGCGGCTCCCCGTAATCCAGCTCCACGCACACTTTCACAGCCCATCTCGCCCTCTTCGCCACAGTTTCGCTACCCTCCGCCTCTCTTGAGTATCCATGCGCTACCGAAACCCTCATCGACGCCAAAGTCGGCACGGACGTCGACGCCATTCGCATAATTGGCTTTGAGCATCGCCACCTGCGACCCCAAGCTGCCGCAGCCTTACGTATCTATCGCCACCTTCTCTATTTATATTTATTTACACCCGACAGCCTTACGTAATGCCACTAACATCACCATCCCCCGCTATACACTTGGAAATTTAACCATACGTCAATATATAATCTATTTATTACAATAAAAAGACTTTGAAATTTACATAAAGATACTTTGATAAATATATACTTCATTTTTACAGCTTTTAAATCAATAGCCAGTGGAGCTGATGTTTACAAAGCTTTAGTCTTGAAAGTATTAAGAGTAAAGTAAAAAAAAAAATCAACGAGAATTTTACGTTATAATTTAAAGAATTTTTACAGAAAAATTATGTCATTAACAAGGTAATTTCGTCAAACGATGTAATACGCATAAATTGAATGACCCATTAAGGAGAAAAATTAACAATTTACTTATTACCACGGTGTTGCCGTCGCCCAAGTATTATATCGTAGCTGTTGAAAAATACCGTGCTGGATTATATAGACTATAATAGCGATTAATACTGGAACCACCTACATATATAATATGCTTAATCGTGCATGGATTCTCATTTATATGTTCTTTGGTGATAATTAAGTAAATAACAGCACTAAGTGTAACAATTGATTTCGCTTAGCAATGGCAATATCATTGTGAATTGAGTCAATTTACTCTTCACTGCTGACTATAGCTCTTAACGTGTAAGAATGTATTCGGTTTTGTTATATTAGAAAACACTGTAAAGCAGTTTTTCCATAAAATTTGCTTATTCGAAAGTATCAGAAGCCTCGAAATTATTTATATACAGATTTCACTTCAATGCTTTTACTCCCTTTGAAATTAATGTCTACCATCCTTATTTCTTTGCTGTACGGACAAACGAGTAATTCGTGCTTTCGCAAACGCAACGTAATAAGTAAATTGGCAAATCCTCCACATTACATCTTTTAACAACTACTAGACGTTTGAAATCTTTACCGTGTTGTTTACTGCATTCTTGATTCGTATTTCTACTGATCTACGCTACGTGCAATCAATTATCATTCTAGTGTAAGGTTGTTGCAAATTTTCAGAAGGCTGACCTACACCAGAGTAATTTCTAATTTACTTGAATGCTACTAGAGTTGAATTGGTAATCGTTATCGGTTATTATCATTCTACCTCTTGGTATACACGTCGAACTCGAAGAGATTCCGATTTTATTTGCCACAATGTATTGCGGTATGTGTATAAAAATGAAAAATGAAAGATGAAAGATACAGTAAAATAAATCTGCAGAATACACTGAGAGAAAAGTATATAGTTGATTTAACGATTTTACATTATAAAAAAAGTATAGGAAGGGTTATAATATTTTATGTTTGAAGCGATGGTAATACAATTAAATACACGATAGTAACAAAGTTATTTAAAACAGAACTTTCAAATGTATATACAACGAGGTCGTATATACAAAAGTATTATATTTATGATTATTACAACTATAATTATTGACCAGGGCGCCATACTATGCAAATATTGTTTGCGATAGTCTCAATTTATGGTTTATGCAACCATTTTTTCATTTTTTGAAATAACCATAAAATATAGACGTCACCGCAGGGTGATATTTTATAGTAAGATTATCGTCAGACTAACTATATTTTTTTAGGACAACAATATTTTTCTCTCAGTGTACCATTACGAAAAAGTATTGTGCAACTTTTCAAGACTAATCGAACATCTAAAAAATAGAAGGTATCGACACGTTACTTTTAAGACGTCGATACGTCAATCCACCACAATGTGGTGGATTAGTATTCGTAGCAATAGACAGTTTTTTTTATTTTATCCTGTAAATGAGACGTCATTCTGGGATACGACGTATTAGATAAAATGAGGCATCGATATGTAGATAAATGAAAAACAAAGGGATTCTTCTTCGATTCGAGAAAATGTCTGGAGGAAATTATGGGTCCCCTTTCCTTCAAACGTCGTGGGTGAAATAGAAGACAGAGCCGAGTATAGAGTACACAAACCGCCCCTAAATTTACCCAGTAGCTCGTCACAGACTCCAGGGGCGTACCTAACAGGGTGACCCTCCCGCACAATGAAGACGCCCTATACACATTGAGATATCCCTCTATAATTTATGAGGCCTGTTTGCCAATAGAGATTGCCGGTGGCTTCTGCGAGCCCTTAAACCAGAACCTTCTTGGAGAAAATACCTCTACATTCCTCCAGCACTGCTCCTCGAGATTTCGACTGTGCTCAAGGGAACAGAAGATAGATACACGGAATAGGCCCTTTGACCTCTCAGAAATCGCCTCGAGCCTACAGTGAAAATGAGGTTTTACGAAAATTTCTCGAACCAAATAAAGTTACTAATAACAGACAGGACAAAAACTACACTCAGTCTTCGTCCTTCCCACTCGGGATTCTCATGTTAGTCTATAAGACGTATCATATGAAAGTGCAAAGACATTCCTGGCCCCTTTGAAGTTTCAATTTTTCGAAATTTCTCTATAGAAATTCGAGTGGCGTTTACGGCTGGGCAACCGCTTTAAAGGCAAAACGTATAATGTATAATGGCACACCAGGACCATAGCGGTATAATACAAGGGCTCCGTTGTACTACGGTGACATATGGGTTTTCGGGATGGGTTTGTGCTGCTCGTGGCTGCGGGGGTGGTAAATAGGGTGTCATCGTGTTAAATGGCCCTGATGTCCGCGAAATCCATTCACAGTCATTCGCTATATTTCACCCTCGCTTTCCTTTCTTCACCGAGCACTGCGACTCTTGCGGCTAATTTTCAGACGTTATTTATTTAATTGCCCGGTAAACGATGTCCACCACATGGTGCCATGGATACCGCCCTGCTTTTATTCGGGAAAATGTGCCTTTTAATTATACCGGACCGCACGGTAAGAAACCACCCCTCCTATACTTCCCCTGAAATACGTGAAATAGCGTTAATATAGACAATTACGATGACTACACATCTACAAATATGTGTGGTGCAAGCCTGAGGTCTGAGGAACAAGACAGTCGCTTCAAGGTATGTACGTGGGACACCTTTTCCAGGGGTGCGGTTTAATATCTCACCTAGCATTGCTACTGCCACTACCAACCACCCTTCGGAAGGGATAGTACAGATTAACGTTAACTCTGAGCCCGAGTTTATCGTTGAGTCACCGTAATGCGTCGGGAAATCTCGTCTGATTCGGGTGACACGTAGTAAATCGTCAGATCGATCGATGCCAATGAGACAAAATAAACAGAAAAAGTGTATGTGCACACGCACACAGGCATACCTATACGTCACATACGTCACGAGAGAGGAAAGGTAAAAAGTAAATAGAGCTTAAAAAATAGAAACCTGACAATTCCGAAAGCTCAGCCCCCAGAAACAGGAATGGGTGTACAAAACACAAAAATCACATCGTCTCCTGGACAATTCTAGAAAATGAATGCCATAAATAAGAGCGCCTGGCAATAATTCCGCTGGCGATCGAGCAAAAAAGTTTTTTCATCGAGTCGACCGTACAGAGAACTACAGGAAAGAGTAGGAGCAAGGGGGTGTATTGCATTGGAGGGCAAAGGCCAAAAAAAAAGAGAGAGAGAGAACGCAGAGGGACATGGATAGGACATGGGGATCGAATATTGGGATGCTCTTGTAATCAAATAGAAAATTCCCAATGTGGAAGAATCAGGCGGGTCCGAACGATGAAAGAGTAACCAACGGATACAATCAAATCGGTTTCAGTTGTCACATGACTCCAAATAAGTGAGTGACCCGCCAGGACTTCTTTCTCTTTTTCTTTCTCCTCAACCTCATCCTCATTCTCATCCTCCGCTGACGCTCACCTACCGCCTACTGGTGTACAGCTGTAGTGTACACTTACATGGTAGATCTTATGGTGTCAGATTCTAGTACTAAGACTCAGATTCGAATAGGACGCCTATAGACATAGGTACATTTACACTTCCTCGACGACCAGCCCTCCGCGGAACCAATCGACCCCAGATTTCCCTCGAGACGAAAGACTTCCTTACCACTATCGCTTCCCATCTTCTGCTGTTGATACCTTCGAAAACACAAATTCTGTATTCTTGATGCATTCTCATATTTATTTCTTTAAATTTCTTTATGCTTTGCCTTGTCAATTAAAAATAGCGTACAGTAAATGCCTATGTCATACATATGTAAAATGTAGAAAAAGTTGTAAAACTTAATAATTTTGTTTGTCTTGTACATAATATCACTGATACGTTGTTGATAATAAAATTTTTTAAATGGACTAAAAGTCCCTTCACGTTTCAGTCAATTCAATATTTATTATGTATTATTTTAATTATGAATACCATATACGGGCCATATACGATTTTTCTATGTCCAACACCGTGTATGGTACATATATGATTCATATATTTTCTAATGTTTTCTTGAATTCGTACTGACTTTTTTTTCATACTTTTAGAACATTAACACATTTCGGACAACACCGAAGATTCCATCTTAATTAGGCATGGACCAAGGAGCAAGCAAATGTCTGTGCATTCGCCAACCCCAAAAAGGAGGTATGATTTTAGAGAAAATTAAGTTTCTAGAGCACGTAAGGCAATAACTTTTGTAAATGCTCTAATGTTCCGATTCCAAATTGATTATTGCTTCAACGCGGCGAATAAATACCATGCGACCACGTGGTTTAGGTGGCCATACGTCGAGGCAAACCTTCTTTCCCTAAGATTTTCTTATCATGATATTCGTTATTTATGTATCCTGCCCTTGACGAAGCTTGACTCACATGTTACTTTTTATTAATATAATAATATTTTTGCCGTCATATTTTTAAAGCTATTTATAAAATATATGAATCGTAATCAAGTATTATTCTTGTATCTTGGTATGCTACGTTTGTACCGGACAACGTTTAAGCAGCGACCGTATTCTCAACTTCTTTCCATGGTACGTTCGTCTAGTTTCACAATTTTACCGCTAGATAGAACTACCTCGTGAAATTCTGTAGCTGCAGCACGGTCGGCGACCAAAGGCAGTCGACATTACCGGCGGCGACAGTAGGGCGACGTACCTTGATACTGAAATAAAGAGTTGGTATTTCACTACAGAGTATTCATTATTAGGTCAGAGTAGGTCGATTATTTTTATCGATAGGCCATCAATAGTTTTTCTATAAAAAATTGTTGAAATTTGGAAATCAAAATACTTCGAGTTTGCATCTCATTGAAAACACATTGAATTTGTTTTCACTTATGTCGATGTAAAATCGTGAGATCAATTGAATCCATGATTTATTTTGTAATAATACAAAACAGTTTTCCAGTACTGGATGCGTGTGTATATCTTCATGGAACATGGGGCGGCTGGCTATGAGATATTACTTCTATTTTTCATATCTACATACATATGTGCCTATATTGGCGGCGCTAGAG
Organism: Syrista parreyssii; assembly: GCA_030142615.1. Taxonomy (NCBI): domain Eukaryota; kingdom Metazoa; phylum Arthropoda; class Insecta; order Hymenoptera; family Cephidae; genus Syrista; species Syrista parreyssii. Next base: position 39,466 of record JARQTG010000242.1, read on the forward strand.
AGGTCAAGTTAAATCCATATGTAAACTTGCCGGAATTTGTAAGGACAAAGAACCTTTAGGCTAAGTCGTGTAGCCACAGTGTATTTGAGGATGTATGGGGCAAAGGTACATAATAAGTGGAAATTTTGAATTTTTTTATACGGCAACTAAAGTATACTTGATACCTACAAAATCTCAAGGCCCCTTACGGATCATTTTAAAAAGATAATAATAATTAAAAATTAGGACTTTTGCCCGGTGGCCGAGCTAAAACACAAGCGCGATGAACTCTCGATTGATAATTCAAATATTTCCATTTAACTGTCACAAATAAAAAGACGTTTCAAAATTCAGTTAATTTCAAGGAATCCGTATAAATTGAGAAACCGAATGTTTCCGACCATTCTGGAAAGATATACTTGGTTAAATCTGACGATTAATTATTTTATGCTGTCTGATACTTTTACGATGTATTACTTGAGGCCAATATCCGCTAGATGTCACGAAATGCCAAGTTTACCGCTTTGTTGATTTAATGACAATAAGAGAAATTTAAATATGCATCGCAGTCGATGATTATATAATATTACATTTAGGCAATAAATACTCAGTATGGGACGCTTAATGATTACTCCCATTAAATTAGTCGGTGAATTTTATAGAAAAGTTTCAAATCCGTGATGTTGATGAAACCGGAAATAGCGACGTACAAACAAGTCAAAGAGCAGTTTCAGAAAGATCATTATTATAATAATGTTATTATTTCAGCCCTGCTCCATAACTGAATATACGTTTTAATTACTAATACTATTATTAGAATGTCTAAATGTACTGAACTATGCAATTTAAATTATTGAAATAATAGACTCTCTGCTGACGCCCCATAGATCATTAAAGCAGATTTCTACCTTGTTTAGTAAAAAAAAAAATCGAGTTTTTTAAATTGCATTTTCTCAAAGATATCGGCGATATATCATCGAATTCGGTTAAGATGGGACAGACCCATCGTGCCTATAAGTTAATGTAAAACATCTTTGAGAAAAAAGAAGATTCACTTTACAGTCCCGGATTGACTGATTAACGGTACGTGACTAATTTTCTATTAACCGCACAAAAATTCCGTTTTTCTCGAAACCACGTTTTCCATGTTTGCCGAAGTCTTCCAACACGCCCTAGATGAGCAGTCGTCGTGAAATTTCGTACAAACGTATACAACAGACGTCTTTATCAGTTGACTAGAATTACTAGAAAATATTAAATTTTTTTTATAGACAAAAAAACTGCACACATTTTTTACCAAAAACCAAAATTTCAACAGCGATAGCTCACAATTTTTTATTAAACTGGTTTTTCTTCCCGATTCTAGATCATTATATATGCACAATTTAAATAAATTACACATTGTTATGCATAGTTCACCGTACACTTGGAAAAATAACTCAGTTTCGGCAGCAAATTCATTTTGTTCTTAGCTTTTGGTTGTAGCATCGAAAAATATTGTCCGTATTACGCATCATATTGCTGAAACAAGAAAATAAGTAAGATTTGTTTTGTTAATCGCATGAAAAAATTTGGTTGGTAATATTTTGTCTTTCCAAAAAAATGATTTCGTCGCAAAGTTCAAAACGACATTACATTTAGAAAGGGAACCAAACTTTGGATAGTCTAATATATCAAATGCAATGCGCGATCGTTGTGCACTCGTGAGGCTTCAAACTTAACGGTTGCAAAGCGAGCAGGTTTATGTCTCTCCGTTGCACGCGAACGATTCTGTTGAGCGAACGATTATACGAACTGACAAATATGTATGTATATATATATTCTTGAAATACGCATTGGTCTTGTTATTCTAACCTATGAATAACACGTATCGTACTATTTCATTTTATTATATACACCAAATAATGGAATTTGAAAGTACCGTATTTGATATCCTGGATAGCAAGCTACTTTGCCGTTTCAACAAATCGAAACGTCACTTGACATCAAAGTGTTTTGTTGTTTCGGCAAATTGGAATATCAACGGGCGACAAGTCACTTTGTTGTCTCGACTATAAATTTGGTTGTACCATTTTTTGCTGCGTTCACACAATTATTTTTTCACATAGATTTTGTGACAAATACTTATTTGAATTGTTGTCCGAACGATATAAATGGGTCGTGGGTATAACTTTAAGAATTTAACAAAATTAAACAAAAGAATTTAACAAAATCTTTTGTGTGGTCAGCAATAAATTTTGTTCTTTAAACAGTAACTAACAATTTTTGTAGTTACGACGAAACTTTTTTCTAATTGTGAGTGTTGTATCCTAATATCCTCCTAATATCCTCAGTAACATACTTTCCTGGATTACAGGTCCCTCAAGCGGCTAACGATACGATAATTATACAATTCTATAAAAAACCGTACTAAACAACAATACATCTAGGCTAGGCCACGCTGTGAGTGTTGCTACTAGGGATGTTTGATTCTAAATCGATACTTACCTATATCGATATTTTTCAGTTGATTTTCAATATTTTATATCTATTTTTCATGTTCGATTGATAATAAGTATCGATACTTTTATAGTGAAATCGATCTCGTAAAGGTATCTTTTTATGCACTGTTCATCGCTCGGTATCCCAGCGTCAGAATTTCAAAATCAACGGTTCGACCAAAGGTAACTGAGGTTTAACTGGTGAAATTAGCCAATCAGAAGCCTGTATTCCTGGAAATTCTGAGTCTTATTGGCTAATTTCGCCAGTTAAACCAGCGTTGTTTTCCCTAGATATTTCCTAAACGCTCAAAGTTGAAAATATCCAACTTTATATGGGCAACGTTAACAATTTAGCATAAAGCGACCTTACGCATGCATCATGCATACAGTTAGAAATATTTAAAAATACATTTATTAGTAAGTATTTGATAGCGTTTTTACCCTAATTTAAAGAATAGATGATTTCGAGCACTCACGTTTAGAATGCGTGCGCAATCGATAATTTTTGTCTGATATTTTGATGAATCGATATTTGATCTATTGATACTTAAGTATTGAAAAGCATCGATTTTTTGCGGTATCAAACATCCCTAGACGCAACAAATTTCCAAAATTGGAAACTTTCCTGAGAGTGCGCTGTAATACCACCCCCTGGCCCCGACCACATTCGCCGTTACATTGGCGCCGCTGGCTAGCTCTCGATCTTCAATCATTATGCCGATTCCGATGAAATAGATCCTAGCATCTTTTCCCGTTGGGGTGGCTGCACTGCTATTTTCGGGTGGCGGGAACCACATCCATCTCTACCCCCCGGATATAAGGCCCTGTGCCGTTTTTACAGCCCCCATATGCCCTTTAGTCGTGAAGACGCTTGGTGCTTGCCTCGCGTAGTTGAATCGCCAGGCCCGTAGCTACGACTCTCTCGTGCCCCGTCTTAATAAAAATTTTGTCAAATCCTCTTGAATCCGCTTAACGGTCTTAAACACAAAAAGAACGTTTACTCGAGGAATATAAATACGAAATCTTAAGATAAAATCTGTTCAACGCCATACGAAACACTCCGTAACCCATCGGCCCCACGACACAGACTGATTCCCGTTATTTTGTGACACGCATCAAGATGCCACGTCATAATACTTATATGGCGACTGTGCAAAAATCTTGATTGAAAATTGACGTGAAGTCTTTCAAGCCCCCACGCACCTATCGAAAAAGTTATTTTGACTGACGTTTGCTAATTGCCGACTGGAAAAAATGTCAGGTTTAATCAGAGGATATATCAGGTCTTCATCAGGTAAGACAAAGGCATGCCGGAGGAGGCTGCTATATCAGGACCAGATGAGGATAACTCGATTTCATAAAAAATTAAGTACAATGAAGTTTGCCTGACTAGGACAGGGTCAGGAACGAATCAGGATAACCAGATGCTATAAAAATTAAACAAACTCGTCGATTTTCTGATTAAAACTGAAAAAATATTCAAGAAGTAAACTAGTGTAAAAGATAAAAGAAAGTTATTTTTTCAGCAGAAAAAATTGTTGTATGGACAATTTTCGACATTCAATAAAACAAATTCATCAAATTAAAAAAAAATGTCGATAAAAAGATCGTATACCAATTAACACAGGATTCTGCAAGAACAATTTCTATCATTAAGAAAAAAAATAATTTTTTTTGTTTTTGTAAAAATTGGCAATATAATCCTTTATCTAGTTAAAAAAATGTTTTCGTCTTATTTTAATAGACTTAATAATTTTTAATCTATCAAAAAATTATTATCTAAAAATATACCCAAATGCTGCATGAACTTGAAGAATAAATATTTAATTTTAATATATTTTTAATTCATATTTTTATTTTAATGTTTATTCTAATAAAAGAGAATAATTCACTAATTAAATTGAATTTTTTTTATTTTCATGACTGGACCGGGTATGCCTAGTTTGGATCAGATAAGGAAATTCTGAGAGATAAGGGCCTAGGACCCGATCGGGAACGCCACATCAGGTCCAGATCAGGTTCAGCAAAAGTTTTCCAGTCGGGTTATCACAAATACTGATAATATGAAATCGAAGCAAACTGGAGCATCTCCCTATCGATTTGACTACTTCGATATATTCCACGATATATTTGGACACAAGCCAAACGTCGAGCCTCTTCTATAAGAAGAGGCTGACGTCGCTTAATCTATTAAATGCAATCAATGACGAAGCCATATTCGAAAATGACGATGAGAACGAAGCATCTACCACGGACAAAGGAGGAACTAAGCGTCGTTCCGAGGAAACTCTCAGACGAACCAAAGAAAAAAGAACAAGACTTGAGAAAGCTAGCAACGAGATGAAGAATTTAATTGGTGAAAAGACAAGACAAAAAGAACTCAGACAAGAGAGATTGTTGTCCGCTCAAGAAAGACAAACCGGTAGTCTCGTGCAGTCAATAGAGGATAAAAGATAAAAGGATAAAAGACTGAAGATTGATAACAGGTTTAATATTCGAACGATAATTATAATTTTAATTAGGATGTAATATTGTATTTATCATCACTTTCTCATTATTTAAACATGTACTACATATTTTAAGTAATTATTTGACAATACAAAAATGGAATCAATTCGAATTATTTTTTATTATCCATCGTGATGTTCACAATACTCCAGTATTTTTATTTACAAAATACGCCATATTGAGGTATAAAAAAAGGTAAAAAAAACTGATTTGTACATCAGCTACACTCGATAATACAATAGTTGAGCCAACTCATTTCGTTTCTGATGCGTATCTTTTTCGCCAGGCGCTGCTTGATGTGCTGGATTCATCAGTTGCCGTTCATCTCCAATTATGTTATTTGATCCCTCGATAATTCAAATTATTGGCCTAAATCATTATGATCTATATATATGTTATGCAGAACACACGATGCAAGAATCGTGCTCCCTACGATTCATGCACGGATATTTCAATCTTCTAAAACGACCATTGTGTAACGCTAAAGATCTCTGAATGACTTGCCTGCTGCGTCATAGAATCGTATTGAATTTTCTTTGAATATCAGTAATGTTCCCACTATTGGTATACGGTGGAATGAGCCACCCGAGTACGGGGTAGACTTTGTCTCCCACCAAAAATTCCCGATTTGGAAAGAAAGTTTGTGGGTTTGCTCTTATTTTTGCATAAATGTCGGAATTACGAAATATTCTAATATCACTTACAGAGCTGGGATAGCCAGCTAAACAGTCTATATATTTCAGTGTCGGATCGCAAATGGCTTGCAGAGTAATGCCATACATAGAAACATTTCCGATTTACGTAAACTTCTAAGTCTACTTTTGGAGCTTTAATAGGTATGTACGATCCATTAATCGCTCCGAATACACCAGGAATATTTGAAAGTTGTAGAAACTTTTTTTGATTTTCTCTATTTCAGCTCGGTAGGGTCATTTAATGGTTTCTGGTGCAATTTTGCACAAGGTTGCAACTACTCGAACGAATGACGCTGACAATGACGACTTTGTCGTATCAAATTGATCGCCAATTGACCTAGGAAAAAAAACGATATTTTGCGTGACCTTATATTTGAGGCCAGAACAATTTCTGAATGCATCCCTGATCTCTCTGTCATCGTTGTTCTGATAATTGCGAAGCTATTGATAGTGAAACACTTCAATTTGGTTCGTTAGTCATTTACTGGTAAAAACAGCATCCGTTGAAGGTGAGTAAATTCAAAAGAATTTTACAATTTTTTGCTAATTATTTAGCAATCATCATTCGGCCAATAATGTTTATTCATTCAAGTTATATTCCTTACAGGAAAGCTGTCCAAACTTAATATTCAACCCTTCAAACATTCCCAGGAACACATGGACTTGGAATTTGATTTACCAGAAACCACATCGGTACTTCAACATCCTACGTAATCTGAAATTTCTGTAGTTTTTATTTTTATTTTTCTTATAGACAGGAACGCAAACGCATAGAGAAGAAACGGACGGCAATGAAAGAGCTGGGGAGACCAGAGCAGGCGGACAGAATGCTAAGAGAGATGATCGAAGAGGAAGAAGAGAAAGAACGCAGAACAACAGAGACGCCGGAAGTAGTAGCGGAAGCACGAGGAAAATAAGGAGTAGAAGGGACCGCGAGGAAGAAAGAGAGAGGATAATGAGACTGAAACGCATTAGGAGTGAAGAAAGAATGAGAGATGCAGCATCGAGGCATAGAGAAGATTTGTATTTCACAGGGTCAAGAGGCACTCAAAGAGGAAGAGGAAGAGATGGAAATGTTGGACAAGGACGAAACACACTAGTATTCTATGGAAATATTACCTTTCAAAATTTGTACAAATAAGATTTGCTGAATTTACAAAGTAAGTTTTGATTGCTAATAAATAACCTCTTCTATAATTGTAAATTATCGTAAGGTATACTTTCTTTCTGGTCTAGGAGTTTCACGGCATAGATTTCGACGAGGAACCCCTGGATTCTGAAAGCTACGAGGAGGAACGCCTGCGCTGACATTACGAGATAGAGAGACTAGATAATATGCAGTTTAGCCATTGATTGGCTCTAGCAAAATGTTTTTGAAAGAACGAATGGATTCAATTTGTCGTGAATCTGTAGAACGCGCTAGAAAGGAGAGAAATGACAAAGAAAGAAGGCGGAGGCGACAGAGAAAGAGAAGGAGTGAACGTGGGAAGCAGCGAAAGCGATATAACGAAAATGCGAAGTAGAAACGAGGTTGAGAGAGGTGGTGAGAGGGGAGGGGGGGGGGGAGTATGAGATGTTGAATCATGCAAAGTAAAAAAGTACGTGAAAGAACTGGCAATGGGACAGAAATATGATTTCGGCATCATCAAGGGCGTGAAGCGTACACTCGGCTCAAACGATTCTGATGCATAAAAAACATGGTAAGAGGAGAAGACTTCCCCCGCTCAGCAGGCTTTTCAGTCCCTACGTCATGTGCTGCGCATCGCAGATTACCGCCGGCCATTCACAGCAACAGAAAAGAACACTTCCGATATATTTATTTCGGTACTATATTTAAATAAATATTATATAGTTTTTTAAGATCATCGTTGCACGATACGTTTATAAAACCCAATTTACAAATATATCGAAAGTGTTCTTTTCCGCTGCTTTGAACGACCTGTGCTAATCTACGATGCGCAGCACATGACGTAGGGACTGAAGAGCATGCTGAGCGGGAGGAGCCTTCTCCTCTTGCCACGCTTTTTATGCGTTAGAATTGTTAGCGCCGAGGGTACAACGAGTTAGGATAGCGTCGAGAGAAAGAGGAGGGAATTTGTGAATATTTTTTGGAAATGTTACAATTTAATTCTGTGCTGAAAATAACCACTTTATTTTTATACTGAATCACTCGGATAATTTTCACATCTTGATAGATTACAAATCCCAATCCCGCAGCCAGTTTAATGTCTTGCGAACTTAATTCGTGTTATAAGAAAAGATTGTGCGAGTCTGGCTCACGGGTGGCTCCAGTGAAGCTGCAATTGAATTCATTGCATGAATCGCTTGCATCGTTATTACATTTCCAACCTCATCCAACGGACCTAAAGACTCTCCGAAGGACGATTCAAATATCGCAATGCGATTTTCTTTTCCATCGGGCAGAAACTGCCGTCACCTCTTCATTAGTCTTATTCTGTATTATCTGGACAGCTTGTCAATGGTTCTGATTCAAGAATGCTCTTGTACGGTTTAAGTGTAGCTGCAATTGAATACATTTAATCAATTCTCTGAGTCATTGTTATTGTTTTTTTTTGTATCCGTTTCTCAAAGGTTTAAGTGAAATGCGTCTCTTTGTTTTATCGAAATTGTTTATTGCGCAAGAATCGCAAGAATTTTTTCTTGATTTCCTCTAGAACGAAGTGATTGCGATTAAATCGCAATTATTTTATTTCTCATGTAACTGCCTTTTAACCGCAATAATTGAAGAAGATGATTCAACAAATTTTTTTATTTCATTTGATCTAATGTCGTTTCAGATGCGTCCTCATTGTAAAAATCTTGAACCGTTTAACGCCGATGACTGATCAGTTCCTCGTCGCATATTGCATACTGCTTGTTATAGGAGTCATATGATTCTTTTCCCTAATTATTTGTCATATGTTTGCACAACCTGGCATCGAGACATTCTTGTTGCACCGACAATAGCTGCAAGTTAAGGTGAAACCCTAATTTAATTTAAATATCCTGTTTTCTTAATCTTCGTCTTTTTAATTTTAATATTTTCATTTAGAGATTTTCTCTCCGCCTAATCGCTGTCGCTTCCACTATTGCTATCAATATTTGTAACATTGCCCAGATAACGCAACGTGTCTGTGCAAAAAAGTAATTATTTGAACAAAATAACATATTGTTAGCAAAAATTATTTTTTCAATGACGCAATCTGATCAAAAACATGACTAAAGTACTTATGAACTCCTATTGTTGGAATTAAAATTGGAACGTATCGTTGTAATTTTTTCATTTTTTTTATTCACTGAAGATATAGTGAATAAAAAAGATTTCTGGTCTAATTCACTGGTAAATCAGTAGTTTGATGTTACAGGAGCTTTGTAATGGGTTAATTGTATTGCCACTATAATTTTTGTCGCATTGTCATGTCCAGTGTAAGTCGAATTCCAGTATGAGTTATTTCCAGTACGATACTGCCTGACCATACTAATGGACACTGAATTAATTCAGCTTCCAATAGTATTATGATATTATGATACTTTTATTTGTAATGTATGTAAGTCATACTTGTACATATTCGTATGTTACGTACCTATACAACAGTAATTTTGAACTTCCATGATTTTACACATATAAATATTGACGATTATTACTCTTAGTCGAAGTGACGCTTACAAATTGACCTGGTGGCTCAGTGAGTAGAGGTCACACTTCTCAGTTCAAGCATCCTGACAATTGCAGGTTCAGCTGAACACGGACGCGGCTTCCATCCGGAAACCATGAGTATTATTAAATGTAATCGTAATGTTTTTTTCGGTTTTGCGATTTTAAGTGTCAAAAAAACACAGTGGTTGAGAATATTATTTTAACAAATTTGAATAATTCAGTTTTGAAATGGCCTATGAACATCATGAGTACGTTAATATACTATGAGGTTTAAACAGTTGTCAAGATGTGACCGAAGAGGCAGCTCGAATATACGCAGAAGAATAATCAAATCATCGACACCCGGATGCTAACGTTTTTCGATGAGAGAGTAAAAAGAGACAATAGAGAACCCTTTGTTCAGGTGGTGGATGCAATATTGGATTTCTTTGGGATATCGATTTACAAGACGAGATTTTGGATTGTATTGCCGAAAATTCTCGACAAAGTATCAGAGATCTTGGTAGTCAATTAGGATTCAGTCATAGTACGGTCAACCGCGTACTAAGAGATAGACTCCATCCATATCACTTCACAAAAGTTCAAGATCGAAAACCTGAAGATCTTCCTCGACGTATTGAGTGTTGTCAATGGTACATTAATCGTAAACGAGCAACTGCAGAATTTGAAGGTCTGATTTAGTGGACTGTTGAGTCAATCTTCCCTCAAGATGGTCCATTCAATATACTGTTACGATTGCTCCTCGAAATATATTGGATAATTGATCTAATTTATAATTCGTTTGAAAGAAACGGTTTAGAATTATAAAAATTGAATAAATATTCTTTTTGCAAGAATATGAATTTAGAAAGGTCGTTACGATGGTTTGTTGGTTAGACTTGCCGGTGTTAAGCGATACGTCCACGCGTTAGATCTCACCTGTCTCATCAGTGTCTTCTCTGTAGCTGGTCGTCGCTTTTATAAAATTATAATCAACACGGGTGCGCTGACCGGCTGAAGTTATTACGTTTGAATGTGATTGTGGTCGCATACAACACACTATATTACATAAATGTTTCTGCAACGTTACAATCTTGCAATATCCCATCGTTGCATTTGAAATATTGCAGCAATCAATATGTGAAAGTGTGAATCTTTGAATGAGTTCGTAAAGCTGACGTCTTATGGATCGTTCCGTTTTGCGGCTGCGCTCCATACGACACCATCGGAATACTCGTGTAACTAATGGGAAATAATGGCATCCAATCGGTGGACAGCTAACCGACGAAAAATGCGTAAAAGCTGTGCCTACTATAAATTTCAATGTACGTGATAGAACCAGCCTATGACTGGACGAGTTTCACGATCCTACGAATTTTCGGCACAGCACGTAAATTCTATATACCATTTATACTTATATTTTCATATTAAATATTGCAAAAATTCCGTTGCGAATTTATTATCATTGTTTGAAGGTACACTGCAAGTCCATAAACTAGATGGAACCGAGGAACAGATCTATGAAGTTGCAGCAAAATAACTGGCCCAGGCGAAGTTACGCCGTGTAAGAAAACATTAAGTGGTTTTAAATGCATTTAAATTTGATATGAGACGTCATTTATAAGTAAGAATTTCTTTACAGACACAAGCGACAACAACGCCTCGTATTGCGAACGTGCGCATCACCAATCTAAACAACACGTAATGTCCATAAGTCGTCCTTAAGGCGTCTAATGACACAGAGGTTGTCTTTAAGACATCTTAAAGATGACTTTTGGACACATGTGTTGTCTGGGAAGAGAAGGACCCATGAAATTCTTACATTGTACATATTATTCGTATATGTGGCATTTAAATAAATAATTTAATTTTACATATTTGTAGTCTCTTAATTCCTGTATCAAAAACAAATTATGATCTCCGTTACAACATTATATAAGCATAAAGAAAGAAGAGAGATTGCAATGTTACCACAATATTGCGAATTTTATGTTATAATTGTGCCCATAATTATGAAAGTGGTCTAAGTCATATATTTCTTGTTTACAAATTACATTGAATAAATTTAGTTTAAAATCATGTCGTGTGAAATAAGTGATAAATTCTTTTTTTTTTTTTAATTTTGACTTAGACCACTTTCATAATTATGGACACAATTATATCAGCGGACATAGCAACGTCCTTGCAATCTCTCTCTGACGTTACAGCAATGTTGCGCAACGTAACTGTAATATTACAATATCACAATGTGTTATTTCTTAAATGTTGCAGCAATGTTACTGTGCTGTATGGAGCAGATTAGAATGCTCTACCTGTTTGGATTTTCTATGATCAATGCTTTGTTTGTGCGGTTTAATAATTGATCTAGTAAGTAAAGAATCGGAAGAAATAGGAAATAAGACCCAAATCACTTTCCGAATGACCCCATGCAGAAATTTAATCAGGAGTAATTATTGGGCCCGTCTAGTCTTCCCTAACTAACTACGGGGCCCATCATAGAAATCTAACAACTGCCTGTCTAGGCTGGTCACATTCTCAACTCTTGGGACTGTACAGGACGATATGTGCGGGCCAGTATAGGATTCCACTACTACTCTCTATCTAGAGAGACCCTGTACAGGCCCCGGTTATACCCCAGGTGTAACCCTTACTTTTTCTTGCAGGGTGTTGATCGTTTTATTCTTCAATAAATAATAACACAAAAATTAGCATGTACCGTAAGTTTATTACAACATGAGAACAATGTATTACAGGAACAAATTTTAAGTTACTTTTATTCGCTCGCTGATACAACTGATTCACTCTTGCTATTTATTTAAGTGACTTAAGACTTATAGACTAGATCATAAACTAATAAACTTAAATAGCAGATTTTTTGGTGTATCGAATGAAACTGTTATATAACCTACACCTCGAGGCCACCATGTTTAGAAAAAAAAAGAACTTGTCAGTATTTAAATTAACACTTAACATCAGTACCATCATAACAACACAAACTCCGAATAATTTCGTGTTACTAGACAACGAGCATATCATGCAGATGGATGAAATCTACGGTTCAGATGCGTCATTGTCATCTCTGAACATTGTAGGAAAAGTTTGGGATAAAAAAACATGTGCCTCTTAATATCCAAAAAAATCTTCATTTTTCCAAATTTAGAAATTGCCAGAAGATTCTTTGCCAGTCAACGCCGTGTATCTTCTCCTTTGCATCGTAAAGAAAGTGATAAAGATGAACATGTCATTTAAGTCAGGCGGACCCGATAAGGTAACATATTCTTCTTAATTATGCTACACGAATAATAAAGAATCGACCTCTTACAGCCGTCTTTTGCTCAACATAGAATAATTTTCATGCAAATAACTATATGGGCCCTATAATCCTTTCCTTACTATAATATGTAAAGTTTGCTTAACGTTAGCATTTATAGCATTTACAGAACCCCGATTTTCTTCATTCTCACATATGTGTACTACATATCGAGTACTACACTCGATAAACTAAGCGTCACATGTTTTTTTTATCGGCCTAAATCGCGTTTTTGGGGGTAAAAACCGCCCCCGAAAATTGGGGTACTAAATACCTATTTAATTGTTTCTTATATAACAGCGGTATCTTTTACAATAAAACCAACTGGAAAAATTTCCTCACATTGAGAGATCAAAAATGTGATTTTCTGAAATTTGTCCAAAAATTTATATGGGAGTGAACTACCCCAAAATTATTTTTCATTGTACAAAAAATTGCCAAACAAGAGTAAATTCAAGCCAAAAATTTCGGAAAAAATATATGTTACTTGCGATAGTAAAATAAAGTTTGTGTTTTTGCATTTTAACGAAAAATTACTTTCTAGGGGGGTAACCACCCGTAAGTGCAATTTCGTTCATTTGAACGTTCAGTACTTAAAGTACTTCAACCACATATTTATTCCGGGTATTAATTTAACCATACGAATAATTTTGCCCCTAGAAGATTTTTGAAGCTGCTTGAAGCACATTTTTTTCCGATCGTAGGACCGACAAGTGTGTTACTCATGGACTCTTGGAGTGGACACTGTCCAGAAGTTGTACAGTAAGCAACACCTGCTGAAAAGAATATTATTCCCATGATTATACCAAAAGGCACGACCGGAAAAGTTCAGTTCCTTGACGTCTACGGATTTCGTATTTGGCAAAATTATGTGCAACATTTTTCTGATTCTGTTATACTTTTAGACTATGACATGAATTTGCACATGCAAAATAATATTATAAAGTTACAGTCTTTAGTACACAATCAATTATCATCACCAAGGTATCACAACCTTTTTAAATACTCCTGGTTTAAAGGTGGGTACGTCATAGAAAAACCACGAGAATTTGAGAATCCAGTAGATTTATCCTTTAAGACATTTTCGAGCACATTGTGTGAAGTTGAAGGATGTGAAACTATAGCGGTTCTTAAATGTTCGTGGTGCAAAAAATGCTTGTGTTTTAAGCATTTCTTCGAAAAGCATCACTTTTGTACCACGTATAATAAATAATCAAGTCTCATAATGCTTGCTGGTCTTATAAATCTATTTGTTACAACAATTCCTTGATAATTCACATTTTCATAATGTAAGGCCTACTTCTGAAAATGTAAATTTATGTAGTATAAGTTCCTTTATTTTATGAAAACATACCAACAGTAAACTGCACTTACACAAATCAAATCTTACAAGAAAATCACATTTTTCATGTCTCATTATGTGGACATTTTTCCAGTTGGTTTTGTTCGTAAAAGCTATTTTATTTTAGAGAAATTTAATAAAATGTATTTCAGGGTAGTTACCCACTAGAAAGTAATTTTAAGTGAAAATGCAAAAACACAAACTTTATTTTACTACCGCAAGTAACATATATTTGTTTAACATTTTTTGGCCTGAATTTACTATTGTTTGGCAATTTTTTATCTAATGAAAAATAATGTTGGGGTAGTTCACCCCCATACAAATTTTTCGACAAATTTGAGAAAATCACATTTTTGATCTCTCATTATGAGGAAATCATTCCCGTTGGTTTCATTGCGAAAGATACGGCTATTATATGTGAAACAATTAGACGAGTATTTAGTACCCCAATTTTCGAGGGTGGTTTTCTCCCCCAAAAATCCCGATTTGGGCCGATAAGAAAAAACACGTGTCGCTTAGTTTATCAAGTACTACAACATATGTGAGAACGAAGAAAATCGGAAGGGGACACCTACCTAGGATTCCTCGTACGTATTGGCGCCCACAGTATGGCTTCCACGAGAGAGCCCGTAAATTTTGTTGCGGAGGCCTTTGTTGGGCCAAGCAGGGCCCAAGATTGGATTCCCTATCATGGCTTCCACGAAGATGCCTATAATGGGCCTGTACTTAATCGCGGCCGCCCGTTTAAATTTCTGCACGGGGTACGTGACGTGTGTCATTGCATGAAGTTATTACCATATCCTGATATATGGAACGAGAACGAAAGTGAACTGTAAGATCTGACTGTTTCTTTGCTAAGATATTCTTTCTCTGTCTTAGGTAGGCTAAGTATTCTAGATACAAATGAACTGCAGTGTGTACCTGATTTTGTGCGATTGGATTCATAGACTTACTCCAATATATATTCCAATAAGGTTCTAATGAATTATTGTTTTTCATGAATTCTGGAGATGCAATATTGATTCACTAATAATGTATATAAAGTTATATGGTAGGTTTGGTAAATGATAGTGAGTAATGATATTTCACAAACCTCCGAGAATGAAATCACCAGGTATACTTTACTATGTTTATTAATTTAGAACTGATTTGAATACTAAGATATCTGAACAAATCAATTTAGAAGAATTTATAGGTTTTATGTATTGATTTCGGCTTAGAACTCTTCAATTGACTTAGCACGAACTTACGAACTCAAGAACGAAGAAGAACTAAAAGAACAAGCACTGCTACTATATTATTATAAACATAATATTTGAATCGCCTATGAAACCCAGATTTCGCGCACACGTAGCGGGCGCAGTGAATGTTTAGTCGACTTAAGAATGCGGTAGAAAGTCGACGGAAAGTTGACTATTCGTCGTCTTATGTCCTGATTTTTGTCGTCTAATTGAGATGGCTGAAAATTTTTTTAATTTTAGCAAGTCTGCAATGACTCTCTTCCAATTTAATATTTCAGACAACGTATAATGTCTAAAGGTTGTCTTTAAGACATTTAATGTGACAGAACTTGTCCTTAAGATACCTTAAAGACGTCTTTTAGATATGTTGCTTAAAATAGGCTTTGCAGGTTATGATGACATAAATGCTCTTATAGGTTATAATGTAATTTTTTTAAATTCAATGAAAAAACTAATAATAATTTTAAACGGAAATTAATATTAGGCTTCTATTTATATTTACAAAAATGTAGAACCACAAAGATGTTAGATTGACAATTTAATCTATTAATCTTCAACATTTTTTGTGGATCTTTGTAAATACAAATACATAGTAGTAATACATATAACATTATTTATTTAAACGTTTTTATAATAAATAATTAAAGTATTTCCTTTACGTTTGTTTTTCAAGTTTACTATGGTACCGAAAGCTGTAGCCTGAATGCCTGGTCGTTGATTGGAACAATGTTACCGTGGCCGAGCTATGTACATTCAGAGCACATTCTACAAGATAATGCGTTAACTTTTATCTACCGTCAGCCAGTGGCACATGACCGAAAGCTTTAGCCACACCCTCGATAAAAAAAAACTTTTATCTATTTTATACCTTTGGTGTGTCTAAAACACCTCACGCGGTTACTCTCGAGTTTAGTAGCATGCATGAGGTAAAGGTTAAGCTATATTAGTAAAATGATAGTGATGGACGCTCATTTCTATAAAATAAGTAAACTAAAGTGAACAAGCATTATATTAAAGAATATAATCTGAGCGCGTGAAAACTTACTTACCTTTTTAATGATCGTAAGTACGACTGTTAAAGTGGACTCTGGGTTACAACGAGTGGAATGATCACTGCAGGGAGTGTCAACTCGTATTGGAAATCGTCGGCACTGGAATAGTTGATCTGTTAGGAAATAACAGTGAGGGCATCATCAGGGTGTGACGTATTTGACTATATCTAAAACCGAAACGTGAGTCACAACAGAAATATAAGTTTCCAACTTATTTTACAAAAGTGACGATTGGTACAAATGCATGGAGTTCGTTTGTGGACTGCAAAATCTTATGTTCGAGTCCCGTTCTCAATTTTTTTTACATTTCTTTTTTTTAATTATTACATATATTGGTACCTCCATTTAATTACATTGATTGGGAGAAACCTTGAATCTCATTCATAAATAAATAAAAATATAAGTTTCTGTTGAAATTTGGAGCCGGATACGTTGTAAAATATTATTTATTGATGAGCAACAAACAGTTCACATACCCGTAGGACTACTTGAACGAGAATGAGCAATCATTTATTATAAATAAGTGTTGTCATAGGGACCTAAAAAAAAGTACATAAGGCAGATACTGAAGCCAGTTTCGAGTGGATCAATTTGATTTCCAACAGTTTCCTCATTTATACATCAATAGGCTTTAGTAGCATAATAGTATAGAGCCCGTTTAATGAGAAGAGGATTTTACGTTCAAATCCCACTGAGAGTCTTTTTTTTATTTTCAATATTTTACTCTTCTCTGTTGCTGATGCTGTCCACCATATTGGATTTCTAGTTCTATTGCACGCTTTTAAGCTAGAGGCGCTACAGTCAGTACTGATTTTCTAACACGGGGGTTGATGTCCCCTGAATCACAAACTTTCTGAAACTCTTAATTACCCAGAAATCCACTTTTAACGAAATACGATGCGTAGAGGTCGCCATTTGTCATGCAAAGCGGGCATTACAGAATATGTATTAAAAGACATCTATTATACTTGATTTAGTTACATATCATTCTACAAATGTCTTATATTCTCCCTTTCGTCATGACGAGCGGATATTATAAAAAAGATACCTTTAAAGCATCTTTTAGCCAAGCATGCTCTCTGGATATAAACAGCCTGCTGCATGAATGACCACTACGATCGCCAGACCTAACTCCACTGGATTTTTGCTTATGTAGTTATGTGAACGTAGTCCTCGTAGTTTTCACAGTCCAGGCGTTCGTAGACATAATATGCGGAGTCCAAGAAGCCAAGTGAGGAGGAATTCCAAGACTGTGAAAACTATAACTAATTGTAAGATTCCCTGGACTCCGAATACTGACGAGGAAGTTCTAAGCTGCCTCGATGACGCGGAACAAAGTTAAGAACTACTGAAAAGGTTACGGCAGTTTCGGCTTTATGGAAAAGAAAATTGGATTGTGACATTTTCTTCAATCTTTCGAAAATATCTGGGTCCCTTGGATGAGATTGAAAAAGTATTAGTGACTCAGGCATTTAATTAAATAAATACAATTACAACGGCACTGTGCCGCAGATAAACCAAACTTGTCTCAAGGCCTCGTCCCGATGACACGTGATTGAATTATATTGTAGCCGCACGTCAGCCAGGCTTACATTAAGGCCGTTAATAAGCTCTTCTAATGACACGGATCAAGTTCGCAAAATGCTGGACTGGTCGTGTGGGAAGCGAGACGCTTCTTCCAATTTAACAGGAGAACTCTTGCATAATATCTGTAAGATCCAAGATTAAAACGAAATGTTTAATTTGTTGAAAGGTGATTTTGATAATTAATAAATAAGAGAATTTATGACATTTTCGATTTCTTTATTTCATGTCCAAAAGAAAAAGCAAAATTTGTTCAATTGTAATTCCACTTATAAGTTAATCACGTTTAGTTGCATCTTCGTTACATCAATAAAAGGAGCATGCTTAGGCGAGACTGGATGGCATTATAGTAACGGGAACCTGGAAAAGGAAAGAAACATGGTTACCTTGAATTTCAACATATTGAACTTCGTGTTAATTTTTGTATTTTTAATTGTAATTAACGTGATTAAATAAACTTTAATTGACCAGTTATCAATCTCTTTCTTCGAACTTTGTAAATAAATACACGTCACCTCATGTTCTTGAAGTTATGCTAGACTTTGACATTTCGCTTCATGCTCTCGCACCTGTCACCGATATCAAAGCAAACGAGCTTTTCATGACAGACGTCATTTCGCTTTCTATAAAACTCGGCGTCTTGTCGCTGACTACTGACATACGATTGGTCAACTTCATGTTCCTTGTCACCCTAACAATACAATTGCGTAATTCGTCTATATGAATTTTGAGACATCTTTATAAGTTGCCCGAAAGCGGATTTTCTAGAAAAATTCATTGACCTTGGCGATTGATATTCCGATTATAAAATAGTACACGAGGAAGGTTTCACTGAGGTCAGGAAAAAGAAGCTTGATAAGCTTGACCTTTGACAGTTGACCGCCCAGACAACACAAATTACGAAATTGTCGTCAAGACGTCTTCAGGAGGTCTTATGTCATGAGTTTTGACGTTTTATAGACGTCTTATATCAAAAAGACGTCTTTCAGATATGAGACGTCTATATGACGTCAAAACCGATGACATCAGACCTCCTGAAGACGTATTAACGACATTTTTGTAAGTTGTACTATCTGAGCAGGTATCTGGTAGAAGGATCTGAGTGAGCTGACCTAAGGAATTTTTCAATCCTCTAACCACAACGATGAGGGCTCCAACACTCTTGTCAAATATTAACTACTTTCAAGAAACACCTTGTGAAGGCACCAGGGAAAACCACTGGATAAAGTATGTTCCTTTCAAAGAAAAACAAAAGCACACATAGACATTCTGAAACCACATGATCTTCGCTGGTTCACCAACTTCAAATTGCATGTGTTTATAGCTCTGTAGTACATCTTTGCCAACCACAATCAAGGTAGCTGCTTTTACGGCAGGGGTGCCATGGAATGGTAGAAGAATCTTAACCAACTAGTGATGCTCTATGAGACAGGATTCA
The DNA here is from genome assembly GCA_030142615.1 of Syrista parreyssii. NCBI lineage: Eukaryota > Metazoa > Arthropoda > Insecta > Hymenoptera > Cephidae > Syrista > Syrista parreyssii. The sequence continues at coordinate 58,732 of JARQTG010000242.1, forward strand.
CTCCAGGCTGTAAGACAGTGGATACCATGAAACAGTAAATAGCAAATAACAGCAATTGAATCAATGTACACACTATCAGATCATTCCTCAATCATGCGTTTACAATTGATCTCAATTTTTCTGATAGAGAATCAATCAGGTGAGTATCTGATATTAATTCTCTCAATCTTGGTCTGGACATATCTCTCCAGCCCTCAAGATATTATTTTAGCATGTTTGAAAGTAGTAGTAACCAGATTGTCTGTACCAGCAGGTTTCTGAATAACTTTGGCTCTTTTCTCTTCAAAATAAATTTCCACTGACCATATAATTGTGTTTAAAAATGTCTTAGAATCTGATGACAATCTACTAGTGTAATAGGGAATAGCTGCAAGTAGTCCAATACAAATGGAGTATAGTATGTACTGCGATGACTTGAGTTCCATCAATAACTTATAGTATAATCCTCAGATTATAATGACAGTAATGACATTGTCAACTATGATGCCATTATCCTATTTTGTTCATCCTGACTGCTGCTACTTGTAAAAAAAGATCAAAACATTTCAGTTCGTATTTATCCATCAGTATTTACTTCATTAAGTAATACTTAATTCACTTCATTATGTAATTGTCATGCCAAATGTTGTTCTTCTCAAATTGGATAATAGCTAATGATAAAAAGAAAGGTGACCTTCTCTCCCCCTGGAACACATAGTTTGATGTACTGTCAGTTTCTTTCAACTGCTTGTCTATGGAGGCAGACAGAAGTATCAATTGATCTGTTATTAAATGTAGTCGAATGCACTGTTTTAGCCATCATTGAATACAAACAGAAATATCATAGGGGAACTAGTGCACCTTTGTTAAAGCCTGTGTCCACAATGCTAGAACTCGGACAGAGATCTCGGTTCGAGGAAAAATAACTAGAACTAGTACCGTGGACACAGGCAACTTTGATGGAAATCTCAGATAGAAACGTCGAATGGAAAAGTGCCTTCGATCCAATTTTTTCATACTAGTAGCTGTATTCATCTCGTAGTTATTTCAGGCAGCCAATCTTAACAATAACCGTTATAAATAATTTAAATTAGAATAAAATATTTACCAGCTCCACAGTAATATGTGCAACACAATACAGCTGAATACAAAACTCATGAGCACTCATGAGGATTATAATTTCATTTTTCGTTACTTGGATTGGTAACAGTCTCAAACTTCAAATCTAACTTCACATAGGTGACTATGACGCCACCTACTCATCCAAACGCGTAAATCTAGTGACTAAAACTCTGTCCCAGTTCTCGGACCGAGTTCTAACATTGTGGACACAGGCCACATGGAATATCGTATTGACGAAACAATTAATAATGCATAAAATAATAACTTCATGATACAAGTTGATCCGCTTACAAGTCCATATTCCATATAAGTATTCCTTACAAGTAAAAATTTCTATGATTTGTCAATTCCTTTAGACCAGTATTAACTAAACCGGTTTAAGACCAACTAGCGTGGATTGCCTTGTGCCGACACAAAGCCTCGCTATTCGCTGACTCCAACGGAATAGTCGTACATGCAAGTGCATTAGGGTGTTAAGATGAGTTTTCACGAAAGGATGCTATATTCTAAGTGTTTAATCGAGTTTCATTAACAATTACGAGGAAAATATGAACTTTTTCTTGCAAGTAATAGACTATGAATCACCAACAAACGATTCTACATCGATTTATATAAAAGTTTATTGAAAATATAACAACCGAGGAGGTAGTTGAAAAAAAATTCCCTAGCCAAATTTGTTTTTATAAATTTATATAAACAAATAACCGTCAAACGTTCAGAATAGTTAATTATGCACATCAAACGATCAACAAATGATAAAAAAAAATTAATATGATTGGTGGTAGATGAGGGACTAACTATATGGAGCTAACGTTCGCTCTTCAACTGAGCGCTTGAACAATGAAAACGGTATAAAAATGAGAAAAATCGGCTAACTTCCCACTTTAAATTTGTTTCTGATATTTCTCAAAAACAATTATTCGACAAACGCTATAATTAATGCCATGGACCATTAAACGTTTTGCAAAAAAACGTGAAAAGTCAATTTAGTCCAGCTATCTTCACGGAGGTCTTCATTTGAGTATAAATCCATAAAAAAAAAATAGAAAGGAAGTCAGTTTCATAGTTTGTTTTTCGAACGTGTTAGATAATCTGTTTGGGGAATATCTCAGCAGTTATTGACACGTGTAACTAAACAGAAGGTATGTAGTTACTACTGTTTCTTATTAATTTCTGTTGAAATATTGTACATATTCATCGAAGAGAACTAGTAAGGGCCAGCCTTATTGTACATTGTATGACGACTAGCGTGCACAGTGGGCACGGAAAATATGTTCCAACTAGCATAGTGGTTCCAAGGGGCAGGGGGTCGGGGTTTAAATGCCCTACAGTTCGTTTCAGACACGAATAAATGTGAGCCGGCACTATTTGCTGCTCTTTACTAATATTTTCTCGGTGGTGTGACACACCCAAGATTCACCTCTTACGCTTCGTGTTTAATGTTTGTATCACGCACGCCGAAATAATACATTTTTTCCCAACTTATCTGTAATAATAAAGTAACGTATGATTTTGTTAAAGTGATAAAATTTACATCTTTTGATAAAATGTTTTTAATTGACATGAAATTCTGCAACTTGTTGCAGATGGCTGAAGATAAACCAGTTGCACCTGTTCCAGAAGGGTATAATATGCTTTATACTACTGTTGTAAATACTAGTATTGCTACTCTCATATAGTTTTAAAAAATGTTAAAAATTCACAGACAATGGAGACACATATTCTAATAACATTTGATCAGTCATATCAATAATTTACATTATGTATTTGTAGAATGATATTAATAACCAAGAAAATTATTTGTTTTATCCGATAATTTTTATTTGAATCGAAGCTTAACATGTCTAATTTAAATGGAAGAGCCATACAAACTTTATGTTACAGTATTTTTTTAGTATATTTATATTTCAATATCAATGGATATGCAAAAATTGTATTAAAACTATTAAGTTATAATTATAAATATACAATTGCGTCATTGTAGTTTTGAGTCTCCTGATCATGTAATGCCATGAGAGATTATTATATCATAATACTAATCATGCAGTAACTTAAAAAAACAATTTCATACTTTGCAAGCTTTATACGACTTATATGATGTGCATAGATAGTATAATCTACTAAATAAATTCAACTTGATATTTCTTCTTTTCATTTGCTATACACGTATAGAAAAGTTATAAATAAACTTCACTAAAGTTAGTGATGTGATTACTTATTTTTCTACTGTAGTAAACAATATTGAGAGCTGTGTTTTTAAAAAACTATTAACTTTACTGCTAAACTGTAGCCTAAATGGATACAATAAAATCATTGATAACTTCAGAACACCTTATATATTTAATTATTTTTGTAAACGACAAAAATAATTTAATTTAAGGTCAGTTTGATTATCTATCTGTTATAGTTAGTAGAAGAGAAAAAGTAGTATCATTTACTGAAAACAGTATAGCACACGTTGTATAATCATTCTGTTGTACAGAGGAGAACTTTCAAAGAAAGCTTTGAAGAAACAACAAAAAGAAGCTGAGAAGACTGCAAAAAAAGCTGAACGCAAAGCACAAAATGTAAATAAATCATTGACATGAATCTTCATGATATTTTTAATCTTTTATCAAAAATGGTTGTATTTTCAGGAATCTCAGCAACAAAATAACGATGATGAACAGGACATTTCATTGGAAAGATATGGGCAGTTCGATATGATTCAAAGCAAGGACCAACATGAAGAGAGAAAATTTATGCATGTTAAAGATTTGAACTCAACTGTATCTGATCAAACCATGTGGTTTCGCGGACGCGTGCACACGAGCAGAGCTAAAGGTGTGAATATGTTGATAGAATATTTATTATTATCAACTTAACTATAATTGTTTTAGTAATTTAACACTTTTAGGAAAACAATGTTTCATTGTGCTGAGACAGCAGTCTTATACAGTTCAAGTACTCATCGCTGTAAATGAAAAGATAAGCAAGCAAATGGTTAAGTTCTCTTCAAAGTAAGTATATTAATGTTAATGAAGTACAATGGTCTTGCACGGATCTTACATACTTTTTGAGCTTATAGATATATTCACTTTTTTACAGCATAACCAAAGAGTCCATTATAGATGTTCAGGCAACAATAAAGACTGTTCCAAGAAAAATCGAATCCTGCTCGCAAAAGGATATAGAATTACACGTAGAACAAATATTTGTAGTTAGTGCAGCCAAGCCGCAACTACCACTTCAAATAGAAGATGCTTCAAGACCTGTTACAGAATCTGATGAGAATAGTTTAAATATTCGTGTCAATCAAGACACGAGACTGGATAACAGAATTCTGGATTTGCGTACGCCAGCCAATCAAGCTATTTTTCGCGTAGAAGCTGGAGTCTGTAAACTCTTCCGTGATATTCTCACAAAGAAAGTATGTTGCGAATTTTTACTTGTATATTTTTCATTTCTGCAAAAGAGATTGTTTTACTATTATTGATTTGGTTAATTTGTCAGGGATTTGTGGAAATTCACACACCAAAGATCATCTCTGCAGCTAGTGAAGGTGGTGCTAATGTTTTTACAGTTTCCTACTTCAAAGGATCTGCATACTTGGCACAGTCTCCACAGTTATACAAGCAAATGGCCATAGCTGCAGATTTCGATAAAGTCTTCACCGTTGGCGCAGGTGTTCTTTTGTAACAATACTACTTATAGTTTTCTTATTTTTTTTTTACTGTTGTCCAATTATATTGTGTAATTAGTGTTCAGGGCAGAGGACTCCAACACGCATAGACACTTAACGGAATTTGTGGGACTTGATTTGGAAATGGCATTTAAGTATCACTACCACGAAGTCGTCGATACTATTGGACAAATGTTTACTGAATTGTTCAGAGGATTGCGCGACAAGTTAGTAAACTTACATTAGTTCAATATATGATTGTTAATGTCAAGTCACTGTAAGTAAGGCACCCATATCGATGAATAATGTCCACAGTTACGCTGATGAGATAATTGCTGTTAATCAACAATATGCGGTGGAACCGTTTAAATTCCTGGATCCTCCATTAAAATTGGAATTTCCACAGGCTATAGAATTGTTAGCTGAAGCAGGAGTCACTATTGGATCCGAGGATGATTTATCAACGCCTGATGAAAAGCTTTTGGGAAAACTCGTAAAAGCAAAGGTGGATATGAATATGATATGAATATGATAGATACAAGCAGTCAAATATTATCAACGAAGTTTTATATTGCAGTATGGAACGGACTTTTACATTTTGGATAAGTATCCTCTGGCCGTAAGACCTTTTTACACGATGCCCGACCCTAATAATCCTGTAAGTGACAGGAAAAAGTTATTCAAGTCTCATTCAAATTTTGTAACATTCTATAAGCACATATTGTCATTTCAGAAAGCATCGAATTCGTACGACATGTTTATGCGCGGCGAGGAAATTATATCTGGTGCTCAACGTATCCACGATCCCGAGTTTCTAACTGAAAGGGCTAAATATCACGGAATTGGTAAATATTATTTATAATGCTGAATAATGTATACATATATTGTACTAGAGTATAAGCTGTTTTATTTTTTAAAAATTTTTTTCAGATCTTGATAAAATAAAAGCCTACATAGATGCATTCAGATATGGTTGTCCACCGCATGCCGGTGGTGGAATAGGGATGGAGCGGGTGGTTATGTTGTATCTTGGTCTAGACAACATAAGGAAGGTTTCAATGTTTCCACGTGATCCCAAACGTATAACTCCTTAATACAGCCTGTGTTGCAATCTGCCTTATGCTTCTACGAAGCTAAATATTTAGAGGACCCAAAAAAGGGTATAAGTTTGAATGTTTTAATACTTGGTGAGTATTGGCAAAAGTGTAAAGACATTTTTAATAAATGTAAATTCTAAAAAGAATGATTTCTTATTTGACACTTCTCGCTTTACTATCATCTCTTAGTGTCTATGACTCCTGGATAAGTCCTGGTACTCTATGCAACATGTATAGTCGGCACGAGTTCAATATGTTTTTTAAAAAATTCCCAAACAATACACTTTATGACAAAAATTGTACGCAAAGCCACGCGTAGTTTGCTCGAAACTTCATTACATTTTCTTCAGACATTTTCGTAATTTGTGCTATCTGCGTAACTATTAATTCCTACACCGAATTATTTTATTGTAATATGATAAATATGAAACAAGTTATTGTATTGACATGTTAATAAGATGTAACTGCTGTATAACATTTTAATTCACTTTTTGCAAGGTAGTCATGTTACATTAAAACCCAGGAAATACATCTTGGAATGGTTATCTCAGTTATAATAAATTCTATACTGTTCTATAGTAGCAACGTAACAGTGACATCAATGTGATAATCGTATTTGTTGGGAATTTAGTTCATTTTCTGAGATTCAGGTATTTTAGACATTGAATAATTACACTCAGTGTCCGAAAAGCTTAGTGTAGCTGGTACGTTACGCTGATACACTTTTAATAAAGTGTGTTGTTCAAAACTATTATTCTGATATACATTTGAGAGATATACTTTAGTTGCGGGTTGGTTGTTTCGCGCCTTGCCATCTGGGACATACTTTGGACAACACAATTCACAATTCGTTAACTGTAGCAGCAATGTAATTAAATTAAGTTACAGTTAACAGTTTTTGTAATATTTAAGTTTTATACCTGTCACATTTAGGTTTTTATAAAACTAGTACTATGTATCTAACATAAGTATATCAGCAACATTTCATAGGGACATAGCAAGGATTCATACATTTTTTGGTGTCTGGATATACATGTTACATGTTATTATCATGTTATAAGATCTTGTTACTCGCGTGTTATATAACTGTGCCATTATGTGTTAGCTGGGTCTCTACTTGTAGCAACGCTTGTACCTGTGTTTTGAATCAAATATCTTATGAATCACTATAAATGAGAAAAAGTTATTGAAACATTCATTATAGGAATCGAGGTTTCTAAATCGATTGTCACCAAAATGAAAGAGATTGGTATACGAGATTGAGGCGTATTGATAGGGTGTGCGAGATGATTTTATGTCAATTTCGACGTCGTCGTTGTTATCGTCTTCGCACGTCCATTTACTTTTTCAGACAACAGATGGCGCTGACTGTTTTGCCTTCTTTACCTTATTACACGACAGATGCCGCTGGCGATTCACCAAAACACAACGCAATCAAACATATTTCCTCCGTCAAGGTAATGTCCACACTGAATTTGTGCATAACGGGTGTGTTTCAAACCTACTGCAAGTACTGTGACTTGTGAGAACTTATTATTGTGTCTTCGCCAAATACATATGAATAAATAGATACACATTGATGAGTTAGCAGCACTCACAGTACTTGCAGTAGGTTTTGAAACACACCCAATATAAGGCTGCCTTCACAACAGTATGTATATCATTATTAAACCATTAGCCCGTATGAAATATAGTACTGATAATCGTGTGCAGTTTACCCGTGCGTATGCTTCAACGTAGTTCCCCGTATTCAAGATGACGGATTGGGAGATTCACGGTGTCCAGATGTTCCTTTCCGTTGTTTTTAGTGCTAGGTGTCGGAAGTGAAAGTCCAGGGTGGCCAGGTGTTCCCCTCCGTCATTTCTTATATTTAGGTAACGGATGTGGAATTCCAAGATTTCTCTATGTTTCGCTCCGTAGATTCCTGCATCTAGTTTAGCGAGCGATGGCATCAAGCGCGTTCGACATAATAATTTCATAATACTGTGACGTTTTACATTTTGAAAGATATTTCATGGAATAGGTGAATTTTTGCAACGAATAGTTGTTCATTTTACATTAATATAGATTCCGTGTGCTTAGAATTTCTTTAATATAACCTGACTGACAAACATTTGTGGTATCCTCACAAACATACTTTCATGTAAAAAACTAGCCAAATACAAAATTACTATGAATTCCCCTCTTTACAAAAACACTAGTATTTATATCTTACAATGTTGTTTCACATGCAAAAAGTACTGATATCACATTATAATACCAAGGACATAAGTCACTACGTGTCTACTTATTATATGATTTAGCACTAGTTTATCATTTCAATTATGGTTTCAAAATTTTCTATAACGTCTTCTTTCCCCTTTTTTACTACTACTCCTGCTTATATTTAATTATGATTTAACGGTCATTTAATGATTAATAAAACGTTAGATGATTCCTTACTGAGTACTGTTTGGCGAATCTTTCCTGAAGAGTGGAGAAAAGGAGTTATAACGCCGCTACATAAAAAAGGAGATATTGATGATGTGAAGAACTACAGAGGAATAACCTTACTTAATACAGGTTATAAAATCTATGTAATGGTGTTAGAGGAAAGATTATGGAATGAAATGGAAAAAGGAAATATGCTTCCAGACACGCAAGCAGGGTTTCGGAAACACAGAAGCACTGCGGATAATATTTTCACCCTAAACCACGTGATAGAAAGGGAGCTGAGCAAAAAAGAGAAAAACTATTTTCCTTTTTTGAGGATCTAAAGAGAGCCTTCGACTTAGTATGTCGATAGAAGCTTCGGGACATTCTTGAAAAGAAAGGAATCAGTAAACAACTAAGAGAGGGGATAAAGGAAGTATACACAGAAACAAGAAACGTAGTTAAGATAAAAGGCGTTAATTCGAAGATCTTTTGGACTACGAGAGGAGTAAGACAAGGCTGTCCACTCAGTCCAGCACTTTTTGCACTATTCCTGTCATACATCGAAGAAAAGCTAAAGGGTGGACAACTAGGAGGGGTAATAGTGGGAAAAGAAAAATTCTGGACGGTCGCATATGCTGATGACTTGGTACTGTTGATCATAACCGGAAGGTCGAAATAAACGTTGAATCTATCTAAATAATAAGGTTTTTTCGAATTTCTCCAGGAATATAGTACAATATATACCAGCATTTACAAAATGAATATTGCAAGCAGTTATAATTATGTTTGATATTCGATTTTAATGATTAGCAAAAATTTAACAAATGATATGTCAAAACATTTTTCGGTGACCAAACTTGCGCAAAGAAGTGTTCAGCATAAAACTCTATCAAGTTTCTTGATTGTGCCCAATAATATACGCCAATATAATCTAAGTGTGGGCCCAGCTAAATATTCTCGTTAGTAAATTTAACTAGGACCTTACTGAGGCCGCATTAAGAAAACGTACCTGAAGATGTCCTACTTAATTCCTAGTACGGTCTTCTTCATATTAGGGCGATCCATAACAAATTTCTACAAGGTTATATCATTAAAGTATCATCATTAGGTATGTATAATTCATTACCGTTTACAAGTTTATGAAAGTCAGAATAAAAAGTATAGAAAAATCTATTCATGTTTGTTTTTTTATCACCATACCATAACCCAATAAGTCATGTATTCTCTCTCTTCTTTCATTCTGTACAGGGTAATTCGTTGATGGTTAGATATAAGGGCCAAACACTAACTTTAGAAGATTTGTATACGGGTATACTATCCGTATATCAAGAAAAAAAATATTGTTTGGATCTGAAAGAAATCCGTTAATTATCCATCTATGGTATACTTCGCCATCATACACATTGCGTGTACGGAATACGAATTTTTTATTCTTGGGCAAGATGGACAAACGCTTTCAATGTTATGTCCTACGCGTACGCGACCGTTTGCATGATCATCCGCGAGCTACGATAAGTGTTGCGATCAAAAATCACGTAAAAGGTATTGGGTTTCTGCCACATTAATATGCTAAAGCACACCTACTTGCGTCTATGTTCCTTGATCAATAGCTAAGATGAGGATCACAACTAGACGATGGATGCAATTGAACCGACAGACTCACATGTTCTGGATGAGATGTACTTACTAATGATGAGTAAAGAATTTAATGGATTTGAAAATGTATGGTGTATTAATGTATACAAATGTATACAAATGTATGGTGATGGTTTAGGTCTCAAAATTATAAGAGGAAAATATAGTTTAACTTAATATAACGAAACAACCAATATGAAATACAGTTAAAATGATACAATCCATATGCAAGAAAGACTACGTAAGTTTACAAATAATGTGAAACCCGAGGATAGTGAATGTGTGATCGTCAATTTGTACGGTTTTGGTTTACAAACAATATGTGTAGGTTTAGGTAGTATAAGTTACTTACCAGCGGAGGAGCAGAAAGAGAGATGTAGAGATCGCCAAGGGATGTTCAGCGATTGTAATTTTGAGTTTGGTGACGGGAGTCTCTTGGTCCAGACCTAAGGTGGACATTCGCACTAGACGAATGCTTTGGACGAAATGCCAAGAATTGAGTTTTTTTTCGAGTGGACGTCGCGTGTAAAAATAATGACATATCAGGTAATAGTGCTGGCATCAGGACCATCGAGTTCGTTATTAAAATCACCAAATGGCTAAAATGCGTTTGTAAGTCGATCACGCTTTCGTCTTTTGCAAACTTCTTCTATGGACTTTCTTGACATTACTATTGAGCTGCCATAAAATGTTGTACTTTCTAAGTATTAAATTAAAATAAACCAGAAAGGTTGAATGAAATAAGCTTTCGATTTTATGTAAATTATCATCAAGTCAAACTAAAATTCGAAGTAACTTACAAGGACACCAATTAGTATATTTTTCGGTCCAGATTGCATAGTTACTTTTTATCTTAAATCATTTGTTAATTAGAAAACCTTCACAGAAAAGGTTGTAACTTTTAGTATTTATTAATTTTTCTTAAATAAGTACCGAGAATATGAATATAATATTAGTCCGATATATATATTGTAATTTCTTTGTAGTTTCATTTGACATTGCTATTTTCAGTTTTCCTCCAGCCCATGTTCTACATTATATTCACCTTCACATTATCCTTCACAGTAATTCTCTGCACTCAACGTTAGACCATTTCATACGTACAAGATTCGTCGAAAAAAATTGTCTAGTTCATAAAAATACAAGGTCCCAGCTGGCATTTGGTCATCGTCAGCGACATTGTGCGTTTATATAATGTTAATTATTTATATAGTGTTTATTTAAATATTTTAGCACTTAAATAAATATTTAAAACATGAAACCTGTACACTTTCGAACATGAGTTTTTTCAGTAATGCCACAGTTTTTTCCTCTTATTTTATTTAATCAGCATTAATTATAAGAAAAAAATCAACTTTTTTTTCTTTCGGTTAGCAAAAAATATATTCTACGTCAAATAGTTTGGCTAGCTGCGATGAAATATTCGCACATATTGAAAAAGGATCTGGATTATAAAGCTAACAAAACGTTTCAAGTGAGATATATTTTTTAAAAGTTCCTTATTTTATGATTAAGATTTTTTATTCTTAATGTCATACTTTCATCTTTGGCTTTGACAGATTCCTCTTCGCTATCTACAACCTGGAAATAATATGGTGTAAATAAATGACTTGTTAAAATATATTATTACATTGCTTACTCGTTCTAAACATATAACAAAAATTCTATGTGATTTATAGGAAGAAATATTCCCCAATTGCAAGTTTTATATGCATAAAGACAAAATAAGTTATATTAATCTGCAATCACAAACTGCTAACAAGTATGATTAGCAAGTAGTAGCTAGAGAAGTTTTGGTAGATCTCTATGGAGATTTCTGAGGAAATCACTCGCAATAGGAAAACGGGGCAAGAGTCCAGGAATCCATTTAAAATTATTTAAAGGATTACACGGTAATAACTTCATAAAAATTTTTTTATAGAATTTTAATATCATTTTAACCAGTTGTGTACTGTCAGAATGTACAAGTCGTTGAGCTGGAGGAATTTTAAATTAAAAAGAATTTACCAACTATATTAATAAATGTATTTCAAATAAAAAAAAGTATACAGAACGAGAGAGCTCAATAAATTCTAAAAATCGCCATAGAAAAGATCCGAAGACCGAAATCTCACGAAGTTCCATGTTAACTCAGCCCGTTTAAGGTGATTCTTTGGTGAAAATACGCGACAAAATCTATTTAATCATATAACAATAATTGTTTATTTATAGAACAAATCCAAAGCAGCATGTCGGAACCGCCAACGTTTATGTCTTTCTAACCAAATACTATGAATGAGTTGTGCTTTATATATTATTATTAAATAAGTTTGGTATAAAATGATTATAATAAAGTATAGTTATAAAAGATATTAATAAATCTATTATACTTTTCAATACATGTAAACTCAGATAGCAACGTCCGAGCAAATACGACAGCCAGCTCATAGCAAGGCATTAGATGAATTGTCGGCAAAATGATAGGAATATGCGTATCCATTTGTTGCCATATTTTCAGCAGGGGGGGGGGGGGCATGTTGCGCACAGACCCAATTGGACACAAATGACTTTTTATTACAAATTCTGTCCAGTTTTGCATAGATGGAACAGAGTTAAGTACAAATGATATCTTATTATAGTATATTATTTGTGATTTTACATTAGTTTAAGCTAGGTTTGGTTAGGTAAGGTTGGAGTAGGGTGGAATGTCCAAACTTTGGGAACTGTGTAGGTTAGCGGATAAATATTTCGCCGGCGAGTGAGCGAAGCGAACGAGCCCGACTGAACGGAATATTTATTTTTTGAAAAGGCTCCGCCAGATAAAGAGACCTTATAATATCTTAGTGTCCGATAGAAGATCACACGGGAGGCCAAAATTCGCATTTTTGTCCCATTGGGTCTGTGCGCAACTGGGCATCACTCAAAGTATATGAAGAATAATATTTACAACTTGAAGAAGATTAAAAACAATTGGTGTGTCTGTTGTTTGTACTTGTACAAGTCTAATTGCGTTGCCGTGAGTGGGACTCGAACCTGCGTTTGTCAGGATACTAGAAGTAAGGAACGTAATTTTTCACTTTATTCACTGAGCCATCAGCTCAATTTACAAATGGTACTTCAATATGTGCCCATAATTATGAAAGTGGTCTAAGTCAAAATTAAAAAAAAAATGAATATATCACTTATTTCACACGACATGATTTTAAACTAAATTTATTCAATGTAATTTGTAAACAAGAAATATATGACTTAGACCACTTTCATAATTATGGGCACATTATTAATAATTATAATCGTCAATATTTTTATGTATATAAACATGGAAGTTCAAAATTACTTTTCCTACAGGTAGTTATACGAATATGTACAAGTTTGACTTACGTAAATCGCAAAGAGAAGTACCATATTATCATAATACTATTGAAAGCTGCATCAATTCAGTGTTTATTAGCATAATCAGGTAATATCATATTGGAAGTAACTCATACTGGAATGCGACTCACATGGTACATGACAATGCGACAAAAAATATGATAGTACCACAATCAACCCGTTACAGAGCTCCTGTAACAAGAAACTACTGATTTAACTGTGGATTAGACCAGAAATCACTATGTCTTCAGTAACTTAATTACAATGATACGTTTTCATTATAATTCCAACAATAGGAGTTTATAAGTAATTTAGTCATTTTTTGTTCAGATTGTGTGAATTTAAAAAAGAATTTTTCGTTAATAAATTGCTAACAAAATGTTATTTTATTCAAATAATTACTTTTTCTAGCATATTTGTAACAAACATTTACAACAATAACAGTGGGAAACAATCTACTTTGCTTACTGTAATTATTGCCAAGCTTTTGCTGCATATTTGCTAGCATTATTTTCTTTATTTATATTTCATAGCAAATTTAAAGCATATTCTCAACAATCCTTTCCTGAAAAGTAATTCAACTGTTTTCCACAGACACGTTGTGCTATCTGGGGATATTTAGTCATTGTTGTTGTCATGTTGCAACTAATCTCATTTCGTATTTATATGATTGTAGGTACCGTTAATTAACGGTTCCCTCAATTGAGGGAACTTTGACTTTTAAGAAACTATTTGCTGCACAGAGTTTAGTAATTAAAACTATAATTAATGTTTCAATTTGAGTTGGTTCAAGCAAGTAGGAAAGAGAAGGAAAGAAATAGCTTAAGATGCGTTATAATTATAATGTACAATGTACCAAAGTCCGATATCAAGATCGAAAGGTCGAAATAAACGAATTATATCTATATAATATTTCAATTTTATATCAATACTAGAATCACATTGCAATTTAAGTATTGAAATCAAATTTTAATATTATTTTTTATATTTAATTACCTGAGTTAATTATGCAGCTAATTTTTTCTTTGATGTCAATGTTCCCACAGATTTCGGTATCGATATAATAAATTATTAATGGTAAAGTATATCAAAGACCATTTAAAGTTTTGGCGATGTCCTAATATGAATCTACAAGTGGAAAAAAATGGAAATATCTACTACTTCTCAGGTCTAGAGTAGGATGTCTATCAAATGTACATATATCCTACATAGATCCTTTGAGGTTATTTTAAATTTAGGATAGCGAGGTTCAAAATAGGATTAAAAATTTGACTCAGGAACCCCAATGATATGGAAAAGACAAAAGGCGTGAAGCAATTGATTCCATATGTTGCATTATGTACGGGAATCATGTGGCCAATTTTTGGTAGAGAGTCTGAAGAAGCTACGTCGGCCTACGTCAAGTTTGAATTTTCTGATAACCGTTGCTTCAAGGCACAGTTGCCTGTACGAGTGCAGTATATCATCTGCAGCATATTGATGATAAAAGAACCATGTGTTGAACCATGAATAGCTACCATTTATTTAATGCTATGCCCGTATTAAAAATTACGATGCCACCATAATTATTGTAAATTTCGAGCACACGTGTCTTAATTGAAGTTGAAAGCGATAACTTTAGGCGTGCTCTTGTTTCCCGGTTGCATCGTGTTCCTTCAGTAATTTCATTGAAGCTTTCATGATAACCATTGATAGCACCTGTCAGTGGAATGTAATGACCTTAAATGAACTGTTAGCGAATACGCACAGGGAGAGGGCGCCACCAGTAAATAGTGTCTAGTGAAAAAGGAATTAGAGGTTGGCATGCGTGAGAATGGGAGTGAGCGCACATAGTAGAGTAGTGTGTGCGATTGAATGCATGTTGTAAGAAAGTGAAAAAGGACGTAGAGAAGAGTGTGACGAAAAAATATAAGGATAATAGGAGATAAGGCGGAGGGATGAGATGTTGCACCGCTGAAGTCTACTAAGAGATAACAATAAAGACGACAGAATTTAATCAGAGATTTTATGATTGTATTTTTAACAGAACTAACATCACAAAATGTACTTCTTACTCGTAGAATTAAGGCAATGGACGGTAACATGTACGTACCAAAAACATTATTATTATTTATTATTGAAATTATTGGTTGTTTTTCGTATTACATTTATGTAAACTCGTTTAGGTATATATTTGATATTTATGAAAAAAAAATGTTACCAAGGAAATTAGCATCAACCAGAAACGGAAGGAGGAAAAAGGGATGGGCGCTAGTACGCACTATTTTTTATATAAAACATATTTTGGTATTAAATTGCACATATAAATCTCATATGAACTTCAGTCGATGATTACTATTTACAATGATTTATTAGACATTTTAATGGTGGCCATATCAAAAAATTTATCTCAATTTGAAAATCATTCTAATTAAGGACCATAGTAAAAATTCGAACGAACTTTAATAAAATGCATTGCCGCGTTATTTGTGACAACACACTTCTATTTAAATTACATATCGTTCTTTCGCGTTTCGAATAAATTACTATGTGGTTTTGTGAAATTCGGTGTAATTTCGATATAGTCCACTGTTACAATGATACATAGTAAAAATTCATAAATTTGCAGACTAATAATTCGTGTAAAAATCTCTCCGTGTACCAGTGAAAGTATAGTCAAGTCCCATATTTCGTTTACTATCACGGATCGGAAGATGATTGGAAACCTGCTCATTCGGCACAGCTTCTTTTCAGCAAGGAATCCAGCTACATGTATCAGATTTCATGTTCCCATGGGTACACGAACGCTGGACAACTTCCGTTACTGCAGGTCAATTTTGACATTCTTTATGCGGCGAATTATGTGATAATTATGCGAGTTCTTTATAAATTGTGACTATTATGTGAAGTTTTCCCATGTCGGCTCTGAGATATATGTGGGTCTAAATATAAAAAAAAGAAAAGAAAAAAAAAATAAATTTATGTTTCACTCTCTTAAAAAAGATCTGGTATTTGTAATTAATATTGCGAGGAATTAAACAGCTTTTTACAAACATATCACTTTCGCATAGCTGTGATGGTGGTAAACAATAGTTAATAATTATTTGGCGATGACTAGGGACCAGAACTATGCTGAAAATTGGGCAGAATGATGAGCACCTACCATTTAGGAGTTCTATCGAGCCCAAAACTGAAGCCTACGTTATAGGATCGCACCATTGAATAACTCAGATGAGTATATGCATTCAAAATAAATTGATAAATAATTAGTTTTGTGCCGCTTAACGAACAGAAATATTATTATTTTCTCTACAGAACTATAAGGCAGGCTGAAGTGAATCGCAACTGATGGTCATTAAAGATATGATACGTTATGGGAAGTTAACATATAATTTTTTAAGAAACGATTTCTGTTGTTAAATTAACAGAACTATTGTTAAAATATAACAAGAACTGTAGAACTCGGTAGGATGCGAAAGGAACTCCACCAAGTAAACACGCAGCACTCAACCGTTACTAGTTTGTTGATAGATGCAGTGGGTCAGCGAGTGCCCATCACTAGCCCGCTCTTATGCTTCGCACTCATAAAAACACTTTTGCGAAAGCAAATGCATAAGTTATGCTTGCTTGTGTTCAAGAAAAAAAAACGTTATTCGTTAGGCCATACAATATTAACATTTTATTTATCGTCATGTGGTAATTATAAATTATACAAAATTATATATATCTTGTATTTTGTATATATTCTACCTAGGGTTCATTCATTTTCTCGCTACTGTGTATGAACGTTAATCAATCGTTATTAATTACTAAGTGTACAAAGAATCATTACGTCCGTGCAAAATATCAAGACGATCGGAGCCTTTTTCATTCCAGAAATAATTTGTTCTCTCTCTTCCTCTTGCTTTTATATGCACGAATCCGAAATACCATTGGGGAAATTAAATTGAATAAAATTAATTGACACAATTTGCTGTTGCAAATTAAAAAAAAAAACTATTAAAACGAGCTCACACGCACACATACTCAGATGAAAGATGTAACAAAGCAAGCCTTATTAAGTACAAAAATAATAATAATAATTGCCCAATAATAATGGAAACAGTAATTCTGCGATCGAAATTCATGAAAAATTAAGACTGGTCGCAGAACGAAAAGGTTTTAGAAAAAATGCGCCTCTGTCAATTTTCCCATAGTACACAAAAAACATGAAAAAATGAATAAATAGAGAAGATTTTTTCGCCGTGATAATAAGCGGAGTACATTTTTACCAAACTAGCAAAGGAATGAAGATTTGCTCAATCGTTTCTTCAATTTTCTCCATTTTCTCTAAACACTTTGAATTCCAACAAATTATTCGAGAAAAACGAGCAAGATGAGGATGCATCAAATTAGAAAATGGAATTCATGTCGAAGAAAAACCAATGAGTTGCGTGCGCGTGTATGCACATGTATCACAGTTTACTAATTCAACGATAAGTAATAAAATTAATAACTAATAAAAGTTCTTGATATACACACACGTACATGCACATTATAACACATGTGTGCGTGCACGTGTATGTAAGATAACTCCTGTTATAACCATGTAGCCGTAACGCAAGTTTTCGGCTGTATAGTTTACAGTATCTTTAAGGAGGCAATATCACTGCTAAAATGTATCAATTTTTGTTATTATTATTATTATTATTAACGTATTTTCTGAAGATCCAAAACTTATTCATACATGCATCCTTTGTTTTACTATTACACTATTTCTGTAAATGTTGTGTATAACATGTGGCGAGTATGTAAGCTGGCTTTTTTCTTTCCTGCCTGCCGACCACGGAGGTTCTTGATAAGTGTGGCCTGATGATGACAAAATATACCGTACAATTAAAATTAAAATTAAATAAAGCGAAGGAGACGAAAAAGGAGAAGATAATAAAATCCTGTACGTGCACATTCCATTACTTTCTCAATTATAGTCCACATCAGGTAGGTGAAGCTTTATAAAATTACGACGTGCAGTTTATATAATGTTGGATAAATACGTGAAAGCTAACAAAATTTTTGTAGAAAATGAAAGAGGAACAAAGGAAATAACGAACAGATAATTTAATCTCGAAAAGTGGAAAGTGTATCCAGAGAAAGATTGCTCTTTTTAAATAGTGTAAGAGAGAAAAAGCTGAAGATGCAATATCTTTTTCCTGTATCAATCGGTCGTTTTTCGAATGTATAATTTAAGAAGAAAATATATCTGGGTGGCCTAATTAAAAGTAAGCCTCCGTATTTCATCGTTGCTGCTAGTTTCGGTTGGGCCTTTCGGCATATAATCTAAAAGTGGTAGAAACTGACACCATGTGAAATAACAAACAAGGAAATATTCTTATAATTTGAAATATAATTTAATATTAAGGGGGAGGAAAAAATGATATATTAGGAATAGAAATTCAGAAACGTTCGACTATTGAAATAGAGCGTTTCTTCTCATTTTCAGACGAAAACAAGTCTTATATCTCGTGAAATTAAAATTTCATATTTAAAAATAAACTAAGTGGTATTATCATTTCAATGATTTCGTTCATAATAAAACTGCACGCCGTGTATATTGTGGTCGTGACCGTCGTAATTATAGTTATAGTTATAGTTATAGTCATCGTCATCATCAGCATCGATGTACTGTCAGTGACATCACCATTTTTTAAAACTTTCACTACGAGAAAATACGAATTGCCAGAAACAGGAAAGGGATTTGACAGGATTGACAATCAAAAGCGTGATCAATGATTTGCTGTCTCGTTAATTTCAGCTAAGGAGGAAAAAGAAGACCGCTTTATTTTTTCCTCCTTTACAAAAGAAATTGTACGAGACAAAAATACAAGCAGGAATTTGGGAAAAAGAAGCTCTTAGAATTTCTAAATGTTTCAATTCGTTTAAATTCGCATTGGCAAGTTCGACACATCTTTTGTGGCGTATTCAGAAACTGCATTTATGGTAATGAATACACACTTCGCATCTTTTTTTTATCAGCGTTATTACGAGCATGGGCTCTAGTGAGGTTTCTGAACGCGACTTTCATTTGCTTGCAACGTTACTTCATCAGGGGAAGATCTATTGAACTTGCCGTCTGGATAAAATTAATAATCGTTCACAATAACGTTGCATCATTCTAGTATCTAAAATAATGACATTTCTTCTTCGAATTTATAAATGAAAGTCTTTTGCCGGGCTTGATCTTCATGCGATTCGCATTCCAACGTATGTATATGGATATATAATTCGAGAACTACGTCATGCATATGCTAATTCCTAATATTTTTTCATCATTTTTGTCTTTTCTTTGCGATATATGATAAAGGGAGAACGGAGCAGTTGGATGTTCCGTGTGTTGCGTAAAGGAGAGAGTAAGAGAACGAGGGAGAAAGAGATAAAGAGAAATACTGTGACTAAATGAGAGAGAATATTTTAGATATCTCTCGCTGTCTAACTGTGTTTCTTTTTCATTCATTATTTCCAATAAGTTCGCCTTTTCATCGTCCACTCTCGTTTTTTGCTCTTTATCAGTTAAGACACGTTGTAAATAAACTGCATATTCCTTACAGTGAATACGGTTTCTATCTACCAACACAGCGTATTCCTGTTTGTGTTTCTTAATATTTTCTGTTATGCGCTATTTCCTATCCATTCTTTCTGTTTTTTTCTATGTATCTCGAATGTACGATTATATTCCATACGTCAAACCCTGATTATATGACTACATTAAATTATACATAGATACCTCTAGTACGTTTGTGCGTGTAACAGTAATTAATTATAATATGTATCCCTTTTCTACTTAGACAGATTTAAAACCGTTTATTCTTTAGTCGCAGCGAGGCAATTAATGCCCGATCGAATTTCGCAGGAATACTTCCAACAAAATTAATATTTCATTGGAAGTATTTTCGGGCAACTGACGTCAAACCACTAGCGTATGTACAAGACTGCTTGACCTGCAGTACCTGCAGTTACGCTATTTTCTTATTTCTTTTTCTCTTTCTTCGACTTTTCGTTCCCCTACTGGTGCATACGTATGCATAAACGTACCTCTAAATTTTGTTTTCATTTGGACACAACCATTTTCATAGCTGATGCCAATTCTTTTCATTAGCAGCAACGGGCCAATGAGAAAGCACTTAGAATACGTGCAAATCTTATTGTTTCCCATAATTTCTCATGGTCTCAAAAAAAAAAAAAATTGTAGTCCCATTAAACAGCGCAAGTAACACTTCTTATTGAAATTACTAGTATCGTGCATACGTTCAAGCGTAATTGCGATGAGAGCTGGGGGGATGTGGAAATAAGAAAAATGCATTTGCACAGAACCAAGCTACTAAGAGAGTGACTAAATTGTTTGCTAAATGTAAAAAGAAATTTAAAAAAGAAAGCTTAAGTGACGACTGTTTAAGGGAACCGTGTGTATGTGTGCTAGCTGCTACAATTGAAATGTACAATGAATAACGAGTAATAACGGGATTGTTTGAAACCATACGTGAATGTATATATCAAATGAAAAAGGAAGAGACACGACAATGAAACTTCAGGCATGGTAGTTAATACGAGAACTTCGAAAAAGAAAGAATTGCGGTATTGTTAAATAAAAATGCACCAATATAAATCAGAGTTTCCTGGCTAGGCCGTTGAAACAATGAGTGCATTCGAGCTGTATCCGAACACATACTAATAGTAGTATATGTCAACTATTTTTTTAAATAACCACCGTACGCTGCTTTTTTAAAGCTAACTCCTTCCATAAATTTGAATAAAAATTTTTCTATCAACAATTAACGAATAAAACTGCCGGCTGCACGTTCGACGCATTTATAAAAATAGGGCAATGGCTTTTCTCTGGAGGTTTAGCCTGATTTTCATGGTGTCCCGATAAAATACATGCCTTCACATATCATTTCCTCGCGTCAAGCAATAGAAAGAATCACGGCTATAATTTGACATCTTTAAATACTTAATTTGGTAAGAACTAGTTTCGAAAAATGATATATCACCAACATTTTCTCATTTTTTTTTTTTTTTGGACAAATGCCTTCCAGATCCAAGCCATCGTTACAATATTCATTGAGCACGCGCAAAAAGATTGCAATACTCTCCGGTTGAGACGTTGCACCCTATTAAATAATTTGTACAAAAGAATTTTTGCTCCCTTTTCTACATTAAAACATCTATTTGCAGTTTATCCACGAGTAAAATGTATTTTGAAGGAACCATCTCCCTGTAATTTTTAACACAAAAGTGTTCGCTGATTCTCACATTCAACTCATGAACCAACTGTATGAATAAGCATCGAACTAATGTTGTTCCAACAACACTGAAACCTTATCCGAAAAAGAATACGATTTAAAAAGGTGATGGAAAAATGTTGAAGGAGTAATGGCTAATAAAACGAAGTATACATGCAGTTAGGTACGTGGGGTATCTAGATTACGTAGAGAGGTACGTAGTAAGATAGGAAAATAGGTATGTAAAAAGATACATAATAGAAAAAGGAAAAAAGAAGGGGTGACAAATGGATTAATTAAAGGTAAACGATCATAGTCTTGCGATAATGAACACGGTATGTACACCAGTGCGCTAATAAATATACGTGGCCAAAAGACAATCTCATTTGAAACGCGTGACTTGTCGCACAAGCTCTTCTCTTACGTTTACGTTTACGCTTAGATTTACATGTACGTTTTCTTTTTGTTTTCTTCCGAGGAATATGTAGGAGAACCAGAGGATAATGCAGTTGAAAAATAAAAATCTTCATCGTTCATAAAAGACAACCCCAGGAAGATTATAACTTTCTAAAATAAAACCATGGAAAATTCTTTCTTATAAAATGGAGGAACAGCTAATTGCGGATTGTTTATGAAACTATAATGGATATTACCTCTCTTGAGGATGAATCTTCAACAATTTGGTTCAGCGACCTCATTGAACAAGGGGGTTAGGGAGTCAACGTCCTGGAGGCTATCAAAATTCCCAAGGGGATCGAGATCATCCTGATTAGCCGCATCGGCATCCGCCAGGAAACTAGTCTCGAGGAGTTCCGTAACATTGCGACAAACGCTGCTGGTAGTGGGATTGACATTGTTCGTATCTCCGTGAAGATTTAAAGAATTTAGGGTCGGGCTAGAAAGCATTGGTTCATTGCTTTCGGTGTAAGTCTCTCGTGGTTGCACCGTATGCAAGGGAGTTGACGGATACGATCTGGAGCCATTAGAGTCTTCTGTGTACGTTGCGGGTGTGTATGTTGTAAGTGCCAATGGCAGAGGAGTGTTAGGGTAGGACCTAGAGTGAATTATTCTGTGCAACGTGCTGCTCATTGAAGGATCAAGAACCGCTGCTGGGTCAAGGATATTCCCATCCGCAAGGTTCAGATTTGAAGTCGGTAATTCCTCTAGCATAATGGCATTAGTCTCTAACAACGTCTCCTCATTCGAGTTTTCTGGTAAAATCTGAAGACTTTGAGGAGTCTCTTCGTTCAATATATTCAGTATATTTGTTATATTCTCAGGACTGATTCCTTTGTCCCCTATAAGAAATTGCTGGTTAGCGGATATCAGATTAGGGTCTACGTCCTCCAGTAGAAAGGTACTGTTGTCCGGTTGACCTCCTATCGACCCAAAATCATTGAACTCACTAGGGACTGGTGTGGCTGCTACCGAGCTATTTGTTGAAGGATTAAAGCTCTGGCTGTGGAGGGCAGTGACATAATGCTGCGTTGTCGAGAGTGGAGACATTAAAGTTGGATTAACCATCCTATGTAAGGGAACTGATTGAGATCGATAGTACAGCTGTTCAGTGCTGAATGTTTTCCCATCATTAAATAATTCACTAATTTCTGGATCTGTTGGTTGATTGTTTTTCTGGTAGATGTTTTTAATTTCCTGAAGATTTTCATGACTTGGGTAGTTTATTAAAAGTTGCATTTGGGGTGCTATATCACTGTGTAACAAAGCTGCTGTCTGCTGGCTCACTCTTTCCTGCTTTGAAGAAATTCCTATGTTCTGGTGTGGTGTATTTAATGTGGGTTGAACTTCTGTGGCTTTAATATAACTCGTACAAGTTAGAGGTGACTGCGGTGCTGACATCTGTCGGGTTAACTCTGGTCCACTAGTAGGTACTACAAAAGTGTCGTTTCTACTGGAGTACGGCATGCTGCAAGATATCGAACGCGATAAGCACTTTTGTGAATTTCTTGAACGGGAACCACTAGCTTGAATGTTACTTCGAGAACGAGGTACTGGGGTATTCCTGGGTGAGACAAAGGGACTGGCATTTGCTGAATTTGGCTTCGAGACTCGGCCATTTATTGGCGAGTGTGGTCCGGGTGATATTGGCGTAAAGTTAAATATACGACGACGTGTATTAGGACTTTGGGGTACGGTGTTCCCAATAGAGATGTTACTGGAATCCTGAATGTGCTCCACCACGTTCGTCTCAAAACTCACTCTGCGTCTAGTATTGGCTTGGTTCGGATGGTTCAGTAACGTGGGCAGTATCAGACCGTGTTTTTGACTGATCTCTCTTTTCTCTGTAGGCTTTTCTGTTTTTACATTCATTGCTGATAGAATATCTTCAGGTGGATGAGTTGCAGTACCTGCCTTTAAATTCTGTTGCAGCATTTTTCTTAACTGGGAGACCTTATCCGACCGGGATATCTGATCAGTGTCCGCAGTAAGATTATTGGCCTCTATGTCAGAACTAGATGAACTATTCTGCTGGAAGTACTGCACTAATTCTTCCTCTTGTTCCTGAGAATTATTTCCCCCGTTCAAGTAGTCATCCAACGCATCGGGATCTATTGTACAGAGCTTATCATTTCTGTCAACCATGGTCGTGTTGTTCTGTAGTAATCGCATTTGATCCATTGAAGAATTCGTTGAAAGATCCGTTGAAGGTTCTGTCGAAGACTCTGTCAAGGATCCTGTAGAAGATCCCGTAGAAAGTCCTGTTGATAATTCCGTTAAAAGTGGTCCCGTTGAAATATCCGACGTTGCTTCTGTATTCATTGAGGTCCTTCCATCGAATCGAACCGCAGCACAGCCATTTGTCTTGGTGTAATTCTCGGAATAATACGGGGATGACTTGATATCACAGTTTTTTGAGAGACGTTCAATGGCAGCTCCTTCATTACCTTTGCATTTCATGGGTTGCTTTAGATCACTAGTCGGTATTACGGATATTTTTCCCGGACGCTGTATCGACGAGAGCCTTGGCAAGGATTCGTTAGATCGTTCGATCACGCTCACAAAAGACTGCGAATCCGCGACTGTAATTTTCGGCTGTTTCTCGGGACTGGACTCCAATGATTGTGTCGGCGCATTTGCGTTGGCACGCTTTCTGGAATTTCTCGATTTAACCTCTTTAGGCGAAATCGCACGGCAGCTCGTCACTACCCTAGGCTTGCTATTACTCTGCACATCTTCGATCGATTGTACCACTAGATTATCACAGTTGGATTGCAGGGAGACGATGTTGCAGGGGGCATTATTAGTAGACTTGAGAACTTTCTTGTGTCGACTCGAAACAATAGCTGGCAGGTTTATTAATTTGGTCGGAGCATTTTGTCCGGTCGACGCGTTTGTACCTTGCGGTGACTGACTCGTTTTATTCTTCTTGCTTCCCTTACTTCCTCCTACTCCCTTATTATTATCTACAGTCTTCTCTTTGTTCTGATTCTGAAACAATACAACGTACGATTCACTTTAATATATTCAAATATTGTTTCTACAGTTTAGCCAGATTGTGTTTTGCTCATGCACCTGTAAAACAGTATCGAGATGTCGATGCTTCTGATCCCGAATGTGTTCGCGTTGTTGTAGCTTCCGTTGCAGCTGCAACTGCGCCTCCCTCAATTTTCCGGACTTTCCTGTGCTCGGCAAGTTGGTAGTTGTTCCTGCAGTCATTTCTAGAAATTCATTCTTGTTTGTCAAATACTCTTTTGAAAAACAGGATTATTTATTTACAAGGAGGTTGGTCGATTGTAGCGAAACGGTTAGAAATTTTAAAAAATGTTGGGAATTGTTCCTGTGCAACATATTTACTGTAAAATTTGTAAGACGTTTATAGTACCATTTTTTTGAGAGAAAATTAAGGTTAAACTTAGCAATTTATATACTCCCACGTGTATTCTATATGGTCATGCCTAAAAATTATATATAAAAAAATTATTTAATACATTGAAGGTGTCTCGTGCAAAAAATCAAGAACTCTTGCGCTGATTATCAGTTGTAATGACAAATTTAGACAACAACAACAGCTTATGGGTACCGATGAAAGAAGGAATGCTGTTTTCGGAGAAGGCTTGTTCTGCCTGTAAATGTCCTCTACCAATTCTCCTTGTCTGATTGGCCAGCCAATCTCCTGAACAATATTATTCTACTTACCTTTATTAGATGTAACTTGAGTCTCTCCTGAGGCATAGAGAATGCATACCGCAGCGAGAGATCTCGTGTCTACGCAAAGATTATCTACAAGATGACGCGCCAGAGCGCACAAACTGGGAAATTTCAAACCTAACAGTGTCTCAGCCCATTCTCTAATTAATGTTGAAGCTGCTCCTAACATTTCTTCTGTAATATTCTCTTCCATATCTTCATTCTAAAAATTCAGATTACATATAAAAGTTTAGGACTTACAAACCTAGTGTTATTCAAATATTTTAAGCTCACCAATTGAGCGCCAGTCACTGCTGGTAGTGTAGGGGGATCAAGTTTAACTCTTTTACGCATGCCTGCATAACAATAACGAGAATTTCCACGTGTACCTAGCCTTCTTGGTCGTACCCTGGGATATACTTGTTTCATAATTTTGCCAAAGTCAGCTGTAGACACAGGCTTCATGGAGTTTCTTATGCAAAACATACTAGAAAAAAAGATTAATTTAAGAGTCAAATTGTAACATTATACGTCATAGGAACATACTTGTACTCATCGTAAACTTCTTGTTTTGGCAAAGATACATCAGGATCTTCCTCTAGGTGTGTTCTAATCCACATAATAGTCTGATGAATTTCATAACGGTTTCCAAGTGGATTTAATGGCTGCCTCAATGGATCTATTGTTCCTCCACCATTTGTCATTGACATTGGAAGTTTCAGGTACAGCAATAATTTTTCCTCTAGCTTAAGTTGCTCCACTTGTAAAAAGATTTCTTGAACACGACACTTTGAATCCTCACTATCCAATGAAACAAAGGAACACCATTTTTAGCACCTACAGAATTTATGTTGGCAAAAAGGAATTTGTAGAACAAAAAATATTATAACAAACCTTATAGTATCCTCGATCATAAGTCGAATTTTCTCATGTTTGCTAGCAGGCGCATGAGCCAGGGCGGTGATTCTGGTAGTGAGTATGTCCTGAAGAAGCTCCCCGGCATGAAAGCCGTTCGAGATCCTGGCAGGCGTGATGCCACCAGATGCTTTTTGTTGATTCTGCTGGTGCTGTTGTACCTGCCCTGGTGGATGTAGTTTTTGTTGCTGTACCCTAATTTCTGGACCACCCCCGCCATCGGTGCCAGTAACACTGCCGTCACTGGGTCCCCCATTCTCGCCGCAAACGTCACTTCGCTCCCTTTTGATTTTCCTACCGTCGAACGCACTATCATCTACACTATGTACAATTTTTGGAGGCTTGCTGAGCGGCGGTTTTGACTGATCATGATTATCAGCACTCATTGTCCCCCGAACCAGTCAATTATATACAATTCTATCACCTCCCGCTGAACGAGAGGACCCTACCATTTTGTCACAGTCAGCTGGACTACTTGTTAACATTGCTCTTACGGTGATGGCATGTACTATACCAGATGCTCCACTCGGCCGGCTTGAAGAATCACCGAAATACAAAAACTATACTCTATTTCACGATTATTTATTATTTGACAAGTGCATCTTTGCGATATCTTTTTACTAATTTAATAATTTTTACATGGCGAACAAAATTGGAATGATATTTTTACTAAAGATGTTCTCAGAGTGGAATATCTGTAGGACAACCCAAAAGAGGTTTGCGTTTAATAGCTTCAAAAGCATAGAATAATGCAGAAATATGAGAGTGGATGCGCCTGAAGTTTTCAAGAATTTCTCCGGCATCATTGAAAAGACGTACAGTGACAGCTGGAGTTATTCTTGCACTATTTCAATTTTGAGAATTTTATTAATATTAAGTATTCCTATTAATGAATAATTTTCACTATAAGTTGGTGATATACAACCTCATATTCGTTTTTCGATAATTAATTAATTTTGAATAATTCGAACTTTCTTTCCACTAGAAATTCTTTTAAAAAATCTTGAAAAGAGATTTATAACTGAGAGTTTATTTAGATGTATACGACTTTTTTTTTATTGAATTCATATAAACATATAGAAGAATGGCTTGGAGTACCGAGAAGATTTTAGGAAGGTTCCAGGGATTGGACTCCGAGTTAACGATACGCACGTTACGCAGCGCGATGCTAGCACGTTTTGAAAATTGTGCTACTGCGGCCATGAGACGAGAGGGGAAGGTTATGGTATAAAAAGGTTTGTGGGTTAATAGTTTTTCCATAAACTTAGAAAGAAATTTCAGTATTAAGTTGGGCGATAATTTTTTTTTCGTTTTCCATTTATTAGGTATTAAATTGGTGCACAATCGTTTGTTGATTACAAATGATCGAATTAAGACGTTTGTGGGTTCGCTGTTTCCCTTATACCCAGTTTCTTCACCTTCGGTTAAAATTTAACCTGCGGATAAATCCCCAGCTAACTAATCAATTTCATGCTTTAGGAGTTTATCTGCAGGTTATAGTTTAACCGAAGGTGAAGAAATTGGCCATAGGACGAAGAACTGACTATGAATATCGGCCTGAAGTCCATTTTCTTCAACGCGGTTTAATGTATAAACTCCATTTATCTTCAAAATGCAAGTATCTGATTGGCTAATAGTACACTTAAACCGAGTTTAAATAATGAACGATGTTACCACTGATATACCTATACAATACACTGGATAGCTACTAATCCAAACGCTTGTGGCAAATTGAACAGCGTCATTTTGTAGGTAAAGCTCACGACTAGTCATGTTAATGTGTGTGGTGCATTGGTGTGTGTGGATAAATTAAAAATGTTGAAAGATAGAATTAAAATATCGAAGAATATTGACAATGGGCCGCTGTTGCTTTTGCAACACTGCTAAGACTAAAAAGTCAGGACGAACATTTCATAGGTATGTCAGATGAACCTTTTTATTCATCAAACAATATGATTTTAAGGTTATATTTTTACGTTTTTATGTATTGAAAATTGAATATTCAAATAGTTACTGAATAGCTTCAACCGATTTCATATCATCTACGCTTGGATTGTATTTATTTGGTTTAT
Source organism: Syrista parreyssii (assembly GCA_030142615.1). Taxonomy (NCBI): domain Eukaryota; kingdom Metazoa; phylum Arthropoda; class Insecta; order Hymenoptera; family Cephidae; genus Syrista; species Syrista parreyssii. Next base: position 87,359 of record JARQTG010000242.1, read on the forward strand.
GATAGATTTCCAAATAACAAGCGTCATCTGGAAGAGTGAATGAAAAACTTCCCACTGAAAGGTTGGAAGCCCAACAACAATAGTTTTTTATGTTTAGATTATTTCACTGAAGATTGCTTTGATCGATCCGGATTTCAGGTACATTTACAATGTAGCAGCATCCCGACACGTTTCGATGTACCTATATCCTTTTGTGTATATTGTAAGACTAAACGAACATACAATTGTGGACTTTCATTCTTCAAGTAGAGTATCTTTTACAACTATTAAATAATCATAGTGGGGTAGATGTGTTTTGAAAAATCCAATCATCATAATGATTATTTTTTTGTTCATTGTCTAAATTGTAGATTTCCAATCAGTAAACCTGAGATTTTGAATAAATGGCTCTGTAATATGAACATGGAATCATGGATACCAACAGCAGATTGTCGATTATGTTCGAAACATTTTGAAACAGCATGTTTCTGGAAGATAAAAGGAAAATATACTATCCTGAAAACAGGCAGTGTGCCTAAAATATTCACATTTGCAGAAAATATTGACTCAAGTAGACATTCTTTTTTCATTTAATTTAGTTTTAAAAACATAGTGCACAATTTGTAAAATCTATGCTCTTGATTCACTCACCGTTAATTTTTGCATCTAAGGAGTTTTGACATCAACTGAGAACACAAAAGTAAATTACATTGAAGTCTCTATTAATAGTCAACAATTAAGAAACTCAATGACTATAGACAATCATCAACATGAAAAATCATCAAGCAGTGAAAATATTCCTCCTAACTTTTCCAACCAGCATGCGATCTTTAGAGGTTTTATTTTTTCACCAAATGGTGTAAATATTTAACGTGAGACATGATAATATGTTAGTATTAAAAATACTACAACTTATTACTGATCTATAGATGTTTTGGGACAAGTATTACTGCCATTGCCACAACCTGATGCAAGGGCGCATACTCCTGTAACAAAAATATCTCGTCTCATTGTGGGTCATGACCATCACTATATGGATACTCCAAAAACTATGAGAAAGAAGCTCATCGACTCTCAAGAAGATTTGAAAAGAAAAGATCGCTTAATCAAGTCACGAAGGCAGCAGCTGCAGCGGTTACATAAAAAAAGTATTGTCCCTAAGTGAAGTCATAGCAGAACTTCAACGTGAACGTATGGTATCTGTGAACTGCTTGAGTTGCCTTGACTCTATATCAGATGAAGGTGTCATTGAATTCACACAACGTACTGTTAAAAATGGTGAGCGTGAGCGTCGATTGATCTGGGCTCATCAATGAGACTAGAAAACACATAATTATAACTTTACAAATATGCGGTTTGTTGTTTCTTATATAATTTTCTTCCATTTCATTGAAAAAATAATACTTTATAAAAATATTCTATCTGGAATCATGGTTGTGTTTTTCATAATTCATTCTCACGTATCTTATTCATTTTTGCATATTATTGACTGTGTAGAGACGATTTTTTTTACTTACAGGTTCCAATTGGTCACCATAAACTGGAAATGAATAACAAAGAATAGGACAAATACCGCGACAGGGTAATAATTTCAATTTCTGCACCTTTTTTTGTTTCAACTTATTGTCAGAAAACTGCAGAATTTTGATAAGAGAACAGTTAGATAGGAAATCCATTTCAAGCCGCAAGATGCTAATTATGTATAATATGAAAATATAATAACTCAAACCAAATAAATAGCTTGATTTAAAGTAAAACATAACTGTTTATTTAGATACTGAAATTTCCTTTACAAATAAAACATCTATTATACTGCATTTGAATTTCCCGCTTAAGGTGTGAGCTTTATCTAGAAAATGGCGCCGTTCAATTGGTCACAAGGGGGACCATTACATATTTTCACCATTGTGAAAATACGCAATCGACCCCAAGGATACTTAATGTTGAGATTGCTGTGTCAGCTATCTAGTGTATTGTATGTGTCAGTGGATGTTACTGGAATCAGGGAATAGCCAGCGGGTCGATTGCATATTTTCACTGGGTAGTTTTTAATATCCAACGTGTATTGACTTGTGTCGATACAAAACTATATCATTGGTCATTTCGAAAATATTCTGCTGGAGTCAGCGAATGGTGAGATTTCATGTTGAAACAGGTCGACACAAGTTTAGTAATTGGAAATTAACCATTGTTGTGTTTTTTGAAAAGTGAATAGCTGTTAGCCAATTGCATACTAGGGTCAAAAGAAGAAAAGCTCAACGATTGGCTAACAGCTGTTCACTTTTTGTATTTTTACGATTGTGAAAATACGCAATCCACCCTCAGGGGTGCGTTCAGAAACCTTACTTCAAACAATTTTGGTACGTTGCATCATTGGCTTAGTTTCCACCGTGCAGAGTTTAAATGGAGTTTACCAATCACGTATAGGAGTTAAATCGAATTGACCAATGAGACTACTTAACTCTGTTTAAACTCTGCACGGTGGAAACTAAGCCTTTTTTTACCAGTGTTATTACGAGAAAGATAGAACGATACCAGAGTATGTACACTCTTTTGAAGTTTCTGAACGTTCTCCAAGCATAGCTGCGAAGACTTTCTCACGTGTGGTTTTGATGATAAATAATTAACAGAAACTCGCTGAAAAGAGATTTAAAAAAATGAAATGAAAGTTTTACATGTTCATAAAAAATAGCTATCAAATCATCACAAAAGGTAATAATTAAGAATTCTATATTTTCTTCCATTAATTTTTAATAGAACAGAATGGAAATTAATTTTTTTATGAATTTTATGTCATCCATGCAAGTAATTACAATAATTACTTATGAATTTACATTTTATTGAAACAATAATTGGCAAATGTTAATATAAAATAAATGTTTATATGTAGTGTCAGATACTTATGTTGCATATATGCCTTGACAAAATTTGTTTGTGATAGGTAAATATATGAATCATAAGCTAAGTATAAAATTATATTTACTTTCTTTTTATGTTTCACCGATTACGATTACTATTCTTACAGATATATTTTTGCTGAAAGGAAAGTAGTCTGTCTACAATGTTGCATATATTTGGCTTATTTAAAAGAAGTCAATTGATTAAACCACTACTTCGAAAAAAAGTGTACCGACTGTGCAATTTTCATGCATTTCCAAATGCTAATGTCAACTCTGCGTCAAATAAATTCTCAGCACAAGAAAATGCAATATGTTTCAAAGAGGGGGATGATATACAAGGTTTTACAGTTGAAGAGATTTCAAAAATTGATGAGATGCACCTGACAGCTATAAGACTCGTACATATAACTACCGGAGCCAAATACCTGCATTTGGACCGTGATGATAGCAATAATGTATTTTCCATTGGCTTTCGAACAACACCTATGGATTCTACAGGATTACCACACATTCTTGAACATACCACACTGTGTGGCAGTGAGAGGTATCCTTGCAGAGATCCATTTTTCAAGATGCTCCGCAGATCTCTAGCTACATTTATGAATGCAATGACAGGACCAGATTATACGATTTATCCGTTTTCTACACAAAATATTAAGGATTTCAGGAATCTTCAATCTGTTTATTTGGACTCTGTATTTAAACCAAATTTAAGGGAACTTGATTTTCGTCAAGAAGGATGGAGATTAGAGCATGCAGACATAAATGATAAGAACTCTCCTATAATATTTAAAGGAGTAGTCTTCAATGAAATGAAGGGTGCATTTAGTGAGAATCAAACTATATTTGCTGAAAAGTTGTTAAACTCAATATTACCAAGTCACACATACAGTGTAATCTCTGGTGGTGACCCGTTGATTATTCCTAATTTAACTTACAAAGATCTAGTGAAGTTTCATGCAAAGTATTATCATCCCTCAAACGCACGTATATTTTCATATGGAAATTTCCCACTGAAGGATCACTTAAGGTATCTCAATGATACTTATTTTGCTTCTGCTGATAAGATAGATAGCTCCATGTCTGCTGTTCCTCCTGAGAAGCGCTGGCAGCGTCCCAGGAAGGAACATATAACCTGTCGACCGGATTCCATGGCCGCTGATCCTAACAGACAAAATTCGATTGCCATTGCTCATCTTTGTAACGATATCACTGACATTCAGGCAACGTTTGAACTCCACGTATTATCTAAACTTTTATTGAGTGGCCCTACTTCAGCATTCTACAAAAGTTTGATCGAACCTAACATAGGTACCGGTTTTTCACCCGTTACAGGCTATGATTCTCAATGCAGAGACACTATGTTTGTCGTTGGTCTTCAAGGCGTAAAGAGTGAAGACTTTGAAAGAGTTGAAGGAATATTTGATGAAACTGTTAAGAATGTCATCGCTGAGGGTTTTGAAAAGGATCATGTAGAAGCTGTTTTACATGGAATAGAGTTAGAAGTGAAACATCAAAGCTCCAATTTCGGTCTAAATCTCTTGTTCAATTTGACCCCTCTTTGGAATCACGATGGAAATATTATCCAATCAATGAGGATCAATGAATCTGTGAAAAGACTTAAAGAATCTTTGAAAAAAAATCCTAAACATTTTGAAGATCTTGTTGAGAAATACCTCGCTAGAAATTCCCACAAATTAGTTCTAATAATGTCACCAGATGAGAGAACTGAGCAGAAGACAGCTGCTGCTGAAAATGATATACTTCAAAGGAAATTAGAAGCACTTTCTGAGGATGATCTGCAAAAAATCTATGATGATGGACAGATACTTTTAGCTGAACAGCAAAAAAAGGAAGACGTTGATGTTTTACCAACATTGACAATTCAAGATATCAAAAAAGACATTGAAAGATACGAAATCAAGGATTTGAAGATACACGATGTGCCTTTACAAGTCTCTATTCAACCCACGAACGGAGTATGTTACTATAGAGCCATTGTAAATACTCGGGATGTTTCATCAGAATTAAAGGACCTAGTGCCCCTATTCAATTCTATCGTTACCAAAATGGGAACGAAGAATTATGATTATAGAAGCTTCGATCGTATGATACACTTGAAGACAGGTGGATTGAGTTTATCTAATCACGTAGCTGAGGACAAAAGCAATGTATTAAGATATGAAGAAGGAGTCTTTCTCCATTCCTACAGTCTTGATCGAAATACCAGTGATATGTGGCAGCTTTGGATAGAATTATTTAATAGTGTTAAGCTGACCGATTTGTCAAGATTCGAAACACTTGTGAAAATGACTGCGGCCGATTTAGCAAATGGTATTGCAGACAGTGGACATATATATGCCATGAGCAGTGCAGCAAGTTTAGTCTCCCCTGGATCACGGCGTAAGGAAAGCTTGTCAGGTTTGCAATTTGTTCAAAGGATGAAGAAAATTGCTCAGACTCAAAATCTTAGTCCTATTTTGGAACATATGCAACAGATTGCTCAGCATATTCTGAACAAAACACATTTAAGATCATCCATTAATTTGTCTGGAGATAATGCAAATGGTATTCTTAAGAATACCGAGAAATTTTATTCTGCGTTAAAAGGAACTCCAAAAACTGTTGATGCCTTTGCCAAACAACAGAATTCACCAGAAAATAGTGCCATTCATCATGTTTTGCCATTTCCAGTAAATTATACGTCCAAGGCTATTCTCACTGTTCCTTATACACATCCTGATTTTGCACCGACTAGAGTACTTTCTCAACTGGTGACTTCTACTTATTTACATCCGGAAGTACGAGAGAAGGGTGGTGCCTATGGAGGTGGTGCTAGGCTTTTCCCAAATGGAGTATTTTCCTTCTACTCATACAGGGATCCTAATTCTATAAGAACTTTTGACTTATTCGATAAAACCTATGAGTTCCTAAAGAAATATTCCTTTGTCCAGCAGGACATTGATGAGGCAAAACTTGGTGTTTTTCAACAAGTTGATGCACCTGTACCTCCTGGCAGCAGAGGCATAACGAAATTCGTAAATAATCTATCTGATGATGAAATTCAGAAACACAGAGAAGAATTGAAATCTGTAAACAAGGAACAGCTTTTAGAAGTGGCTGATAAATATTTGAATCCAGATAATAAGAACGTTAGAGTTGGTCGATCACTTTTAGGTCCAGTTAATACGGATCTATTAAATAGAATCTCCGAGAAGTGGGTCATCTCTGACCAGGAAGAAGAGGGTCAAGCACAAGCAGCGCATTAAATATTATCAAGTAAAGATAAAATCTTGAGATAGAAGATAGTTATTACTGCTGTTGATGTAAATTATTTGTTATACATGGATGCCCTCAATAAATGCAAATAAATTTGATTCACGTTTATTCATTTGTATATTTAACGTGTGGGATATTTGTTGATAGAATATATTATAATTACTCTGACAATTATAATATTAATACTTATACACGATTTTCAATCAGATGATCCAATCCGAGGAGAATGCTGAAATTGATTACTTCCTAGATTCTGTGAAGTTATTTTATGAAACACAATGGCTGTATAATGCTCCAGTCACGAAAATTCTTATTAGAAGATATTTAGAGTTGTGCCCTGATCGTTGGATGGAATGCTTGGAAAGTGCGCAAAATCAGGAACTTAATGATTTTGTCTCCAGAAAACTGGTGCAGGTAGAGAAATGTTTCTTTTTTTTCCTCAAATGCATAGTATTAATATTAATATGACTAAAATAGAGCATGTTATATTGCAGACGAGCTGGCCAGAATCGCTTAAAAAATTTGTTGAAAAGTGCAATACAGTAGATAGACTACCGCGGATAAGTCCTGCCTTGTCAGTGCAATTACCAGAATGTTTTCTAAAAGGAATAAATCATAAAAAACAACATGAAATCATTCACCTAGCACAATTAATACATGAACAATGTAGAGCACAAGAAATAAAATGCATTGTTGATTTAGGAGCAGGTTTGGTGAGGAATAAATTAATACTCTAAACAATTTAATCGATTATCCTTTAATTTTTATGAAGTAAGTTTATGTAATAGAGATACAAATATTTTAGGGCTATATCTGTCAACTGTTGTATTATCTATATGGATATAAAGTTTTGGGACTGGAAACGAATATGAAAACTGTGAATTCTGCAAAAAACCGGCAAAATAATTTTTATCCGGAATCAAAAGAACAGGTTCAATACGTTTGGTGTAAAATCACAAATGATTCTGTAAAAGCAATAGAATCTATATTGCAGAAATTTACAGTGACTGAGAAGTTTTGCCTCATTGGACTTCATGCTTGCGGAGATCTCAGTATTTATGCATCTGAAATATTTTCTAAAATAAAGGCTGCCCACCTTCTTATTTTAGTTTCTTGCTGCTACCATAAATTATCACTTGTCCGTGATACCCAAGATACTACGGAAAAAGAATATTTTGACAATTTTCCAGTATCCCGAGCATTAAAAATGGCTATTGGAAGATGCAACCTAGATATTGGTCAGTTTTTGAAAAGGCCTTTTTTACGATTGGCTTGTCAAGAGCCAGCAGCTAGATGGGATAAAATGTCGGAACATTCTCACAGTGAACATTCCTTTCACGTTCTAGCTAGGGCGGTCTTGGAATTATATGCTAAGCAGAGTGAGTAAATTGCGTAACATGGATATATTTTGTCCAATGTATATTGCGAATCAATGTAATTCAATAAATGTTTTAGATGGACTTTGTCTGAAGAAAAATGTTCGGAAAGCCACAAGAAAATCGCAATGTTTGAATTTTTCGACGTATTTGAAAAATTCATTAAAGAGATATACCTTTGAACGCATCGTGGAAAAAGCAGATAAATCGACATCATGTAAGAGAACATCAAAAGTTAAAGAAATTCATATGTTTAACTGTACAATGTAGGTGATCTTTGCTCTTCTTTCAAGGTATGGTAACAATAACTGAGGATTTACAGAACGATATTATATCACTATGGGAAAAATATGAACATAAATTAAAAGCAGCAGAAATTTATACTGGACTTCAATTGCTGCTTCAAGGCCCTGCTGAATCTCTAATTTTAATGGATCGTGTATGTTGGCTCAAGGAACATGGATTTCCAACAGAAATCATGTCCGTAATGAGTAAAAAATTATCACCACGTTCTGAGGCTATTGTATCTACAAAAAATATCAATGGATGCGGCTGACGGTTCAAAGGATATGTAATTAACTGACTACCACATTATTTTTGTTATATTGATATACAGTATACTTTATAAATATTTATAATTGTTTACATAGGGTAGTGTATTCCGCCAAGAATAACTTGCACTTTGGAACTAATCATAAAGTCTTATTCTATCGTCCATAAGGATGAATTTGTGATGCTGCTTTGATATTTGTCTTGATAGCGCTAGGCGCTTTACCCATTTGTCCCACTGTAACAAAAATATTTCAATAAAAGATATTATCGCATGCTTACTTACATTAAGTAAACTATTACTTTGAGCAGTTCCTAAAGGTCCCTGACCAGCTGCTTGGGGTTGTCCTCCAGGTCTTCCAACCATCATACCACTAGGAACAGGGCTAACTCCGGATTGAACCATTTGAACAGAGTCAGACTGAAAAACAAAATGAAAATGTAAAAGAGGGACCTGTTAAAATGTCACATTAAAAAAAAATTCATTATATATAGTCCGTATTTTTTAGTACTAATTACTCCAATAAGATATTATTATATAGGGTCAGCCAGTTTTATGGAATTTTGTATCTCAATACACGGAAGATGTACTTGAACTAGTGTAACTGTTACAGGGGGTGTGATACGTTTCATTTTAAACAATATACGGCGGCCGGTCTTGTTCGTTCGTATTTCCATGGTGCTAAATACCTTAAGTCCTTTCCCTACACCAACAGCAGCAACAAGAGCATGGGTGTCAGCTGCACTGCTGGTTTGTGCCTGTGTTGCCCTTGATCCAGCTTCTCCTTCCCATTCTTCTCGAGCTTTATTTGCTATATCCCAAACGTGACCGATGACTTTGTTATATTGGGTTACTTGTTTCTGAAATCCAGGTAAACTACATTGTAATCCTTATAGAAAGAGTTCTGCGTTCCACTCGCTCACTGGACCGATTGGACCCTTTTTAAATGAGTTGGTGGAGGTAGTTTTGCATTTTGAATAAATTCAAAGCATATTTGGAGGAAAACTTGTAAAAATCGCAGCGATAATAATAAAACTGATTAAATTGGATTAAGGAGAAAGAAATAGAAACATGAAGCATGCCTGTGACTGACAGCTTATGGCCAAACAAAAGTAAACTATATTAGACTAGAAAAACGTCTTCCTAGACCATATTAATTGGGAAAGGGATTGGATAATTTAATGCATAGTTTAAACATAACTTGGTTTTACTATACCTATACCTTCTACCTACATCTTTGTCTATATCTATTTTAAGAACCTTCGTTAGACTTCGGTCCAAAGCGAATGGAACGTATTGAAGCATCGAAGCTAACTGGATAGTCGCTTACATTGCAGTCCTAGTTGTCGTTTAGTTAGCACGTTAACAGAAAAATAGAACACCTTCAATCACCTGTATTCTCCTATCATCATTGATACTACATATTGCTCTGCGCAATCCATTTTTATGGCTTTCACAGAAGTATATTTTATGTAATATCTTATGGGAATAGAATTTGTATATCAGTAATACGAATGTATTATAGTTTAAGAAAAAAGTTTACAAAATACCTCATTCATTTACCCTCAACAGTTAGTAATAAAAAACAAAATAATACAAGTGGATCGCGCAGATCCTAGTGGTAATCAGCTAAATTTTATGTGTAAGATCAATAACATTTTAATCTCTTACGTGTGCAGTATCGTAGCTTAAATTGTTAGCCTTCACTTCCAGCTGCATCATCTTCTGCTCAGCTTGTGGTTCTGGTTTTGTTCGTAAATAATCTGGTACTAAATCATGGGCAAATGTAGATATTCGACCTTCTGTGAGGCGCATTAAATCTTCATCCTTCTCAGGACTTAACAATAATGGTAGAACTGCAAGATTTCTCATAATAGGTGCTTTATCATTTCCCAAAATCTTTGAAAGGCTTGTTAGCTATGCAAAACAAATGAGTTACAGCAAATAAATGTGAATAATATAACTCATGGTGGAATATATACTTACATGACCAGAAATAAGGGCAAAATTATCAAGAAAATTTGGCCAATTGAGTGTTTCATATTCATGTTCAAGTTTGAATATCATTGCAGCTATTGCTGCCTTCAAATCATTTACTCGCATAATAATTGCTTCAAGAGCAGAATCCAACTGTTTTTCTTCTCGCTGCATCTTTAAATCTTGTTTGGCACTATTACTAAAAAGAGAACTATATATTGCATGAATATAAATATAAATATACCACAGGCTATATTTATATGTATCTTATTTGCGTGAAATATCATCAGCACTCAATAAATAAGCCCTGTAGTGTTTGGAAGTGACTTAATTCTAAGAGTTTTTACCGTGTTTGTTTATAAATAAGCTTGAGTTATGAAAATAGCACAAGTGTATTAATTTATATATAATATCATTGTACCTCTTCACGACAAACTTCATAACACACAACCTCAGAATAATATAAATAACCAATAGTTTTAACTGCAGGGTATGTTCCAAAATTCACTGCAAATATTAATATATCTTTTTGTTTATTTATACGCATATGAAAGAGACATAAGGTAAAGGCCAAGTTACTGACAGTGGGCCCATAGTGGAAGGAAAACAAGGTGTACTCGCTAGAGGGGTCGAAATTTAGCACATTCTGCGCAGACATGGCAGCTGGGCCAACCCCACTGAACTCTCAAGGCAGCCATTCACAGACCAGCACGCAGAATGCCTCGTTGGATGTAATGTTTGGTGACATTTTGCAACTAAATTTTAAATCTTCATAATCTCTCTCAGTTGCCAAAAAGAGTAAAGTAGGAATGAGACGTTGTTCTGGTGGTATACTGTCACACATCAATGTATTTTGTTTTGATATTATTCGAGCTACATTATTCAACAAGAGCGTAAATGATGACTCATTCATCTTTAAATAATTTTTGTAATCATCATCATCATCATCAATATTGATTAACATGAAAGCAAAGATGAGTAGGAGAATTGCCAATGGGCCGATTTTCATAGTCCAAATTTTATTTCGGCGTCGACGCATCACCTGAGCGAAGGGCCCTCGAACCAGTCTGACGTTTTTGATTGGTCGAGTATATATAGATATACTACGTGTGAGATTTGTGTGGTCCGCGAGATACACGATTTTATGTCGGATGGACACTTGGATAGGGAGACTCGTACCCACGATTAAGTACTGGATATTAGATATGAGGTCAAGAAAGACTGATAATTGCTCTCTAGGTACATAAAACCGAACATTTGGAAAAAGAAGAGCTATAAGGTCGTGAATTGTGTCGATGCTATTATACCGCTAATATTCCAACATTCGTTGCAAGTAACAAAGCAACCAAATTAAACCCTAAGTAAACCTCAAATGTGGGTAACTGCAGAAATATAAGTTTCCCGAATCTTATGACATGGGGACTCAGTGGCACACATGCATGGTGGTAGGTCAGCGTGCGACAGTGTTGGATTTGAGACTCGACTTTTTTTTTTATTAACTATGCCTGTTGGTTCAATTAATTAACTTAGGAAACACCTTGCACATGCTCCATTGAGGATACAGCTATAAGGAAAGGAAGGAAGGAAGGATTTATGAAATACGTTATTATATTATACTATATATTTTATTATATTATATTATATACATACCATAAATACGTGAATTAGTGAGCGTTATTTCTTCCCGAGAGTCTGTGCATGATAAACTAGGTATAATAAATTAATATAAGCAGGTAACGAGCACTTACATTGAAAACCCACATGACCGTACGGGTAGTGCGGCCTCGCAGTCATGAGGTACCGGGTTCGCGTGTGGGTGTTATTTCATTTTTTTTTCTTTTTAATCAGGCCACGCCGCGACCACGGACATATCGGAAAAAAACAAATGGAAAAATGTATATACATTAGCATGATACAGAAGTCGCGCCCTCAGTTCAGTCACTATTTCTTTCCGGTACTCCCGAAGAATGAAAGAAAATCGCGACTTCAGTGTACATCAAAAGGAAAAACTTTCAAAAGGAAATGATGTATTAATGTTCATTTAACATACACATCTAACCATGTTTTTTATGTAAATGCTTATATTTTTAAATTTATTTATTTCTCCTGATTCTTCATATTTTCCTTTAGAATATTATACTGCTCTAAATGCTGGGTTTTCATATGTGCCGCAGCTGCAGATCCGTGCAAGAAAATTTTTGCACAACATAAGCATTTATACTGCTTCTCCAAAATTTTATCGTATAAATAGGTTTTTTCTTTACGGCCTGCTTTCTTCCTGCTGGAGGGCGAAGTTGATTCGATTTGAGTTGGCGTCGACGTCCCTGCAATAATAATAATAAGTAGATTGAGTCAATGACGCTTTGCTTTTAACTCAAATCTTAACCTTTTCAGAGAAACTACGGAAAAAGTTTTTTGTTACCGACCGAGGCATGACATTTCACCTTAAGATGGTCCCGGGTTATTCTGCGGAAATGGTCTGCGTGGCGTGCAGGGGGCAGATATCGGTCGTTTTGCGTGCAATAATATATCGGTATGAGTGATAGCGAGAACCCAAGAATGCATGATTTGGAAAGAGCCGCGAAAGTTCATTTCTTTTACTATATCTCAAAAACTATAAAAGGAATTGATTACAAATTTCTTTTCAGCGCATTTAAAAATTTTGTTTTCATTTGTTATCCACTATTCCTAAGCGCGGAAAGCTTACCGTATATGTCACACGAACAACTTTAACAGTGAATAGGCGATTAGATTTTAATTTAACAGGAAATTTTAAATATCAGTGACGAACCATTTGCAAAAATTTCAAGTGGATAGCATTTCAAATGCTGTGACCCCAGGATTATCTTAATATATTCAAATCTCGGGAAATTATTATTCGATTACATACATGTTCGGTGGCCAATGCCTGGCTCTTTTGTTCATAAAAGATTATTCTAGATAAGATGGTGTAATGAATTACACCATCCGGCAGTACGCTTTTATCGTCGGCCCAAGTAAGGATCCTCCTGACGCGATCGCCATCATGAAACACCCAACTAGTTGGAAGAAAAACATATATAAACAAAACTATAAACAAAAAGCTGCAAACGAATATGCACGTCGCTTTCTCATCTTATGGGAAAGTGTGTTAAAAAATTATGAACCGACGTGCTAATCTGTTTGTAGCCTTCTACTTAAGAAAATGTGGAAAAACAATGCTGGATTATTAAAAAATTGTTCAATTCAATTTTGAGACGAATTCAAAATCTCATAAAATTGGTACCCGTGCCTCGATTTTCATTAAACATTAAACATTCAGATAAACTTTCAGCTCGTTAGCTCAAGATTTGTTTGCTCCGTGGAGTAGAAATGAGAGGTTTGTAAAAAGCAGAAGAAGCTTTTTGAACACACTGGAAATAAATACTACGTGTACACGGAAAAAAAATGTACTGGGACAGCAAGGATTTAGTTACCGTAACAAATTTACATACTTAATATTGGGGCAGAAAGCTATCTTGTTACCGTGGCAAAATGCATGTTATAGCCTTAAATATTTTTGCTGCCAGAATAAGATATTGCAGCAATCCACATTTTGTTAGAGTAATAAAAGCATTTCACCCGGTGTAAGAGTGAACAGACATTTATCACAAAATTCAAAGCTGCATAAAATCTGAGCAGTAGTATAAGTTAGCGGGTTCTGGATAGAGATTCCTGCACCGACATTTAACGACACTTCGAGAGCCTTCGAAGGTTCGCGTCCGTGCTAAATCGACGTCGTGGACCCCCGTGATTTCGAGTAGTGATTTCACAAGGATCGTTGATTCCACGAATCGAAGGCTGATTCTAGGAATTTTACGTAGGTTTCCGAGAATTATACCCCTCATTGCAAGAATCGCGCACGATTGAGAGCCTATTAGAACATTCTAGAAGCTTTTAAAACTTTCGACGGTTCGTGTCCGTGCTAAATCGCGGAGGATCGCTTCCAGAATCGGCGGACCTCTCGCGCGATGTTTCGAGGCACCTCCTTGTCCCACAACCTCGGAGAAGCTTCTAGAATCTTCTAGAAGCTTCGACGACGACTCACCTCCCTCCCCGACCCGTGCAGGTTTCGGGCGGCAGCCGATTTGATCTCGAAAGTATCGGATTACTCAAAAGAAATAAGTGCGCAATCCTGGTAGGTCTTATCGCTCGAACCGATGCAAAACAATCCCAGGAAAATCTTGAAACCTTCGTATAAAAAGCCCTTCGGTGATGCGTAGCGATCATTTTCAATCAATTCTTCAAGTGCATTATTACTGTCAGTGAAAATGGGTGATCCTGCTCAACTTGGATGAAGTGAAACGTTTGATTCGAGCGAAGAGATACGTTGATAATCTCGAAAAAAGATTAAAGATCTACTAAGAAAAATGGATTTCCCGGAAATTAATAAAATGGGTCGATTGGACGAACTTCTTCCAACGAAAAAATTGACGGAGTTGGAGGCTAAAATAGAATACAAGATTAGCAGCATACGAAAGATTCAAATAAAATACGGAATGAAATTAATCGTCGACATTGAAAACAACTTCTCGTCGTTTCTACCAGCGAGGATGTCGAAAGTCCTAAAAGATGACAACGATATGTTTCAAAACATGGCCTGTGCTGCCGACGGGAATCGACTTACATAATAATATAATATATAATCGACGGTATCAATCAGATTGAGTTTCAATGTTTGTAAACGTTTATACGCATGCTCGTTATACCACCATGTATGCGTGTTAAATAAATATACAACTTATTATATCTTTGTCTCTTTATCCGTTGTTAAAAAAAATACATTCTTCCAATTCCTAAACAATTTAAAGTTTTCCATTGAACATTGAAAATGGGGGGCACGATGGTGTGTACAGCGGGTGAATGGGTTTTTGCGCAAGTTTTGCAGTGAAGGACAACCCAGATCTTCGAGATCCACGATATGTTTCGCTCGCCCTATGAAGGTTCCAAACCAGATCTTCTTCTCCAGTCTTTTTACATAGATCCTAAAGGGATCTTGCAGTATGACTCAAAAAATTTTCTTAACGTGATGGTAAGATACATCTCCCAAGTTCCAGGATATTCAGTGAAAATTGCGTTCCAGCCACAAATTCATGCTCTTGTACTTGGCGGGTAAACATTTCCACGGACAAGATGGATGAAACAGGAACGTTGCAGGCTCGGAGAAATTGCTGCCGACTCCAATCACAAATTGCTCCTTTAACACAAACTCGTTCGAGAGTTTCCTGAAACCTTGTACGTCTACGATGAATTCCATTTTGATGAACTGCGCAGGGAGAGACGATCGCAGCCTCCTTAGACCAATTTTTTTATTCCACCACTGATCTGGTTGTATCCTACGATACGATCGTGCAGGATCAAACAGAACGCTAATGTTTCCGCAAGAAAGTTGTCTTCAGCCTCAAATTCAAGACGAACGTCGACTGGTCCGAATTTGAGGGACTCGTTTTGTTTCGAGCAGTCGATGACGATTAATGGATCGTATTCCAAAAATTCATTCTTCTTTAGCAGAGGTTCAGGATCCTTGCCGTAGTACGTAGCATGGAAGTTTGCGTACATCTCGTACAGCACAGCGAACTGATTACGACCAATGTCGAGGTTCAGATTTCCATAGGGGTAACATTGCGAGTTCAGGAAAAATTTGACATCTCTGACGGCGCAGTGATCAAAATGACTCGTATTCTTCCCAATATCACACATCGAGGTTTTTCCAATTGATTGGACGTTTTGAGGGTCCACACGTGTTTCGAGTGGTGGGAAGTAGAAGGTACTCGTACAGTTCCCAGGTACGGAAACTCATGGAGATGGGTGCATCCTTCTTGATGAATCTCAACAATTCTATATTGCAACGATCCAAGACCTTTAGGTGTTACGTCCAACGCAACGCCACCCCACCTGGCCCTCTTTGCCGCCCACCTGCAACACCTGTTCGTACCCAACTATCAAAGGGTCAAGGACCACCAACATTGTAACTAATCCTACACGAACTTGCGATACTTGACATAAGTTGTATTATAGATTATAATGATTAAGGGAAATAATTGGATCATTTACAGCACTGCATATTCATTCACACTTCCAAGAATCACACCCACACAATGACGGTTGAGGTGGATGAGCGGAAAGACAAAGAGATCCAGACGAACAAAGAAATAAGGACGGTATGGACAACAATGCTGAACGGAATAATACCCAGAAGAAAGTTACCTAAAAGGCATTCTACCATAGTACCATCGCGCGCGGCAAGATTCCTGCCAACCACCTTCCCTTGTGCCCACGGCTAACCTTACATCCAAGCTGATCCGGTCAATGCGCTAACCTAGAAGGAATCTGCCGATCCAG